>CM061546.1:66490963-66888463 GCA_030864215.1 Capsicum pubescens | reverse complement strand
ATTTCATGGGTGTTGGATGCTGAAATCCACTTAGATGCTATGGGTCTTGGAGACGCCATAAAGAAAGAAATACAGCATCTAGTCAAAATCGTGCTAAGGCTATGATTTTCTTGCGTCATCATCTTGACGAAGTTCTGAAAATTGAGTACCTTACTACTAAGGATCCACTCATATTGTGGAATAGCCTAAAAGAAAGATTTGACCACTTAAAGATGACCATCCTCCCGAAAGCACGATATGAGTAGATGCATCTAAGATTTCAAGACTATAAGTCTGTTCATGAGTACAATTCTGCCATGTTCAGAATTTTTTCTCAATTGAAACTATGTAGAGAGACGGTCAATGATAACAATATGATGGAAAAGACGCTCTCCACTTTTCATGCCTCGAATGTGCTTTACAGCAGTAATATCGAAAAAAAGGTTTCAAGAAGTATACTGAACTGAGTTCTCATCTTCTCGTGGCTGAACAAAATAATAATTGTTGATGAAAAATCACGAGAATCGACCTACTGGATCTGCACCATTCCCTGAGGTGAATGATGTGCATGCTCACCATGCTAGGCGTGGAAAAAGTCGCAGCCCTGGTCGTGGACGTGGTTGTGGTCGTGGTCGTGATGACCAATAAAGAAACCTTGTTCCGAGTGTTAATCATTCATTGAATAAAAAGAAAAAATATGAGAAACGTGAAGCAATTACTTGTTTTTTATGTGGTGGAAAAGAACATTATTCACGTGACTGTCGTGCTCACAAGCACTTGGTTGATCTTTATCAAGCATCACTAAAGAAGAAAGAGAGAAATCCTGAGGCTAACTTTCTCTCTGAAAATAATGTAGACAACACATGCTTGGATGTAGTAGACTTTTACGAGTACCCTAAAGGAAAGATTGATCACTTGATTGGTGATGGTTCCGTAAACATGGAAGAATGAATGATTTTTTTTATTTTTTTAAAAGTTAGTGAATAAAGAATCATGTAAAAGTAGTTGTTTGCATGAGTATTAGTTTTTTATTAGAATTGACTAGTTTAATTATATATTGTTGTTTACTATTGAATTGAATTAAATTGAATTTCAATTTTACCATTATTTATTGAAAAAAGAAGAAGAAAAAAATCACTGGCAGTAGTAATCAGCTATAGGATAATTATCTTATCCTCCCGTAGCTCAATAAAGAATATGAACTCAACCAGTGACAAGAGTAAGATTTTGTCCTTAGCTAATTGGCACTTTTGAACAAATTACTGTAATATTGTTGGTATGCCTAGAGCTTGCAAACACAACTTTATAAACAGTGACTTTGAATTAGACTAGAAGCCTGCCTCCTTATCCTTGCTTGGCTACGCAGTTTCATACTTCTTCAGTTTTCTTTTTTTTTTCTTTTGACAATTACATCTTCAGTTTTCCCTTTTACAACTATGCACATGCTATTTGCTATTGTATAATAATTACAATAATAAGATATTGTTTTGCATGTTCTCATTTTTTTATATATGTTTCAATTATTTTGCATGTCACTGGAAGAAGACATAGTACAAATACATGCTAAGCCAAGCTAATCCCGTATTAATTGAACATATTTTTAATTGCTTAGTAAAGTGTGATTGACAATTCCTAAGGTTTCACTTTGTACAAATATTTAATATATATTTTATTTGGTGTATGTCATTTTATTTAAAGATATGGATAATTTTCAAAGTAAGCTGTCCAATTATGAAGATATTTGTTTGATTGATTCTGGCACTACACATACGATATTCAAAGACGAAAAATATTTTTCTTATCTAAACATGGGCAAGATTAATGTTACTACAATTTCTGGTAGTGCTGGTTTGATTGAAGGCTTCGAAAAAGCCATTATAATCTTGGCCAAAGGAACTAAACTCATCATAAATAATGTCATGTTTTCTCCTAAGTCTCGAAGAAACTTGATGAGTTCTAAAGATATCCGTGAAAATGGTTATTATATCAAGACATTTGATGAGATGAATCTTGAATATCTTGGTATCACCAAGAATGTCTTTGGGCAGACATGTGTTATAGAAAAGTTCCCTGCTCTATCTTCTGGCCTGTATTGGACAAAGATTTGTGCAATTGAGGTACATTCTATAATAAACAAGAAGTTTACTAATTCCAATACTTTCGTACTTTGGCATGATCGTCTGGGACATCCTGGATCAATAATGATGAGACGAATCATAGAAAATTCAAATGGGCATCCATTAAAGAACTTGAAGGTTCTTTCGAATGGTGAATTTTCATGCAATTCTTGTTATCAAGGCAAGCTGATTGTGAGGTCATCGCCAACAAAAGTTGGGATTAAATCCCCCGCGTTCTTGGAGCGCATACATAGGGATATTTGTGGACTCATTCACCCACCTAGTGGGTCATTTAGATACTTTATGGTCTTAATAGATGCTTCCTCTAGATGGTCTCATGTGTGTCTTTTGTCATCTCGCAACTTGACATTTGCAAAATTGATGGCACAAATAATATGATTACGGACACAGTTTTCTGATAATCAAATTAAGTTTATTCACCTTGATAATGCTACAGAATTTTCATCCCAAGCATTTAATGACTATTGCTTATCTATTGGGATAAGAGTGAAACATTCTGTACCCCATGTTCACACTCAAAATGGCCTTGCTGAGTCATTAATCAAACGTTCGCAGTTGATAGCAAGACCATTGCTTATGAAAACTAAGTTTCCCACCTCTATTTGGGGTCATACAATTTTGCATGCTGCAATAATTGTTCGTCTTAGACCGATAAATTATCATAAATTTTCTCCGTTGTAATTGGTTTTGGATCAAGAGCCTAATATATTTCATTTGAGAATTTTTGGGTGCGGTGTATATGTGCCTATATCACCACCAAACTGCGCCAAGATGGGCCCCCAAAGAAGGTTAGAAATTTATGTTGGGTTTGAATCACCCTCCATTATTCGCTATCTTGAACCATTAACGGGAGATATGTTCACTGCTCGATTTGCAGATTGTCGGTTTGATGAGATAGTTTTTCTAAAATTAGGGGGAGAAGATAGTGACATCAAAAGAGAAATTTCATGAAAAAATTCATCACTATCTCATCTTGATCCACGTGCTTCTATTTGTGAGCAAAAAGTACAAAAGATTATTCATCTGCAGAAAATTACAAATCAAATGTCGGACACATTTACAAATTAGAAAAGGATCACTAAATCACATATTCCTGCAGAGAATGTCCCAATTCGAATTGATGTCCCTCAAGGACCATCCACTAATGTCATAGCTAATGAATCTAAAGCACGCTTGAAGCATGTTAGACAATTAGGTTCTAAGGATTAAAATTCTAGAAAAAGAAAAAGAAATGGTCAAGATGACACTACGAAAGATCCTCATATGGAAGTTCAATATTTGAGCAATGTTAATATTCCTAAAGGAATTAATGAGCCTGAGACTCAAGAAAATGAGGAACTATCCATAAATTCAAGTGATGTTGAAACTAATTTGAATCGATATGAAATAATAGTGATTATGTCTTTGCGTATAACGTTGCAACAAAAATCATGCAAGATAGTGAGGATCTTGGACCTCGATCAGTCACAGAATGTCGACAAAGAAATGACTGACCAAAATGACAAGAAACAATTCAATCTGAATTGAATTCACTTGCCAAACGTGAAGTTCTTGGACTTATAACTCAAACACCTGATGGTGTTAAGCCTGTTGGCTATAAATGAGTCTTTGAGTGAAAAAATAAATGAGAAAAATAAAATACAAAAGTATAAGGCACACCTTATTGCACAAGGTTTTTCACAACGGCCTAGTATCGATTATGATAAGACATATTCACCAGTTATAGACGCAATAACATTGCGTTATCTTATTAGTTTCACTGTCCATGAGAGACTTTAAATGCATTTGATGAATGTGGTAACATCCTATCTATATGGATCACTTGATAATAAGATATACAAGAAAAATCACGAAGGATTTAAAATGCCGAAAACATATAGTTCAAAGCCTTGGGAAATGTATTTCATTATATTGCAAAGATCATTGTATGGTTTGAAGCAATCTGGACACATGTGGTATAACCGTCTTAGTGAATATTTATCTAAGAGAGGTTATACGAACAATGAAATTTGCCCATGTGCTTTTATAAAGAAAATAACTTCGGAGTTTGTTATACTTGTTGTCTATGTCTATGGCATAAACCTTATTGGAACTCCAATAGAGCTTCAAAAGGCACTTGATTACCTAAAGAAAGAATTTGAGATGAAAGATCTCAGAAAGACAAAGTTATGCCTTGGTTTACAAATTGAGCATTTGACAAACGACATCTTTATCCATCAATCTACCTACACAGAAAAGGTGTTGTAACAATTCTATATGGATGGAGAATATCTATTAAGTACTCCGATGGTTGTTCGATCACTTGATGTGAATAAGGATTCATTCTGACCTCAAGAAAAGAATGAGGAACTCCTTGGTCCTAAAATAACATATCGTAGTGCAATTGGTGCACTAATGTATCTTGTAAATACTACAAGGCCTGATATAGACTTTTCAGTTAATTTGTTAGCAAGGTATAGTTCTTCTCCTACTAGGAGACATTGGAATGGGATCAAACACATATTACAGTAGCTAAAAGGGACTACCGATATGGGCTTATTTTATTTTAAAGATTGCATTTTCGATCTTGTTGGTTATGTTGATGCTGGGTACTTATCTGACCCGTATAAATCTAGGTCTCAAACAGGCTACGTATTCATATGTGGGGGTACTTTTATATCTTGGAGATCTACAAAGCCGTCTATCATAGCCACTTCATCGAACCATGCTGAGATTATGGCTATTCATGAAGCAAGCCGAGAGCGTGTGTGGTTGAGGTCCACAATACATCTCATTCGAGAAAAATGTGGCTTGAAATGTGATAAAGTACTCACAATTTTATATGAAGATAATGCAGCATGCATAGTACAACTTAAAGGAGAATTCATAAAAGGAGATAAAACGAAGCATATTTCGCCAAAGCTTTTCTATACACATGAGCTCCAAAAGAATGGTGATATTAATGTACAACAGATTCATTCAAGTGACAATGTGGTTGATTTATTCACCAAGTCTCTTCTAACTACAACTTTCAAGAAGATGGTGCACAAGATCGGAATGCAAAGATTCAAGGATGTTCTTATTAGGGGGAGTTAATACGCGCTGTACTCTTTTTCCCTTACGAGATTTTGTCCCACTGGGTTTTCCTTGTAAGATTTTTAATGAGGCAGCATATATGCGTATTGTTAGACATTCAAGAGGGAGTGTTATGATATATATCAATTATAGTGAATGTCTATCAAGATCTATCAAGATATATTTGATGTCTATCAGGATTTGATGTATCTGTCTTTTAGTGTGAAACTAGGAGCAAATTTTCCCTATAAATAGAAGGGCTTCTTTCATCGTAAATCATCCATCAAGAGAAATAACAATTACTCTCTCTTTTCTCTCTATTCTTCTTCTTCTCTATTCTTTGTTGTTTTATAATAAAATGACATTTCTAAGCCCCTTCACGCTTTTAATATATTATTGATTATAGATATAGATTATAGTTATTAGAGTGTGAAGAATCTTTGAAAAAGTGATTTAAACTTTTACATTTCATTAAAAAATTCCGCAATAAATAGAATTATTTAATTTTAAATGATCAAACATTACACGTGTGAGGCATATGCGGTACAACTAGTAAATTAAAATAGTTAACAACTTAAAATATCTTTAAAAATAATTAATTTGTTATATATTTAAAAAAAATACGTAAAAAATATATTAATCACAATAATTAACAACTTAAAAAAATTTTAAAATATAAAATATTTGATTGACTCTCGAAATTTTATGGGTGCCATATTAACAATTTAAAATATTCTTATACAAATTTCATTAATCTAAATATAATAATATATATCTAACTAGAATTATCAACTAAACAAATGAAGGTTTTAATTAAATAATAAAATTACATATATCATAAAATTTTTAAGTATCAACATTGGGTCGTGCTTAGCATGACGTAGCCGACTAGTATTATAATAAGTAATAAATTATTGGTCAAAGGCATCGATAGACACTCAAACTTGTTGTCAAAATTCACTTAGACACCTAAACTAAGGCCTGTTCCTATCAGGCCCCTAAACTCCCCACATTTTATTCCAATTGGGCCTTTTTTGCCTATGTGGCACTGCGCGTGTAGTGCCATCGTTGGAGGCGCGTGAGGAGCATTTTTTTTACTAATTTACGAATAAAAAGATGCCAAGTGGCATTGAGGGCCCCAAAAAAATTTTAATAACATTTTTTTTTTTACACTAAAGGCCCCAAAAAACTTTTTAATAAAACGAAAAGCATTAGAGGGCCCCCAATTTTTTTTAATAAAACAGAATTTAAAAAAAAAAAAAAGCCTCCCCACAAAACCCCCCACCCCATCCGACACCCCAGGCCTCATTTTTTTTTCTCTCCATTTCATCTTCTTCTTCATTCTTTTTTTTTTGCTAAACTTAATTCTCATACCATTTTTTCTACTTTTTCTCCTTTCTTGTTCTTACTTTTGAATTTGATTTTAATTTTTTTTGTTGTTATTCTTATTCTTTTCCGCCATTAGAGAACCGGAAAAAATGAAAGTTCACCGGGCAAAATGGAAGTTTTCTACATTTGAATTGTTGGATTTTCAACATATTATTCATCGTTTCATATCCCCACCCTACTCCGCGTCTTCATCGTTTCATAGTACCCCACCCCGCCCCATTGCTGCTATTTTGTTGATATGAATATGGTGGAAACTAATTATCAAGCTAAGAAGCAAATTAAGGTTTTTTCTTGTAATGTGAATATGTTTTTGTTGTGCTGTGTGTTAGTGTTAAATTTGAGAAATTATAAAATTATTTCATGGAGAAGAAGAGAAACGTCGGGGGGGGGGGGGATTTTATAATTTCTTTTTAATAATTAGTTTTTTATTTTTATTTTTATTTTTAAATAATATTATAATTATTTTTTAATAATTTGGATCCTCAATGTAATTTTTTATTTTTTATTTTAAAAATTTTAAAATTTCTTTTAAATAATCAATTTTTTAAATAATTTTATAATTATTTTTTCATAATTTGAATCCTCAATGCCATTTTTTATTTTTATTTTTTAAAAATTTTATAATTTTTTTAAATAATTAATTTTTTTATTTTTTTAATAATTTATTTCATTAAATTTTTTTTAAACAATCAGTTTTTTATTTTTATTTTTAAATAATTTTATAAATTTTTTTTCATAATTTATATCCTCAATGTCATTTTTTATTTTCATTTTTAAAAAAAAATTATAATTTTTTTTAAATAATCAGTTTTTTATTTTTATTTTTTAAATAATTTTAGAATTATTTTTAATAATTTCCTCAATGCCATTTTTATATACTTTTTAAAAAAAATTATAATTAATTTTTAATAATTATTGGACCCACAATGCCACGTGTCAGCTTCCAATTAGCTCGTTTTGCCACGTCATCTCGTGTGTGCAACACACACTTTGAGCTTTTTGCTGATAAGGAAAAAAATGTCCAATTAGAACAAAATGTGGGGGGTTGAGGGGCTTGATAGGAACATGCCTTAGTTAGGTGTCTAAGTGAATTTTGGCAACAAATTTGAGTGTCTATCAATGTCTTTGGCCTAAATTATTTCATTTCACGTCATTATATAATCCGATACATCAATCATTCGAAAGATAAATTTACTAAAAAAATACAATACGAAAAAAAAAGGATTATTAAATACATCTCAATTCACTTTTATTGTCTCTAATGATAAGGACAAGGCCAGTACACAGTGACAAATACAAGCCCAACACATAGTGACATGTTCAAGTTCTACCTGTTTTGAAACACGAATCAAGGAGTTTAACATGTGTGTGAGTCAACGAACGAACAAACCAATAAGGTGTAAGGAAGCTGATGGGTGGAATCTCCTTGAGGGGTACAGCACCACTGACCGAGCTTGATATTCTGAGAAGGGTCTGAAATCCCATGTGCAGTAGAAGTGTAAAAGTTCGTTTGATTCTGTTTTTTATAGTACGATTACGAAGCATGAAAGCGTGGTCTAACGGTTCTTTAGATCTTCGGAATCCAAAGAAAAAAGGCAACAACACGATCACACTAAATTGATCACTACATAAAATGAGACTTCTCATCATTACATAACGATAGATTTAACAATACACTGCAATAAAATTTAGGTAACAATCACAACTAACAATATATTTGAACTAACAACACAATACAACAGTAACAACCATCCATATGGAATCTTGTTAACTAGGAAAACATCAACGCGAATATGATCCCCTAATGACTAAAGACTATCTTACACCCATTGGAATCTTTGGAGAAACGCGTTAACACATGATTAAATAAATTATTCTTCATAATATATAAACTCCATTTGCTCTTCATCCAACCTTCTTCCAAAGTACACTAAAATGGGAAAGGACCAAACCATCATCAAAGACACTCAATCTCAAGGCCAAGGTGTATGTGAAAAGATTTTCAAAGCACTGAATCTAACTTCAGTTTTTCGATACTTTTCCAGAAATCCGAAGTCAAAAATAACAACCACTGATCATCACAGAAGTGACCCTGCTAAAGCTACGAAATTCAAGCTAGTTGTTCCTCAAAAAGATCAAAATTTGTCTTTTGCATCAAACAGGGTACATGTTGAATATAATCATAGAGAAGTGGACACTGAGATACCCAAATCCCGTGATCCTCCGCAGAATCAAGATTGTCCTTATGATAGTAGTAGTAATGGCAGGTTCTCTAGCTATATTGATCACGTGAGGAGCAAGATTATGTCTAGTTTCGATGATGATGATAGTGCTAGTGGTGTTCGGAGAGACGGTGTCAATGATAAAATCACTCACTACAAGTTTGAGATCAAAGCTACAGTTATTGCTTGTGGGAATCAAGGCTAGCAGCTTGAAGAGTCTTAGAAAACTTGTATGTTTAAGCTTAACTACCAAATGATTTAGATGAGGGATAACTTGTTTAGTACTCACTGAATTGGTTTATTATATTAGTATTTAGTAGTTATGTTGCTCGAACTCTTCAAAAATGTCGATTGGTGCGTGTCAGATACTTCAAAAGCAGTGCATTTTGGAGAATCGAACACGAGTGCAGCAATAATTTTAGAGGGTCGAAGCGACATAGCTTAGTAGTTAGTAGTATATGCTTTAGCAAAGATTGAATCTTGGAAAATAGGGAAGTGGTTTTTTAAGGTATTTGAATATAATAATCAATTTGATTACTTTGGTTGTAATGATTTACAATTGTGAGTATATCATAAGTATCTTCGTTTATAAATACCAACTAGTTTCGTTTAGCCCGGG
This sequence comes from Capsicum pubescens, assembly GCA_030864215.1. Taxonomy (NCBI): domain Eukaryota; kingdom Viridiplantae; phylum Streptophyta; class Magnoliopsida; order Solanales; family Solanaceae; genus Capsicum; species Capsicum pubescens. The sequence continues at coordinate 66,879,062 of CM061546.1, read as the reverse complement.
CTTACTACATTAATATTTATATTTATAATTTTTTTAACTTGCTATTTTTGCTTTTTGTACCATTATATCAGTTAATAGTCTAGTTTGATTATTTTTCAATATTTTTAATATATTATAGTTATATATCTGTTTCAATTTTTGTCCTATTTTTTTAGTTCGTTTTAAAAAAAATATCTCTTTTCTTTTTGGGTTAATTTCAACTATCCATGTGACATGTTTAAGACAATAAGATCAACAAATATTTTGGTCCTTTCTACATATTTTTAGTTTAAGACCATAAAATTCAAAAATATTCATTACTTTTTTTGTAACTTTGTGTTAAGTCAAAATCAAACAGATAAATTAAAAACGGAGGGAGTAAAAACTTTTATAAGTTAAAAATAATAATTTTTCTTATGGTATATTTTAGTCTTTCTTTTAATTTTCAAACAAATGCAAACACAAAATATTTTCTCCTTTTTATTTTACTGAAAATTTTTGAATGAAAGCCTTAACCGATCTAAATTGATTTTTTCCTTATGTACAGTTAATTTCATTATTTTTTCTCAATTAAACTTTACATTTCTAATTCATATATTTTAAAAAATAATACAATATTTGATTACTATAAAAATATTTGATGCTACAAACTATTATATGATTTATGATAAATTAAATAATTAAAAGTAAGACTCAATAAAATACTTTTTGTAGATGTTTCTTCAATGAGTCCTTACAAGTTTATTAAAGCTTCACAAATTTCTCGTGAGGATTTAAAAAGTATTTTTTTAATTAAATTACTATTATCCCACGTAAAAGACGATAATAAAATTTTGAATTAATTTTAAATTTAGTTAGATAAATAGATGTTTTGTAGTGTCACTATCACTTATTTATGATTCATCATTTTTGTATAACATTTTAAATGCTCATGTAATTGTTTAAATTTATTAAAATGGATGAGATTTTAAAAGGCCATTAAAACTTAATTAAGGATAAAATACATAAAATACAGTCATGTGTGGACTACCAAAATAAGAGGTTCTCCCTTATATATTGTCTAGTTTTATAAGGCCCGTGTGAAGCTCGGGCCCAAAGATTAATAATAAGAAAGAAGAAAAAAATGATGAATTATTTATGCAATAGAAAAAAATTCTACACAGTCAATTTTTTTTTTTTTCTTAAACTACTTTAAATAAAAGTTCACATAAAATGTTAATTTGCTAAGGCTATTTTCATTTACAAAAAATAATAATTAAATAATTAATTTTAATTAAAAAGATAAATAAAAGATAGTCAAATTAAAACTTTTTGATCTTGTGAGTAGCAAAGGGAAAAATGAAAACTTTTTGGTCTTATACTTCATAAAGCATAAAGTACAAATAATTTAATAAGTAAAATAATGAGAAAATACATAACGACCCCCCTGATCATGTCCGAGGTTTTCAGAAAGATATTTAAACTTTAGATACGATCTATTACCCCACGATTAATTTTTAATCCGTTGTAAATACACCATTTTGACCATATTGTTCAGTAACCCATAGGCGCGTGGTTGACACTCTCTCTTTAAATAATAATTTATTTATTTTCTCTTCCCTCTTCTTCCCTCTTCACCTTGTTCATACCTCAAGAAGAAGATTACTTCAGAAATCAGAATTACTAAAGGTTTTTTTCTTTTGTTGATAATGCGGACTGATAAGGAAAAATTACTTCCCCAAGAATCTGAAGAGAAATTAATTAATCTTCATAATATCCAACTCAAATCCATATGATTAGTCAAGAAAGTGATGCATTTGTTCATGTTATTCCTTTAATCATTGGTATCTTGATTAGCTGCCACAGTACAATATAATTTCTTCAAGTTTTACAGAGAAATCAAATGTCATAAAGAAATTGGGAGCATGGAGAGGGATACACAGGTTAATCTTCATACTTTGTGTTCTTGCTCTTCTAATATGTATGGCTACTTTTTCCAAAATTTATTCTTTCAAATCTTTTCTAGCTTCGAATTCCATCTGCTATAGCAACAGTGTCATCAACTCTTGTACCAATAATCACCACGTCGATTTAAAATCAAATCAAAGCAAATTAAAATTGAAATCAAATTAAAATCGAAAATGAAAACCGCTATCGGATTAAAAATTAAAAATTCTATCAAGAAGAAGATTTGAAAATACCACACTCATCATATTTATCACTAAGTCATCACACAATCAAATCAAAATCCTCCAATTTCATACCAAATCAATGGTGACTAACATACTAATATTCTTATTAATAGTACATAAAAGAGTGAAATCTCATTACTCATTAGGACTAAGTAATTTCTTGAAATCCGCAACTCTCTATATCCATGGAGAAGAAGAGAAAGAGGAAAAACAAAGATACCATTAATGGAGATTAATGGAGAAAAAGAAGAAGGAAGAACAAGAAACAAAAGAAAAAGATGAAAAATAAACAAAAAAAATACTTAAATACAAAATTAAAAAATGGGTCCTTTTTATTACACATGACACATTTTAATTTGTTGGCTCAATAATTTTTTTTCATTCACGCGCTTTATGTCCATGTCTACACGCAGAGTTAAGAATTTGATCAAAATGGTGCATTTACAGCGGTTTAGGCAAGATTCATGGGATAATAGGCCGGAAGTATAGTTTAGGTGTATTTTTGAAAAAGTCGGACAAGTTCAGGGTGCATTTTATGTATTTTTTCTTAAATAATTAAACGACATTTGACGTTTATATTTTGCAATAGACTTGATTAAATAATATATAAGTATGAAAAAATAAAACATTATAATGGATGATTCTAAAAATGATTTATCGATTAGTCAAACAATATGAGAATTTGAATGATTCAATTGATTAACCACCTATACTCCACTTTATTGGTAAATATTTATTTTTTTGCTTACTTATATCCTCTCTAATTTCCCTTGTCCTACTCTCAATTATTATTTTTTAAATAGTTAATTTATTAATTGAAATTACAAAAAAAAATCCTTAATAATAGCTTCTCATACTATGACATATGCACCAAGTGCAAAGGTCCATATAGTAAAAAAAGGATAAAGTAACTTCATCTATATCAACCACATGTCACAATATTATAGGATTAAGAAATTAATTAAATTACTATAAAAGATAAAATCATGACATAAAAGTAATTAATTGAAAAGATTAAAATTAAGTTGACAACTTTTGTGAGGACTACCAAAGTCCTTGGATTATCTCTTAAATATAGTAGTAATTGGCTATTTTATTTTTAGCAATGTACTATAAATGTCATAGACTACATAAGCAAGTAATAGTACAATAGAGAAAACAGAGGTAGGAGGTTGTCCAGTGGTGTTTTCAAAGTTTATTGAATACATCCCCATTTAAAGTAGTAGTACTGTTAAAGTTGTTACCCAAATTTTGGTTGATGGACCTTTATGTTTTTGGGCCTAGGACCTATTTGTACGCACGTAATATATAAGTGTGATTTAATAGGTTATTTTATTATTTAGAAAATTCAGCCTTCTCCACATTGTACTCTCTTTCCATTATAGTGAAACCTCCAACCTCCTCTGCCTCTGCCCGTGATTTTTCCCGGAAGGGTTTTCACGTAAATCTGTGTGTTGTTCTTATTTTTTTTACTTGTGGTTTGCTTATTCTGTTCGAATCATAACAAACTGGTATCAAAGCTTGATTAATTATTTTCTCAGGGATGGCAACCATGAAGTATGATATTCCCCTGTTGGATCGCAACACCAGATTTTTGTTATAGCAGGTTAAGATGCACGCTGTGCTCGCACAGATATATTTGGACGATGCTCTATTAGGGTTTGATAAGATGCCCTCATCGTGGACGGATAAGGACAAATGACATAAGGATCGGAAGGCTCTATCTCAGATCCACCTTCATTTATCCAATCAGATTCTACAGGATATTTTGAAGAAAACTGTTGCTGCTGCGTTGTGGTTGAAACTGGAATCTTTATGCATGACAAAAATCCTAACAAGTAAGTTGCATCTCAAACAGCGACTTTATTCCCATCGTATGTCTGAGGGTGCGTCTTTGGAAGACCACCTATCTGTCTTTAAAGAAATCGTCTCTGATTTAGAGACTCTGTAGGTTAAGTACGAAGAGGAAGATTTAGGGTTGATTTTGTTGTGGTCACTGCCTGCAACATACATGACCTTTAGGGATACGATTTTATATAGTTGTGATACCCTGAAGATTGATGAAGTCTATGATGCATTGTTCTCGAAGGAGAAGATGAAGCATCTTGTGAATGGGTCGAAGATTCAAGAAGATGGTCTCATTATTCGAGGAGAAAGGAATCATGAGGGGAATTTTGGGGGTGATGACAGGAATAGGTCGAAATCCAGAAATAGAAACAAAATCTATAATTACTGCAAGAATAAGGGCCATATCAAATCCAAGTGTTGGAAGCTACAAAATAGAGAGAAAAGAGAAGCTCAAAAATCGAAGGGGAACCAACCAGAGAAGTCCGGTGAAGCCAGTTTTGTGGAAGATGGTGGCAATGATGGAGAACTCTTGGTAGTTTCTGATGGTAACACCAAACCCTGTGAGGATTGGATGCTTGATTCAGCTTACATGTTTCATATGCGTCGTAATCAGGATTGGTTTACATAATATGAAACAATCTCTAAAGGTGTTGTGTTGATGGAAAATAACACACCTTGTAAGATAGCTGGTATTGGAACAATCAGGATCAAGATGTTTGATGGGGTTGTGAGGACACTTGGTGATGTGCGGTATGTCTCAGACCTGAAGAGAAATCTTATTTCCTTGAGTACCCTTAATTCGAACGGTTATAGGTACACTGGTGAAGGTGGAGTCCTGAAGGTTACTAAAGGTGTTCATGTTGTGATGAAGGGACAGAGAAAGTCTGCAAATTTATATGTCCTGCAAGGCACTACTGTAACAGATGATGCAGCTATTTCTACCTCCTCTCTATCAAAAAATGACGTTGCTAAACTTTGGCATATGCGCCTGGGGCATATGAGTGAAAATGGGTTGTCTGAACTAAGCAGGAGAGGACTTCTTGAAGGGCAGAGTATTATCAAATTAGAGTTCTGTGAGCACTGCGTATTTGGAAAGCAGAAGAGAGTCATACTTACTAAAGGCATCCACTCAACTAAGGGCACACTTGATTACATTCATTTTGATCTCTGAGGTCCTGCTAGAGTACCTTCTAGAGGAGGCGCTAATTACTTGTTGACTATTTTTTATGACTATTCCAGAAAAATTTGGATGTTCTTTCTGAAGCAAAAGAATGATGTGTTGCCTACTTTCAAGAAGTAGAAGACTATGATTGAAAAAGCAGACAGGGAAGCAGGTAAAACGCCTTCGGACTGATAATGGTTGTTGACACCCAATTTTGGCTCGCCCTTTTTCCTTAATTACTTTTACTGATGCTCCTCGGACCTAAATAATTTTCAAAAATTAAATAAAAAAATATAATAAGATTCGTATTTTTGTTTCTATAAAAAGGGGAATTCATTTTTCCATCATAATATGAAATATTTAATTAAATATAATTAAATATTTTAACGAATAAAAATATATATACCTTTTGGTATTCGCATCTTTTCTAACGTTATTTTTGGGGTAATATTGTGACCATATATGTGTTTTATTACATAAAATATATCTTTTGAAATATACATATTTTTATTAGATTCTTGATTTTTACGTATATTTTATTACATTCTTATTTTTACACACACATATATATGTAGTTAATATTAAATCACAAAAAAAAAGATATCAAATTGGACGCTCATGCAAGTTATGTCTGTAATCTATATACGTTAAACTAAAAATAATTTTTAGGATATCAGGGAGCATCGATAAATTTAATTTCAGCAGAAAAAAAACATTCGGGCTAACGTTGATCTGATTTTTTTTTCTTTTATTTCACCCAAACTCAATTCTTATTTATATGAATTTCAGCAAGAAGCCCAAAATTAGCCCAAAATTCAGTACAATTTTCATGTCCGCTTCACCTTTTCATCCAACCGACACCAATCAATCTAGTCCGACAATTTTCTTTTAACCCAAAGATCCAAAATTTTCAGCTTTATAAATAATTTATGTTTATATATATTCGATATACTTAACTATCTTTCTATTTTTTATTTTTATTAAATTTAAACCATCCGATTAAATGATCGGATGGATGAAAATAATTAGTTTTAATCAACTTTTGTATTTATCCCCATATAAATATATATATCCTTTATATATATATATATATATATATATAGTATTTATTTTAGAGCCGTCCGATCAAGTGATCGGACGGACCAAATTAATCAAGAATTTTAAAGCAAAAGAACATGTCTCTCTCTTCTTCCTTTTCCCCAAAAACAGACCACGCGTATTGTTGTTTTTCAAGAAGGCCAGCGTAGGGTCACCATCAGTTTTCCAAAACCACAACCAAACAATCGATCCTTTTCTCTTTCTCCTCTTTCATTTTCTCCATCACCCCCAAAATACAAACCCTAATCGCCATAGCTTGCGGCCATGACAGACACAACTTCCACACGTGCCAAAAAATTTCTCCTCTTTTTGAACGTCCAACCCATTGAATTCGCGAGAATCAGAAAAGACAGGTCCCAATTTGGTGCAACAATTCAAAACCAATTTCAAATCCACGTTTTAAAGTCCGAAAATCATCAAAATGGAGGCCTAAAGGTTGTGAAATTTAGTTTTCGATTGGGTATTTTCTTCATACGGAGTTTCACCCATTGAAACTCTTTTCTTGTGTTTAAATCTGGACTTTCACATTCGGATTTCGGGTATAAATACCGGCGCAGAGAAGTTCAAAATAGAACTTTGGTGAGTTTGAAAAATAAGAGAAGATAGAGAGAAAAACAAGTAAAAAAAAGGGCAACAAAAACAGAAGTGAAAACAAGAAATTTGAGAAAAAAAAAAAAGAGCAGAAGCAAAAAAAAAGGGAATTGTAGGTTCGTATTCTATTCCCGATCAAATCTGGGTTCTAGGAGTCCGAGTTCTTTGCTAAATTCTGGACGGAAAGCCCCAGTTTTGCTGCACCCCAAAAGGTGCGAACCCTTTTTCTCACCTTATTTTCGTCTCCTTTTCTTATATATTATTTGGTATGGTGAGCATGTTAGTTTGAATTTGTTGAAATTTTATGTTGTTAAAGATGAGTGGCTGTCTAATCTCGATCACTCGAGTTGTCGATGACTGATTGCAAAATTGGGGTCTGATGTGAGCGTTATTAGGATTAAAGTTGTTTTTTTGAATGCGTGTGTTTAAGTGTTAATTCCGCCCGTCTTTAAAAATTAGGCGTGAATATGATTTTATTTTTTGGTTTATGTTGCCTTGATTCGGAAACCAGTTCATGTTTTAATTTGTTCTCCGTTACATTCGTAAAGAATATCAATGATGTAGCATACTAACCAATCTAAGTATTGTCCTTTAAACCTGTTTCTTGCGTTATACTAATTAATTCAAGTTTAATTTCTTTCTCTAATAGCTGAAATTAAAGTTGTTATACGGTACTGACTATGACAAGTTTTAATTGCATATCTTCAGTTAATTATGTTGTAGGATAATGACTTATTTAGGTGTCCCATTATGTACTTAATTTCGAGTACCCATGCAGTTAGTTTATGAGATATTAGTTTTTCGATTTCGCTTTTGTCTACATAGTATGGAAAGTTTGATTAAAACAACTCCAACAAGTAATCGGTAGCATTAAATTTATCCTTGTGGTGTGATATTCAAGTTGTATGTGTATATACATAGAGTAGCAAAGCTAAAGACTAAATTTGTGTAAATCTAATATGGTAGGCGGATTGCACTATATGCATTTTGCAAGAAAATTGCATATGGAGACTGTCAGTGTATGTGCATGGTTTGTGGAAAAATGAATTCAGTAAAAAAGGCTCATTATGAAGTTATTAGAATGAGTTGGAACTTTGGGGAGGGATCCAGGATGTAGTTTCCATTAAATAATAAAAAAAACATGCCCTTTTAGATCAATATGGTGTAAAGTTTTTTCTTAGTTTAAAAATTTTAGATGATTCAATCATATGGGCAAGATTATCTTTGGGTTTTTCGTTACATACATCTTTTTTCCAGTAAGTAAACATTTTAAGAAGTTGGAATATTTTAAAACAAGTTTACATGCTCAGATTCCCTGTTCTGTGTCTTTTGTTACGCATTTGTTTATGTGATCTCACCTTAATATTTTTGACCTTCTCTCTATTTGATGTTTTCTAATCCTTATCTTTTATTTTTACATGTGAACCCGGGAGTTGGAGTTCCGCAATGGAACTCATCTTGACCCAAGCATTGGGTCAATCGCTATTAGGAGCACAGAGCCTCGGAGTTCCGCAAAGTAGGAGTTTAAGCTCCTAACAGAAATTATTATTCTTTATCATCTTTGATTTAATTTATATTGAGTTATATTTTAGAATAATTACTAACTCTCATTGTTAATATTGTTTAAGGTATATTTATGCGATTATAGAATCCGAGATACTCTATTATTTATTGACCTTCTTAGACATGAATTTATCATCACGTAGTTCGCAAATATCACATGTTTATTATTAGATTAAAAATACGCTTTATCATACTTGGCCAATCCTTTGAAAAACTCATCACAAGTATTTCAAGTGAATTTAGCATAGTAACCCCCATATTTTCTTTAAACAATATATAGCAAAATATAAAATGAAATTTCCGTGTTAACATAGTCGAGAGATATGTCGCTAAATCTTAGATTTATCAAGAGAGTCCTCCCACTTATTTTAACTTATTTCAATAAATAGTTCTAACGTCTTAATTCATATTTCGTTTCTTCAATGTTTATTCGGGCTTTTAGATTCGCAAAAGACTAAGAAATGCGAGGTATATATATTCACCCGCTACTGCGTATCGAGGTATATCATTTTACATAGTACTATGATAATTATCATAATTATTATTACCAATATTTACTATTATTGTCATTATTATTATGGTCGCTATTTGTCGTTATTATTATAATTATTATCACCATTATTATTATCATCTCAACTTCATCACACCTATGCATCGTTATTTATTTCTCACTTATTCCTAATCTAAATCCATTTGAATGATTTTACATCTTTTCGTGTTTTCAAATATATTCACATTTTGTCTTAATTAAACTTTTCACGCTTCAATTTTTTTCAAAATTTTATTTACATAATTTACTCCATGCTTTAAAATACTTTATCTATTTTCATAAATAACTTAAATTGAATATTTAAATTCAAATATCTTTTCAAATTCCCTAATAGAATTATGAGACCTTTTTTACAAAAATTATATTATCATTTTTAGGTATGCATATTTTCATAATAATTACATTGCCTCCTTGATACGTGGTAGCGTCGCGTTTATTATACCTCAAGTTCTCTTTTGAAATAATAAAGTTTCTTATCACCGTTTTAAGCAAATAACAAAATAAAGTTTTTTTTCTTTAATATTTTCCTAAACTAAGCGTAAGGACTATCTTCGGATAGACCCTGAGGGGTGCCTAACACCTTTCCCTCGGGTAACCAAAATCCTTACTCAGAATCTGTAAACATTTTCGAAAGATCAAAACAGAGTTTTCTACATAAAAATATTTTTTTCCTAATTTTCCTAAAAGGTTAGGTGGCGACTCTAAAAATAAATTTTTAATCCCAAGAGTCACGACATACCACCATACGTCATGTGCTATTTCGACCGGTTCAGAATAGGGCTCGACAGAATGGTGACTCTGCTGGAGATTTTGTGAACTTAGGTTTTAACCTTAACATACTTAGTTTAGAATTTTTATTCTTTATTACGTTATTTGATTAACGTATCTTTATAGCATGCTCTGTGTGAAAGGACGCAAGACAAATCCAAACTTGTGTTCCTTATTTGTTTGAACAACACTACTTGTTACTGCTTTATCACTAGCATTTTCCTATCGAGTCTTTGGCCATACATAATTCACACACTGTGGTTCACACGGAGTGTGTATCTACACTCCCCCAAGCCTTCTTTGGATTCCTTAGTTTCAGAGTTGGTGCAATTAGGTTAGTGCACCTTCTCGCAACTATTCATTCCCACTCTCAAACATTTAGGGAAAAATCTTACTCTAGAAATAGGTCATGTCGCATAATCCTTAGGCGTGACGGTCCAAGGCATCGTTATCGCAATTAGGAAACCACCCTTTTGTCAAAGGTTACCAACCTGTCGACATATTTTTGTGTGATGATTGGCGTTGATGATCTAAACTAAAACACATAATGGATTTGAGATAAAACGACTTACTATACCTTCATCTTTTTCCTACCAGATGAATATCAATCCAAATTTTCCAAATATCCAAATGGTTATCTCTTCCCCCGATAGCCTACAGAATTGGTGGAGAAATATCCGTGTGGAACATGGTGTGGAAGTTCGGGAACATTTGGATGCTCTATTGTCATTAATGAGGGTTCGAGCCAATAAGACCCTCATTACACTATTGACGGAGTTTTGGGACCCAAACACAGTGACCTTCAGGTTTTTAGACTTCGAGATCACCCCTACACTGGAGGAAGTCAGTGAATTTGCTGATCTGCCGCTTCAAGGGAAGCCGCCGGTACTCCCATCACCTGTAAGGAAGGAGGATTTATTGAGGCTTTTGGGATTGGATATATTTTCTTCACAAAAAAACGGGGAGGATGGAAAGGTAAAACTGGATTACCTTTTCAGAAGATTCGGCCGCGTGGACAATTATGACGAGCACAAGAATGAGTTTGTTTCACCCGCAGACAATGGGTGCATATGCGACCAAAGGTCTTCATCTTGGCATTTTTGGGAATCATGATTTTTCCAATAGACGACATTATGTTAACATTGATATTCTATCGGCGGTAATGAATGTCTTTGCAGATCCACAGAGGCTCACTTTAGTGCACATGATACTTGTAGAGGTATTCCGACCGTTATCCGCCTGCTCTAGGGGAAATGACATCTTTGGGGGTTGCAACCCATTGTTACAGATCTGGGAAATAGAACACTTCTATCGTCGCCTTTCACAGATGGACTATACGATCGATGGACGCAGCTGGATCCAAAGTCATAAGGATTGCTTAAGGTATTGGATCGCGCCAACTAGGGAGGAGGAGTGGTGCGAGTTTTTAACCAATCTTACTAGGTATTCCATCCAATGGAAGTACTTTTGGATGGGGGGATATGACTTCATCATAACTAGGAATCTATATTTCATTGAGCTGATTGGGCTACGTGGTATCCAACCATATGCACCTCTGTGGGTTCTTAGATAATTTGGCGTCATCTAGGATATCCCGCTTTGATCTACAATGGTACTTTATGAAGACAATTATAGTGCTTTGATTCCAGCTGCACGAGTGGTGAACCTGCAAATGGAGTGGGATTACATGGTTATGTTGATGATAAAAGGAGATAAATGGTGCACACTAGAATATTATGCATGGCGCACCATCGTGAGTCACATAGCCAGACTGAGCGAAGATGGCTTTCTAGGACTCACAGACCCTTGTTGGGTCCAATGGGTTAAGAGAGAGGTGCTTCCCCGTATAGATCTCACTACACCCATGTATAACCAAATAATCCTAGGTTCTGGTGATTATCTAATTCCAGTGATCGAGGAGGATCCTGAAGAAGATCCAAAGAAAAACCCAGAGGAGAAGGAAGAAGAAGAGAACCCTGATGAGGACCCGGAGGAAGAATCCAAAGAAGACCCTGAGGAAGACCCAAAATGGATGGAAGAAGACCCTCAGGAAGGCTCAGAGATAGGCTCCAATATTTATGATCCTAAAGATGGAGGGGTGATGAATGTAGACTTGGCACCTGATCATGACTTAGAGGGATCCCCAGAGTACCATCCAAAATCCTATTTTGATGAGGGCAGAGATGATGATGATGATTCCACTTGGCCTTAGACTTCCTTTCCTATTGTACTTTTTATATTCCTTAAAAAGAGCCACATGGCCCACCCGGTTGTAATCCCTTGCGGCCATCCTTTCACTTTCTTTGAAGCTGTTGTTGATCTATTTTGACGTAATCTTTTGAAACACCATTATTCAATGAAAGTTGTGATTATTCTCAAATCCAAATGTGTTTAAATAGACCATTTGTCATCAAATTGATTGTAACGTAGGCCTACCTTTGGCGAAAAGAGGCTCTATATTAGTACGCATTTAGATGTCATCAACTTGGCGTATATATATGTTTCTTACTTGTTACATTTACATTATTTGCCAAACTAACATAGTTTCCCTTTGCTTTTTCTTTCTCCCTTTCTTTTACTTATCAACCCCCAAAAAGTTGATTTGTGTCGATTGGAAAACTGGCGGAATCACAATACAACCTTCGATCGAAAGACAAAATGACTAACAAAGACAAGGCTGCAATTATCCCAATGAATGACATTGGGAGTTCTCAAAGGCCGTCAAATACTCAGAATGATGATCAAATGGCCAAGATGGCATAGGAAATTGAGGTCTTAAAAGAAGAACTCCGTCAAATGCGAGATCTAACCAAGCTTACAATAGCTAGCTTTCCCGCTCAGTCGCAGGCTCCAAGTATTGAATTACCTCCAGGCGCTTATGCTAACCAAGCAAGTATACCGCATGCTCGATCCCCACCAGCTCTTCAACCTACTGTCGAAACTACACCTGCTTATTCATTTCCTGCCCAGAACTTTACTGTTCCAGTCCATCCAGAAATGCAGCACATACCCAAGGCATATGTCACTTGTGAGATACCTGTGCTACCTATATATGCTATCGAAGCTCCTGCTTTCGCAACATCTGCGACTCTTAAGATTCCATATAAGGTTGATTGGTATGTAAGATTGGGAAAAAATGTCCAAACAAGTGAAGAAGGGTCGATAGCAGCCCATCTTGAGAGTCTAAAGAGAGCATTCAGAAACATGCAAGTCACCAGCGGGACTGAAAGTTTGGACTACGATGACTTATGCATTCATCCAGACATCGACATGCCAGTGGGATACAAACCACCAAAATTCGATGGGTTTGATGGAAAGGGTGACCCACATGCACACCTGAGGGCTTACTACGACAAGTTGGTCGGGGTAGGAAGGAACGAGAAGTTGAGAATGAAGCTGTTCATTCGGAGTTTTTCGGGAGAAGCTTTGACTTAGCACACCCGAAAAGACCCTCGTAAGTGGCGTGACTGGTGAGAAATGGCTGAGGATTTCATGAGTCGCTTCAGATTTAACACTAATATTACCCCAGACAGGTTCTCATTGGCTAACATATAAAAGAAGCCATCCGAATCATTTCAAGAATATGCATGGCGATGGAGGACCAAGGCTGCAAGGATCCAGCCTCCACTGGATAAAAGTGAGATCTCCAAATATTTTATCCGAGCATAGGTAGATGTTTAATTTGACAAGATGATGTCCATGATGGGCTAAAAGTTTGCAGAATTGATCAAAATGGGAGATTTCATAGAAGAAGGCATCAAGTCGGGGAAGATCCAATCTATGGCTGCATTGCAAGCTGTGAGTAAAGCTATACAGACTGTTTCCATTAATGGTAACAAGAAAAAGAGGGAAGAAGTCTCAGCCGTCACATCATACTACCGACCTAGAAATTCTTCCCACCATTACCCTAACAATCCCCAAATTATTGCACACGTCCCAGTGTACAATACTCAACCACATTATAATCCACCTCGAGCTCCAGCATACCAAAATCCACCAAGACTATACGCCCCTGTCCAAGCTCCATCTCACCAAAATAGACTAATCTATGCACCCAGTCCACGTCCAAACTTTGAAGCCAGAAATACCCACACCTACACACCGATTGCAAAACCTTTAGCCCAGTTGTTTGAAAGATTGAGGGCTGTCGGTTTGTTGCATCCAATTTAGGGAAAGGCCCCTGATCCGACCTCTCAAAACTTTGATAGTAGCAAGTGGTGCGCCTATCACTCAAGAGTCCAAGGGCACGACACGAAAGACTGTTACAACTTGAAGAAACAATTGGGTCTCTGATAAGAAGGGGTATCATCAAATGCACCACCGCAGCTCCCAATGTGAACAATAACCCCTTGCCAAATCATGGAAATTGGGAAGTCAACATGATTACTCTAGAGGAGGAGTATGATTTAGAAGAAACTATTGTGCCCACATAGATCGCAGAGGAGATCGCCACTGCATCTCCAGCACAACCATTTATTACAGTTCAGTTGAGGGAGCCTATAACTGTTTACACCTACCTACCGAGAGTCGTAATGATCACATCAGCCACCGGGAGGACCGACTATGACACCAACGCAATCCCATGGGACTATCGAGCTGAAGCTAAGGGCAAAATGATAGACGCTGTTGTGGCTCAAGAGATGACTAGGTCGGGAAGTTGTTATGTGCCAGAGGGACCAAATCGTGGAGTTCTAAGGAAAGATCAAAACCCAAGAAAAAATATCACAGATGCTGAAGCTGCAGAATTTTGGAATAAGATACAGCCCAAGGACTATTCAGTCGAAGATCAACTCAAGAAGACACTGGCCCACATATCCGTCATGTCTTTGCTTAAGAGTTCTGAAGCCCATAGAAATGCTTTGATGGAAGTGTTATCTGGGATTAGCATACCAAAGGAGACAACTAGTGAGACTTTGGCCGCAGCAATCGGGTGAGTGGTAGAGGCAAATAAGGTCTCTTTCAATGATGATGAGTTACCGTCAGAAGGGGTTGTACACAACAAAGCGCTCCATATTACGATCAGATATCATGACAAGATTGTGAACAGGTTCTTGATCGATGGTGGTTCGGGTTGCAATAGTTGTCCGTTCTCCACTCTAAGGGATTTGAGTGTGAATATAGAAGATATAAGAGAGAGTCGGGTTAAGGTTAGAGCCTTTGATGGGTCACAAAGCAGTGTCATCGGGGAAATTTACTTAACACTTCAGATAGGACCAACAGAATTTTCTATCCTATTTCAGGTCATGGATGTGTCATCTAGCTATAACCTATTGCTAGGGAGGCCATAGCTCCACATGGTAAGAGTCGTTCCTTCCACTCTTCATTAGTGCGTGAAGTTTGAATGGGGTCGCACAAAAGTTACTGTCCATGGAGAACTCAGTCATCCCATTTATTCTGTCAATTCAGTCCCAGTCACGGAGGAGTTAGATGGAGTAACTTTTCATACTCTGGAGATCATACAAGCTGCAAGGATCAACAAGAAGGCAATTCCGGCTGAAGCAAAAATATCGAATGCTGAAAAAATGGTTGCGTCGGAGATGTTGAAATATGGGTATCAGCCCAAGACAGGACTAGGACCCAAAGCCGATTGTATAATCGAGCCAATCCAGTTAAAGCAGCAGAAGGGTACTACAGGGCTCGGATATGAGCCTATTTCAGGAGTAGCCTGCAGTAAAGGATTTCGAATGACGATATTTATGTCTGCCTAAGTCCTGGTTTCAGAATAAATAGATGATGAAGATATCACAGAAGGAATAGGAAATTTTGTGTGTGGCCGTGATCGAAGAAGAATCGGAGATAACTTTCAAGAAGCTTACCATCCGTGATGCCGAGCCTGGAGAAGCCTTACAGAACTAGACCATCAGCCCATCCCTGTTCCGTCAGGAGTCTTGGTAGTGTGGGACTGTTTTTGTTTTTAAAAAAAATAATTATTTTATTTGCATGATCAATTGAGGCTTGAATTATGCCGAAGCTCTTTTTCCACTTTCCTCTTGTCAAAGCCCAGTGCTTTTATTAATAAAAGTCCTTATTTTTAAAACTTAATTTCCTATTTTCAATATCTATTTACTTTACTCGCTTTTTATACTTTTTAGCACAAATGTTAATAAAAACCCTCGTTCCCCGATTATGACATGTAACAAATCTATTGAGCAAAATGCAAGCGATGAGCAAGATTACGAGAAGTACGATGAAAGTATGATGCCTGAAAACCTGCTGCAGGAGATCAAGAAACTTGAGAGTCAGAAGAAGCCTAATATCGATGAAATTGAAGTCGACAATTTAGGTGATAAAGAGACACTGAAGAAAACACGAGTCAGCATACACTTGGAAGATGAAAGGAAACAGTAATTGATAAGTCTACTCAAACAATACATCAATGTGTTTGCTTGGTCTTACGATGACATGCCTGGTTTGAGCGCTGATATCGTCTCGCATCGACTGCCGACCAACCCCACATGTCTACCGGTGAAGCAAAAGACAAGGAAATTTAAGCCTGATTTAAATTTGAGAATCAAGAAGGAGGTGACCAAGTAGATAGAAGCCAACGTCATGAGGGTCACAACTTATCCCACCTGGCTGGCCAACATCTTATCTGTACCAAAGAAGGATGGAAAGATAAGAATATGTGTAGATTATCGGGATCTCAACAAGGCTAGTCCAAAAGATGATTTCCCTCTCCCAAACATTCACATTCTTATTGATAATTGCGCAAAACATGAGTTGTAGTCGTTTTTTAATTTTTTTGTGGGATATCATCAAATTTTGATGGACGAGAATAATGCAGAAAAGACAGCCTTCATTACTCCGTAGGGAGTATACTGCTACAGGGTAATTCCGTTTGGACTCTTGAATGACGGTGCAACATACATGAGGACCATGACTACCCTTTCCATGATATGATTCACAAAGAAATCGAAGTGTACATTGATGATGTCGTCATCAAATAGAAAAGAAGTTCAGACCATTTGGATGATTTACGAAAGTTCTTTGAAAGGCTGCGAAGGTACAACCTAAAGTTGAATCCAGCTAAATGAGCCTTTGGAGTTCCCCCAGGAAAGTTATTGGGATTTATTTTTAGTAGGAGAGGTATAGAGTTGGACCCATCCAAGATAAAAACAATACAAGACTTACCACCTCCTAAGACCAAAAAGGACGTAGGTGCTTCTTGGGAAGACTCAATTACATTAGTCGGTTCATAGCTCAGTCCACAATAATTTGTGAACCAATATTCAAGTTGTTGAAGAAAGATGTTGCCACTGGATGGACTGAAGAATGTCAGGAGGCTTTTGACAAAATCAAGGAATATTTTTCTAACCCACCAGTATTGGTTCCACCAGAACCAGGAAAGCCGTTATTGTTATATCTATCTGTTATGGATAATGCCTTTGGATGTCTGTTAGGGAAGCATGATTATATAAGCAGGAAAGAGCAAGCCATTTACTACCTGAGTAAGAACTTCACACCGTATGAAGCTAGGTATACATTGTTGGAGAAGACCTGTGACCTGGGTTACATAAAAATTAAAGCATTATCTATCCGCGTATACCACGTACTTAATTTCGAGAATGGATCCACTCAAGTACATATTTCAGAAGCCAATGCCTATTGGAAAGTTGGAAAATGGCAAATCTTGTTGAGTGAGTTTGACATTATGTACGTGACACAAAAAGCTTTCAAAGGACAAGCTTTGGTTGATCACCTCCCAGAAAATCCAGTGGATCAAGATTACACGCCGCTCAATACCTACTTTCCTGATGAAGAGGTGTTATTTGCGGGAGAGGACATCTCAGAACCATATGATGGATGGAAGATGTTCTTCGATGGAGCAACGAACTTCAAAGGAGTTGGAATTGGAGCAGACCTAGTTTCAGAAATAGGTCAATATTACCCAATCTCGGGGAAGATTAGGTTTCCTTGCACGAATAACATGGCAGAATATGAGGCTTGCATTCTCGGGCTTAGGATGGCATTAGACATGGACATTAAAGTGCTATTGGTGATAGGAGATTCAGATTCGTTGATCCATCAGGTGCAAAGAGAATGGACCACTAAGAATGTCAAAATCTTTCCTTATGTGCAATGTGTTAAGGAGTTGAGTAAAAGGTTTATGAAGATTGAATTCAAGCACGTCTCTCAAATTCAAAATGAGTTCGCCGATGCCTTGGAAACACTATCTTCAATGATTCAGCATCCAAATAAGAATTACATTGATCCCATCAAGGTGGAGATACACGACCAGCAATCATACTGTTTCTATATAAATGAAGATCCGGATGGAAAGTCGTGGTACTATGACATTAAGAGGTTACTCGGAGCAGGAGGATATTCAGAAGGCGCTACTGGCAAACAGAAGAGGACTTTAAGAAGAATGGTCGATCACTTTTTTCTCAACGGGGAAATCCTATATATAAGGACTCTATACCTAGGATTGCTATGATGCGTTGATGCCACGGAGGCCACAAGATTGTTAGAAGAGATACATGCAGGAACTTGTGGACCCCACATGAACGGTTTCATGCTCGCGAAGAAGATTTTGAGAGCTGGATATTTTTGGATGACCATGGAGAGGGATAACATTCAATTCGTACAGAAGTGTCACCAATGTCAAGTTCATGGATACTTTATACGAGTTTCGCCAAACAAACTCTATGTGACGGGTTCTCCTTAGCCATTTGCTGCTTGGGGCATGGATGTTATTGGACCCATAGAGCCTCTTGTGTCCAATGGACACCGTTTTATCTTGGTCGTTATCGATTACTTCAGAAAGTAGATTGAGGCCTCGACACATAAGGCCGTAACCAAGAAGGTGGTAGCAGATTTTTTTCGCAACAACTTAGTCTGCCGATTTGGAATTCTAGAATCAATCATAACAGATAATAGAGCCAATCTTAATAGTGACCTGATTAGAGAGATTTGCGAAAGGTTTAAGATCTCTCATCGAAATTCCATGGTGTATCGACCACAAATAAATGGAGCAATTGAAGCTGCAAACAAGAATATCACTTGGATTTTGAGGAAGATAGTGGACGGTAATAGAGAATGGCATGAGAAGTTGCCATATGCTTTACTTAGATATCACACTACAATCAGACTTCTACTGGGAAACTCCCTACATGTTGGTTTATGGGTCGGAAGCAGTGATACTTGCAGAAGTATATATATCTTTATTGAGAGTCATTTAGGAGGTTGGTCTAGATGATGCTGAATGGATTCGTAGCAGGATCAAGAAGTTGATGCTCATTGACGATAAGAGATTGGATGCAGTCTGTCATGGTCAACTCTATCAAAATAGAATGATTAAGGCGTTCAACAAGAAAGATAAGCCAAAGGAAAATTTGCGCCAAATTGGAAAGGTCCTTACATAGTTCACCGAGTACTCTCAGGAGGAGCAGTAATCCTCGCAGAAATGGATGACACAGTAAGCACGAAGCCGATCAATTCAGAAGCCATCAAGAAGTAATACATTTGAAGACATTAGGACTAGTTATTTCATTGTACTTTTTCATTTCTCTGATGTAACAGAACTACGTATTAGCCTGACTTCCCACAGTGGGATACTTAGGCAGCCCGCATAGGGTTCGGTTCCCCTTAGAAAACCCAAAAAAACATCATTTCATGTATTTAGAACTACGCTTGACCTGGCTTCCCACGGATGGATACGTAGGCAATCCACATCGGATTCGGTTCCTTCATATTTTACCTTTTCATTGTACTAAACTACGGCCTGACCTGATTCCACTTGGATATGTAGGCAGCCTGAGTCAGGCCCAGTCATTGAATTATTTTACTTTATCTTTTGTATAGTACTACGTTATGACCTAATTCCTATTATTAGGACACGTAGGCAGCCTGAGTCAGGCTCGGTCACTGCACTGCATATCTTCTCTTTTCCCGTTGTAATTGAACTACGTAATGACCTAATTCCACTTGGATACGTAGGCAGTCTGATTCAGAATCGTTCGCTTCGCTTCATACTTCATTCTCCACCCTCGAACTACGCACAGACCTGATTCCTATCTTAAGGATACGTAGGTAACCTGAAAGATTTGGTCTTACCTTAAGGAAAACCCCCTTTGCTCTTAGTATAGCCTCAGAATATAAGAGATCTCGCCGCCAGAATCGTTGTAGCCTGGACAGTCAGAGCAGCTCCACCCAAAAGATAAAGCTACATGGGTCACGATCAACAAATGAAGGCTTAACGTATTTCTAAACGTGTCATAATCTAAAAATAATAAAGGATTACTATATATACTTAATATATTCGTAATATATTTGCGAAAACATATATATATATCTGTACTTTCACTATACTTTCCAACTTTTCCACCTACTGAGACTTTAGATTTGGGAGTGATTGAGCAACCGAGGGAGTGTTAGAGAATTCCGTAAACAAAGCTAGGATTCCCAAGTCGACACAAATCAACACCCTTCCCAACTAAGAATTTTTCTTTGAGCGCAGGAAAATAGGAATTGGAAGACTACGTCAAGTCAAGCTTTGGGATAGGATCAGGGGCATCATACGGCTTACCACTACGACATGAGCCAAATATTCTTCCCTTACTTTATTCTCTTTACATACATTTATACTAATCCTCACAAGCTGTAAGAGTTTTATTCAAATTCTTTCGCAGGTACACTTTGAAGACCCGGGTTGAAAACTAAGAAAAGAGGATCCTCATAGGAAGATTAGGCTATTTACTTCTCCCAATAAACTCCGCAAATCAGAAATTGTTGTCTGACTTTAATAAAGTCGAGATTCCGCAAGGCAAGGACTGTATATAAGCAAACAAAGTCAAGCTTCCACATTCCAAAGGACTGTATATAAGCAAAAAAAGTCGAGCTTTCACATTTTGAGGACTGTATATAAGCAAAAAAAGTTGAGTTCCATATTCCGAAGACTGTACATAAGCAAGCAAAGCGATCCTATGCCATCTCAGAGGATGCGAATGAGCAATACGACTCTCCGCCATATTAGGAGTTGTGCACCAGAAAAGGGGACGCCCCGCCACAAATGTATGTAAGCAAAGCAACACTCCGCCATATCGGAGAATCGCATTTCAGCAAACAAAGCACAGCCTGCCAATCTGAGGCCCACACCATAGCAAGCGCGCAAGAAAACCACTATCACAACAGCATCAAGTTCCAGCAGCAATACCGTCATCTAGTTCAGACTGAGGGTCGCTTTGACAAATACTGCCAGTTTACCTTTGGGAAAATATCCTGCCGTCAGAGGCTATTTACAATTCAGCCGACGGAGGCTATTTACAGTTCAGCCGACGGAGGCTATTTACATTTCAGCCGACGGAGGCTATTTATATTTCAGCCGACGGAGGCTATTTACATTCAAGCAGCTGCTCAGTCGACGGAGGCTATTTACAGTTCAGCCGACGGAGGCTATTTACAGTTCAGCCGGTAGAGGCTATTTACATTCCAGCCGACGGAGGCTATTTACATTCCAGCCGACGGAGGCTATTAACTTTTCAGTCGACGGAGGCTATCTACATTTCAGTTACTGGCCCGCCAGTTGGAGGCCTCCACAAATGCAAACAATACTAATTTGAATATCTAAACTCTGCTCTTTACATTACAATTTCAGTTTATAATTTTTTGAACAACAGGTACTTTTCACCCTTTTACCTATTTTGCAGGAACATGTAATACAACGTGGAACTACCCTCTTAGCAGCAAACTGGGGCAAGCTAGCGGAATATCAAGCATCCCTAGCTACGTCAAAAATTAAATAAAAAAATATAATAAGATTCGTATTTTTGTTTCTATAAAAAGGGGAATTCATTTTTCCATCATAATATGAAATATTTAATTAAATATAATTAAATATTTTAACGAATAAAAATATATATCTTTTGGTATTCGCATTCGCATCTTTTCTAACTTTATTTTTGGGGTAATATTGTGATCATATATGTGTTTTATTACATAAAATATATATTTTTAAATATACATATTTTTATTATATTCTTGATTTTTACGTATATTTTATTACATTCTTATTTTTACACACACATATATATGTAGTTAATATTAAATCACAAAAAAAAAAGATATCAAATTGGACGCTCATGCAAGTTATGTCTGTAATCTATATACATTAAACTAAAAATGATTTTTAGGATATCAGGGAGCATCAATAAATTTAATTTCAGCAGAAAAAGAGCATTCCGGCTAACGTTAATCCAATTTTTTTTATTTATTTCACCCAAACCCAACTTTTATTTTTATGAATTTCAGCAAGAAGCCCAAAATTAGCCAAAAATTCAGTACAATTTTCAAGTCCGCTTCACCTTTTCATCCAACCGACACCAATCAATCTAGTCCGTCAATTTTCTTTTAACCCAAAGATCCAGAATTTTCAACTTTATAAATAATTTATGTTTATATATATTCGATATACTTAATTATCTTTCTATTTTTTATTTTTAGTAAATTTAAACCATCCGATTAAATGATTGGATGGATGAAAATAATCGATTTTAATCAACTTTTGTATTTATCCCCATACTAGTTTAGGTGTACGTGCCCCGCGCATGTACCTCACTATAATGAGTTCAAACGTTTCATTAAATAGGATATTTATTTAAATAATAAAGAAAAATATAATAATTAGATTTTACATCTTTTGAACATGCAAAGATAAAAAAAAAATATTTAATTAAACCTAACATTTAGCAAAAAAAAATAACGTCAAAGTCAATCGAAATTTATCTTCCACCTATAAACTACAACAAAACAATACGATGATAGAGATATCAAAACAATACAATTAAATCTAACATTTGCAAAATAAATTTTCTCAAACTCGATTGGCATTCATCTATCACCTGTAAACTACAACAAAATAATTCGATAATAGGGATTTCATAACAATACAACAAAATCTAATCTTTATACATACATAAAAAAAAAATTAAAGTAGAGATATCAAAATAATACAATTAAACCTAATCTTTACCTAAAAAAAATTTCAAAGTTGACCGATATTTATCTACCACCTGTAAACTACAGCAAAACAATACGATGATAGAGATATCAAAATAATACAATTAAACCTAACCTTTGAAAAAAAAATTCCTCAAACTCGATCGACATTCATCTACCACCTGTAAACTACAACAAAATAATACGATAATAGAGATATCACAATAATACAACAAAATTTAATCTTTATACATACAAAAAAAAAGTTAAAGTAGAGATATCAAAATAATACGATTAAACTTAATCTTTACCTAAAAATTTCAAAGTCGACCGATATTTATCTACCACCTGTAAACTAAAATAAAATAATACGATAATAAATATATCAAAACAATACAACTAAATCTAACCTTTACACAAAAAATTCATAAACTTTTTATTTTAGTAGAAACCACAAAGTTAATAACGAAAGTTTGTTATTCATGATCAATAAACCCAATGTCATAGAAAGGGGAATTTAAAACCTAGAAACAACAAAGTCATATTATAGATTCAATAACGAAAATTACATACAAACATGAAAAGATGTTTCGTTATTCTTGATTAATAAAAATAACGTAATACAAAAAAAATCAAAACCTGAAAATTAAATCAATACATTATATTAGAGATCCAATAACAAAATTATTTACAAAAATAAAAGAATGATTTGTTAATTATGATCAATAAAATTAAAACAGAATATAAATAAAAATTTAAAATCTAGAAATCATAAAGTTACCCAATAATAAAGCTACGATAAAAAAAATTTATTACCCAAATAAGATATCCGTATACTCCTAAATTAAAATATTACTATAACAAAAGAATAACAATCCTTACCTAAAAAAAAAACCTTTTTTTTCTTGGAAAGTTCACTTACCCTTTTCAATTTGGAAAACTCACGTACTGCATTTAATTTTTGCAATAAATTTTTTTTGTTTTTTCTTTTGGGAATCTAAACATGTTTTATGTAAAAATAATTTCACCAAATTTTTTAAAATATTTAGAACTTTAATTTATATAGAACTTTTATTATATTCCCATAAATTTAGGAATTCAACTAAAATTAGAAAATCTTCTCCATTTAATTCTTTTATATATTTATTATAGTTAATAATCAATATTATAAATTGAAGAAAAATTGTAAAAAGACGATTTTGTCTATTGTAATGTCTTTTAATGAAGGGCAAAAAGTTCAAATCACTTTTTTAAGAGTCTTCACATTTTAATATATTATAGATATAGATAGATAGATATATTCTTTTTTATATATATATATAGTATTTGTTTTAGAGCCATCCGATCAAGTGATAGGATGGATCAAATTAATCAAGAATTTCAAATCAAAAGAACGTGTCTCTCTCTTCTTCCTTTTCCCCAAAAACAGACCACGCGTATTTTTATTTTCCAAGAAGGCCAGGGTAGGTCCTTTTCTCTTTCTCCTCCTCCCTTTTTTCCATCACCCCCAAAATAACAACCCTAATCGCCATAGTTTGCGGCCATGGCAGACGCAACTACCACACCTGCCAAAAATCTCTCCTCTTTTTGAATGTCCAACCCATCGAATTTGCGAGAATCAGAAAAGACAAGTTCCAATTTGGTGCAACAATTCAAAACAAACTTTAAATCCACGTTTTGAAGTCCGAAAATAATCAAAATGGAGGCCTAAAGGCTATGAAATTTGGTCTTCAATTGGGGATTTTCTTCATACGGAGTTTCACCCAGTGGAACTCTTTTTCTTGTGTTTAAATCCAGACTTTCACGTTCGAATTTCGTGTATAAATACTGGCGTAGAGAAGTTCAAAACTGAGCTTTGGTGAGTTTGAAAAACAAGAGAAGATAGAGAGAAAAAGAAGTAAAAAAAAAAGGCAACAAAAATAGAAGTGAAAACAAGAAATTCGTGAAAAAAAAAGAGAAAGAGCAGAAGAAGCGAAAAAAAGAGAAGGGAATTGTAGGTTCGTATTCTGTTCCCGATCAAATCTGGGTTCCCGGAGTCCGAGTTCTTTGCTAAATTCTTTATGAAAAGCCCCAGTTTTGCTGCACCCCAAAAGGTGCGAACCGTTTTTCTCGCCTCATTTTCGTCTCCTATTCTTATATATTATTTGGTGTGGTGAGCATGTTAGTTTTAACTTGTTGAAATTCTGTGTTGTTAAAGATGAGTGGTTGTCTAATCTCAATCACTCGAGTTGTCGATGACTGATTGCAAAATTGGGGTCTGATGTGATCGTTTATTGGGATTAAAGTTGTTTGTTTGGATGCGTGTGTTTAAGTGTTAATTCCTCTCCTCTTTAAAAAATAGGCGTGAATATGATCTTTTTTTTGGTTTATATTGCCTTGATTCGGAAATAAATTCATGTTTTAATTTGTTCTCCGTTAGATTCGTAAAGAATATCAATGATATAACATACTAACCAATCTAAGTATTTTCCTTTAAACCTATTTCTTGCGTGATACTAATTAATTCAAGTTTAATTTTTTTCTCTTATATCTGAAATTAAAGTTGTTATACGGTACTGACTATGAAAAGTTTTAATTGCATATCTTCAGTTAATTATGTTGTAGGATAATGAGTTGTTTAGGTGTCCCCTTATGTACTTAATTTCGAGTACCCATGCAGTTAGTTTATGAGATATTAGTTTTTCGATTTCTCTTTAGTCTACATAGTATGGAAAGTTTGGTTAAACCAACTCCAACAAGTAATCGGTAGCATCAAATTTATCCTTGTGGTGTGATATTCAAGTTGTATATGTATATACGTAGAGTAGCAAAGCTAAAGGATAAATTTGCGTAAATCTAATATGGTAGGAGGATTGCACTGTATGCATTTTGCAAGAAAATTGCATATGGAGACTGTAAGTATATGTGCATGGTTTGTAGAAAAATGAATTCAGTAAAAAAGGCTCATTATGAAAACACATGGGCATATTTAAAAGACTCTGAACAATTATCTGAAATCCATGACTCACTCTTTATCTTACTTCTGAGCTAGGTGGTATACCCTACAACACTGAAATTCCACGGGCTATATGGAATCTGCCCTTGACTAGACAGTCAAGCCCCCAACTCAAGTTTGCCACAAGGGTTGGAGTCTCTATCTTTGATACGCCACAGGGTACTAGGCCAGCGTATGGTCCCTCTTGGGGACATAATAAACCCGTATCGACAAAACACGGTTTTGGGCTAGGAGTTATTTGAACTCAAGCCTTCTTCGGCCAACCACCTAACCCTTTTTACGCCCATTTTTAGCTCTTTTAAAATACGTATTCTATGAAATCAAATCTAAAACTCTTACTCTATTATGGAATTCATTTATATGGTATCGTCATACCATTGACCTACAAGTCGCATCTCTGGGTCATTCATAGAATATTATAATCTTTTCTTTCAAACCATGAAGTTTGGGACCACCATATCAATCAATAAATTCAAAACGACTCTTGTTTTAAACTCATGTGAACACATGCATGAAACTCTCTCTTTTCAACCTTTCAACAACTTGTGGTGGTCATGAAATTTGTGTCAAATCATGAAATTCTTTTAACAATTCTCTTAACATTTAACATCAAATAAACCATCCCCTCTTCAGTTCAAAATCATAATCAAGTCATAAACCAAAAATCAAGTCATTCATATCATGATTTCTCAAAATGCAATCGAGTATTTCATAACACACATAGAAACAAGCAGCTTAACAACAAGAGAGGGACGTTTATAGGCTTATGCTCTCAATTAAATCCTAAAATCTCAATTTCATACATACATATATAAGATTACAAATCAAATTTGGGGGAAAGGCCTCAAGACCAAAATAATAGTATCATTAAAGCATTCATAATGCAAGATTGAAAAATAATTCCAAAACCCCTTTAAAATTTCATGATTTCTATAACTTTAAATCTTATTCAATGTCTTTTCAACAAGCCCATGTAGTTTAGAAAAATCCCACGTACCTTAGATTATAAGATTTGAAAGATAGAACTCGGATCTTGATCCGTTTCTTGGAATTCTTGACCTTACGGATGAGTTCTTGATCTTTGGGGATGAGTTAGGATTTTGATTTTTGAGAGAAAGAGTGTTTGATTTCTTGGGGCTGAAATTCTATGTTATAGACGAATTTTGGGTGAGGGGAAGTGACCACAATGCCCCTAGACCCATTAGGAACTGAAATAATGCATAAAACAGCTTTAAATTCGCGTCAAGTTTTGTGTCGGGGCGCAGTCAACGCGAAGCGTCAAGATCGCGTCGGCTTACTGCTCACACGGAAAATGCCATAACTTTTCACTCAGTTGTCAAATTTTGGCAAAATTGGTATCGTTGGAAAGCTAATTAAATTATCTAAAATTTGGTGGGTCTTGAGCTGCAAAATTCTGTGTATAAAAAGTTATACACATTCAAAGTAGACCCTTGTAGAATCGAATATCCAATTTTGGATGAATGAAAGGTTCTTAGCTCAACTTTGCTTAGGCCATTTCTATGAACATTTTTCACCTCATAATCACTTCATATACTAGGCGAAATATCATGACACATGAATCTAAATATAAATCATGGAATTAGAGCTTACGCACGTAGGAACGACGATTTAATTTCTAGCTCGAAAATGCGGGGTGTTACATTATCTCCCCCTTGGGATCATTCGACCTCGAATGATAGGTAGGGACTTTTGAGGATTTAAAAGTGTAGAATAAAGAACGTAATCTCTCATTGAATAATTTTCCTCAACAACACATACAAAGGCATCATCGAGTTTCATGGTAACCCCGAGCGAAACGTGTAAGCACGAAACATGAGGCAATGAGACTTTACATAGGGATGATCTTGCACATGAGCTCTACGAACCATAATCATCACAACATAAGGCATGAGTTAATTTGGTGATAACAGGACTGATTTACATCGGTACTAATCATGAAATACGGTTTTAATAGGACATAGGATTTAGAAGCATTCTCCACCTTGCAAGGTACGACGAATATACTTAAACTTAGAGACACTAATCGTCTACGCCCCAAACGATAAATAGCATACTTCACACTTTTCAACTTACATATATCCCATCACATGTCTAGCCACAAGAATTTGAGTCCCACTACTTAGTGCTTCCATGTCGAAGCCCAACTCGGAGTTAAAAGGTGCTAACTTAAGCTACGGTACCCAGTACTCTACACCCCTTTCAGAATATTTCTTCACCTTATCACTTCCATCAAACACACTCGAGATTTAATTTAGAGAGTACTAACCACATAACACATAGGTTTATGTTTCCAGCAACCACAATATTCAAGCCTAATCATTACGACACCCACTTCATGGATCTCCCCACTAAGACCAACAATTTCAATCACTCTCACAAATATTTTCTCCACATTCCTCCTTCTTAGCTATTTCATACAACAAAAGTTCATTTTCTTCTTTTTCCTTTCACCTATAACCTTAGCTCGAGAATCACATCAAATTTTTCACCTTCAGGAACATCTACTCCCCTACCTAATACAACACCACGCTTCTACAACCACCATCGTACTATCATACGGAGGGTCACTAAGAGACCCGAGCACAAATGTCATGAATGAGAGTTACACTATTAGACCATTACTTATACTTGTTACACTACTCAAGGAGGGAGATGAAGTGAAAATATGATAAAATAGACATGAGGTGCTCCATATATCAAGTGTCTGGATCATAAGCAGAGAGTCGTTCGGAACACAATAAAGCATGAATTCTTAGGATAGAGCACTGTGAGAAAACATTGGTGCATATTTCAAGATAAAACGAGGAAAAGAGACTGAATTACCCTCCCAAACCCAGAAATCAGTAAGACGAACTGGGCACCCGACGTATTAAGCGATGCGCCACGCCATTTTTTTTCGACGCGATTCCTGGCGCGACACGTCAATATCGCGTTGGCCCACTATTTTGATCATCCAAACATGCCTCAAACATTATCTGAAAAATTCAAAACTTTACTAAGACGCCCCTTTTATACCCCTGATCATGAATCAACTCAAATATATACGCCTCGGGGTCGGAAAGTCAATTTGAAAATCACGAAAGTTAAGAGCTAATAAATATGACTAAGTCTTTTAACAATTAGGAAAATTTTCAGGTTGTCAACTCTCCATACATGCAACCAATAGTGGTATTGAGTCGAGAATGCTACGAGGGTGTTACATTACAACTAAGACAAAGATTTTCGCTTGAAGCGATTGCCCCTCATTTAAGGAACTGAGATTTTCCATGAGTTTGCATAAACTTTATCGCTTTGGCTAAACCCGACAGCAGATGAATCGGTGACATATAGAAACATATTTCCTTAGGACCAAGCATGCTGAGAGACATAGATTTTCATGGATTACGAACAACATAACCTATGGCTAGAATACATGAAAGGCTGGATTACTGAGAGACATAAATTCTCCTAGTTCGGAGGTCAGGTCATAAACATAAGTCCATAGAGAACTCAAACCATATTCATAGGCATGATTTGAACACATGACATAGGATATTAGCAGAATAATCTCTGAAATGGAAGTTGGAGGAGTATGCTTGAGTAGGAATAGATTTATCATGACTCTTCCCCTCAACTTGCCGAATTGGGAATAATTCGGGAACTAACTTAATTCCCCATCTCCCCCTTAGATCAAAGTCACAATCCTAGACTTACGGACATATCCCCTTATCAAATCTATAGCCATAACTCTCAACATAAAAGAGGCATCACTAAAATTCTAAACTTTCAATGAAGAACTATACTCTGATCGCCTTGCTTTTCTGTAAATGCTACTCTTAACATCCACTAGCCTCTATAGCCATCACTCTACATCTCCTACTCTCATGAGCTCACTCACCACACTCCTTATCATAAAAGGGGGTATCAGTATATACATGAACACAAACTCCTCTCATTAATCTGTAATACAAAGGCACTAAATTTTTTCTAGGACATCCCCTTTCAGGGACACTAATCGTAATTTCTTCTAACCCCCAAAGTCATCAACTTACGACTAACATTTTCATGGGCATAGACACCCACGCTTCTAAATACTTAATGCTCCATATTCAATTCCTTATACTAGCATTACAGCTCTAATCACCCAACTTGCAACTTCACAAACTCTGTAAGACTATACCAAGGGCGCATATTGCCTACGTATTTTTTTTCTCAATTCAACTCTAAAGAGAACCATACAACAACTTCCCAGACTTTTTCATACTACAAGATTCAAGAATTAAATCTAGGTACACAAAACACTTATACACATAAAACTTTACTAACCAACCTGTTACCTGGGGCTCAACTTATTCCTATATACTCATGTTCTTATCCACTTAATGATGCAACCACAATTCATCATTTTAACACTAGTCCTCATGTACTCATATACCTCACGATAACCACTTAAACTTTTCATAAATCATCAACCAAGGCCATTTCGCACATCACATCAAGCCGGTTAATTACTCCACAAAATATGTATCATTAATCTCAAGCTATTATTCTCACCACTACACTTCACATCTAAACTCCACATCTAAAGTTCAAGCCTGTTGTCTAACCTAAATTATATACCACCGATAAAGCATGCCACATACTATACTAGTCCATCAAATTGGGAAATCAGCCCAAATACTTCACTTTACTTAGCTACTACCTACAATCACAACCCCGACATAACCTTATTATTACAACTCAAAATCCACTACATACCTTCTCACATGAAATTCTAGTTTACTACTACTAAAGGAAACACCATCAAAGGGGTAAAGTAACACGATAGGATTAGTCGATCTTAATCTTGTAATATAACCCATTTCAGTGTTATCAACATATTCTAATTCCTCACATCATACTCACTTACCTAATCATACATCACAATGATCTTCAAAATTCAATAAACACTAATGAGCCTCTACCAACAACTTATTAACTAATCTACCTCTTTCCTCTTACCACTTATAAATGATTTCTACAACCACCATAACTATCCACTTTGAGCTCCCTCTCTATTTTGAACAAATAATAATCATATCCAGACACTTTCTTCACAGACTACCATACAATCTACAATTATTGCTACCACATTTGTCTATCACTATAAAATGGCAAACCATCCCTCAATCAATGATTATACAACTAAAACTCTCTATTTACACAAAATTCACCCTCATTCTGGCTTCTAACCCTGCAACTCCATATCATGAACTTCTGGACCAACTCACTACCAATAGGTCATGACACTTTAACATACACTACTACTTGGGTAGAAATATAGTTTCAATATTTTACTACACATCATTACCGTTATACATCACATCCCCAACAAGAATTTTATTAAAGGAGACTGAATATACTTCATACCTCAGGCTCAACTGCACAACTGATACAAATAGGGGTATGCGCTTAAATCAACACACTTTAGAGAACTTATGGACTCTTTTCAAGTCCTTGTGCAAATTCATAACTTTATGGACAACTCAATGAGAGAAAACCACATCGCTGGGGGAGCTAGACACCTGGACACGTATCGCCTTGACAATGAGGCATGGACCATGAAATTAGAGTGAGGAATGAACTTGGATAACTTTCTTATGGACGACTCAATAGCACGAACTAGAGTATGAAAGAATGGGAAACAACTCTTAATGCCCGGTAGCCTCCTAATTCTAAGTGTGGTGCACAACACGCCCATAACCAAGACTCTACTAGACACGATTTTGCAGACACCCTGGGATAATAAACCATGCTCTGATACCAAGTTTTTCATCACCCGAGCCTGGGCCCGAGCCGTGACAAGCATCCCAAACAGTGAATGATCGAGCTCCCTACTCTATCTGACAATCATACACACTTTCATATAATATAAAGAAAAATATGAAAATATAAACAATATGGGATCCTGTTCAATATCATAATTCAATTGAACAATATGGAATGGAATCCATAAATCTCTAACAACGTCTAACATCAGTCTGCGAAATCTCTACTAACTGAAAATGACATCTGTCAGAAATCTGGGATAAGGCCCCCAGTCAGACCATGAATCAAAATAAAATAAAAATTTCAAGTTTCATAACCAGGCCTTCCGAAGTAAGGGAGGCTCACCAACTACAAACTTCTGACAAGTCAATCTACTGCTTACGGGACCCCAGGACTGTGTCTCAGAATCCTGAAATATAGGAGGTCAATACAAAAGTACTGGTACGCAAGAAATCCAAAATCAAAAAAAAATATTCAACATAGGTGAGAGCAATTTATAGACAGTTTTATATAAAATATATGGAAAATACATGGGCATATTTAAAAGACTCTGAACAATTATCTGAAATCTATGACTCACTTTTTATCTTACTTCTGAACTAGGTGGTATACCTACAACTCTGAAATTCCACGGGCTATATGGAATCTGCCCTTAACTAGACAGCCAAGCCCCCAACTCAAGTTTGCCACAAGGGTTGGTTCTTTATCTCTGATACGCCACAAGGTACTAGGCCAGCGTATGGTCCCTCTTGGGGGCATAATAAACCCGTAAAGACAAAACATGATTTTGGGCTAGGAGTTATTTGAACTTGTCAAGCCTTCTTCGGGCAACCACCTAACCCTCTTTACGCTTATTTTTAGCTCTTTTAAAATATGTATTCTCTGAAATCAAATCTGAAACTCTTACTCTATTATGGCATTTATTTTTATGGTATCGTCATACCATTGACTTGCAAGTCGCATCTCTGGGTCATTCATAGCATATTATAATCTCTTCTTTCAAAACATGAAGTTTAGGACCACCATATCAATCAATAAATTAAAAAGGACTCTTGTTTTAAACTCATGTGAACACATGCATGAAACTCTCTTTTCAACCTTTCAACAATATGTGGTGGTCATGAAATTTGTGGCAAATCATGAAATTCTTTTAGCAATTCTCTTAACATTTAACATCAAATAAACCATCCCCTCTTCAGTTCAAAATCATAATCAAGTCATAAACTAAAACTCAAGTCATTCATATCATGATTTCTCAAAATGCAATCAAGTATTTCATAACACACATAGAAACAAGCAGCTTAACAACAAGAGAGGGACGTTTATAGGCTTATGCTCTTAATTAAATTCTTAAATCTCAATTTCATACATACATATATAAGATTACAAATCAAATTTGTGGGTAAGGGATCAAGACCAAAACAATAGTATCATTAAAGCATTCATAATGCAAGATTGAAAAATAATTCCAAAACCCCTTTAAAATTTCATGATTTCTATAACTTTAAATCTTATTCAATATGTTTTCAACAAACTCATGTAGTTTAGGAAAACCCCACGTACCTTAGATTATAAGATTTGAAAAATGAAACCCGAATATTGATCTGCTTCTTGGAATTCTTGATCTGAGAGATGAGTTCTTGATCTTTGAGGATGAGTTAGGGTTTTGATTTTTGTGAGAAAGAGTGAATAATAGGCAATTTTGGATTCTTGGGATTGAAATTCTATGTTATAGATGGATTTTGGGTGAGGGGGAGTGACCACAATGCCTCTAGACCCATTAGAAACTGAAATAATATGTAAAATAGCTTTGAATTCGCATCAGGTTTCGTGTCGAGGCGCAGTTGACGCGACGCATCAAGATCGCATCGGCTAACTGTCTCACGTGGAAAATGCCATAAGTTTTCTCTCGGTTATCAAATTTTGGCAAAATTGGTATCGTTTGAAGGCTAATTAAATTATCTATAATTTGGTGTGTCTTAAGATAAAAAATTTTATGTGTTTAAAAAGTTATACACGTTCAATGTAGACCCTTGTAGAATCGAATATCCAATTTTTGATGAATGAAAGGTTCTTAGGTCAACTTTACTTTAGATCATTTCTATGAACATTTTTCACCTCATAATTATTTCATATACTAGGCAAAAGATTATGACACATGAATCTAAACATAAATCATGGAATTAGAGCTTACGCACGTAGGAACAACGATTCAATTTCTAGCTTAAAAATGTGAGGTGTTACAAAGTGTAAGTTATATTTGAGTCAGAAAAGGTATATTGAGAAAGTGTTTCACAGGTTCAATATGCAAAATTCCAAACCTGTACGTACTCTATTGGCAGTTCACTTTAAACCCTCGACCACTTTATCTCCAAAAATAGATGATGAGCGTGACTATATGTCTCGAGTTCCATACTCTAGTGTAGTCGGGTCTCTTATGTATGCGATGGTGTGTTCCCAACCAGATTTATCTTATGTTGTCAGTGCAGTTAGCAGATACATGGCAAATCCTGGAAAAGAACATTGGAAAGTAGTTCAGTGGATTTTCAAAGACTTGCATGGATCTGCTGATATTTGTTTGCAGTTTGGGGAAAATAGAGATGGAGTAATCGGGTATGTTGATTCTAATTTTGTAGGAGATCGTGATAAAAAGAGGTCCCTTACAGGCTATGTTTTCATCATTGGTGGTTGTGCTATTAGTTGGAAAGCTACCTTACAGACTACGGTTGCTTTGTTAATTACAGAGGCAGAGTACATGGTTATTACAGAGGCTTTCAAGGAAGCTATTTGGTTGAAGGGTCTATTTGGTGAACTTAGAAAAGACTTACAGATTACTACAGTCTAGTCAGAGTGCTATCTTCCTTATAAAAGATCAAATATTTCATGAGAGGACAAAGCATATCGATGTTCGGTATTATTTTGTGCGTAAAATTATTACTCGTGGTAATATTGTGGTGAGCAAGATTAGTACTCATGATAATCCCACTGATATGATGACCAAGACACTACCAAGTGTCTAGTTTGAGCATTTCTTGGACTTGGTTAGTGTTAACTGTTAAGATGTGCCCTTAGGGGCTTTTGTGGAAGAGGTGAAGAGTTTGTCTTGAAATGGATTTGAGTTCTGAATTAGAATTTGTGTCAAGGTGGATATTGTTAGAGTTGTGATCCGAATTTTGGTTGATGGACCTTTATGTTTTTGGGCCTAGAACCTATTTGTACGCACGTAATTTATAAGTGTGATTTAGTAGGTTATTTTATTATTCAGAAAATTCAGCCTTCTCCACATTGTACTCTATTTCCATTATAGTGAAATCTCCTTTGCCTCTGCCCGTGGTTTTTCCCGCAAGAGTTTCCATGTAAATGTGTGTGTTGTTCTTGTTTTTTTACTCGTGATTTGCTTATTTTGTCAGAATCCTAACAAGTACAATAGAGAAAACAGAGGTAGGAGGTTGTCCAATGGTATTTTCAAAGTTTATTGAATACATCCCCATTTCTAGTTGGAGAGATTTGGTAAAACAATAAAAATGTTTGAAAGTACTGCTTGAATGCAGGAAACACTGTAAACATCATATCATCCAAAAACAAATGCTATTGGAACCGATGACCAAGCAGAATTCTAAAGTTAAAAACAATTACCAATGCTATTGGAACCTTACTCATGGAGAATTATATTTTCAAGTCCCTTATTGTCAAGGAAAATATGAAAGGCAGAAGTAAAGAGCGGAGTGGTATTAAGACTGAAGCGATTGTTTTATTAATGTAATGCACAGTATATGAAAGGCTGTACAAAGTCCTAATATATACAAACTCTATACTCATGAGATAAACTAGAATAATAAATTACAATTAAAAAAGAACTAAACTAATGGAAGATATTGAGATAAAACTAATTGAAAAAGGGCCAAGGCTAAAATGCAGTAAAATATCATCACGTGCTATTACGCCCCTGCAAGTTGGTGCTAGTATCAATGACACCTACTTGGGACAGAGCTACTAAAAGGAAGCACGTGGCAGAGCCTTTGTGAGTATATCAGCAACTTGGTCAGTAGCATGTAAGTGTTTGAATTCAATATCCTTGTTCTACACCTCATCTCGAACAAAATTAAAGTCTATGGAAACATGCTTCATCCGACTATGGAAAACTGGATTGGCACAAATATACGTAGCGGTGACATTGTCACAAAATACTGTTGCAGCACCCATGAGAGGAAAATGAAGCTCACGAAGGAGATCAGACAACCAGTTTTTTTCTTCTACAACAGCTACCAAATCATGATAGTCAATGTTGGTGAAATTACAATAAACTTACAACTGAAAGTTATAAGTGAAGAAATAAAAAAGACTACCTTCTTCTTCTTCGGCTGAGGTGCGGATATCTTGCTCTCTTTAAGGAGATTCAAGCCCACTGCAGCAAATATTTCACCAGTCTAGCAGTAATCTTCTTGTCTTGTCCCCTACAGGATACAATAGCCTTCTCACAATAAATCAATAACTCTAGACAAGAGTTGAGTTCAAAGCTCCACAAAAAGAACACCTCCCTTCAACTAATAAACTCTCTTTTTTGACTGACCTTTGTGAACTCTCTATTATCTTATGTATCTCCCAAAACCATGCAAGACCACCTTTATTTATAGGAGAGAAAGTCTTCCATGCAATGAATATAAGAATGAATGATGGTAATAAAGAGAAAAGATCAATGGCTTAGAGGTTTCATGATTTACAATGGTTACAAAAATAAAGAGGTAGAATAATGGTGGATGTTATAAGAGTTACATGAAACTTATGTCCATATTCTACCATTACTAACCAAGTATTAAAAAACACAAGAGTTACAAAGAAATGGAAGCTGA
Organism: Capsicum pubescens; assembly: GCA_030864215.1. Taxonomy (NCBI): domain Eukaryota; kingdom Viridiplantae; phylum Streptophyta; class Magnoliopsida; order Solanales; family Solanaceae; genus Capsicum; species Capsicum pubescens. Next base: position 66,842,743 of record CM061546.1, on the reverse strand, counting down.
AACTACATCCATTCAACGTGGTTAATGAGTGGAAAAATAATGAGATTAAAGTAAGGCATCAATTGCCTCAATTAATGTAGTATAACTACTGCTACATGAACCCAAAAAAACTCCCACTAAGTTTTAGTCTTCAAGTGGCTACTAACTGCCATGTTAATAAGCATTAAAATATATTAATAATTAATACTAAAATTCCCTTAAAACAACAGTCCCCCACTCATTTTAATATTAATAAGAGAGTCTACTAGCTGAAGAAAGACTACCATGCATAATGAAGGTGTGCTCTGCATTGAACCCTGATGAAAGGCGAATTTACACGCCTATAGCATTATATTTTGCCCATATTTTAGCCTAGTTTCGAGAACAAATTATATATTTTATGCACTTTTAGTCCTTTTTCCTGTAAGTGAGCTAACGAACATGATTAGCAAAGTTTCAGGTATAAATGATGCAGAATTCAGCATTTTATGGATAACTTGACGCCAAAGAAAGCTTCACGAAAGGAGAAAAGCCAATCTTGGACGCCAAGGACTAAAGATGGCGCATGGAAATTCTGTCCCGGGCTAAAACAACATTTCTGAAGACTTTGGGGACTAGCAGTAATTTATTAGGATTAGGATAATGATACATTAACCTAGTACAATTGGGTTAAGTATTACATTAGCTTGTTAGGATTAGGATAATGATACATTAACCTAGTACAATTGGGTTAAGTATTTCATTAGCTTAGTAGAATTTGGTTAAGCATTTCATTAGCTTAGTAGGAATAGGATATGGGTATTATAAATACCCTATCTTGCTAGAGATCTTAAGACATCTTCAAACATTCAATTCTATTCTACTTCTAAGACATTCTATCTCAGAAAATATTCTTCCATTAATTCTATTTTTCTTCTTCTATTCTTAAATTCTGCAACAAGAGAAACGTTACCTTGCTAAGGAATTCACGCCTAACGCCTACCACACCATTACAAACGTGAAATCTTTATTGTGGTATAACAACAATGTCAATTGTGATTTCCTTCGCACTCATGGGTAACTAAACTTCTCTGTTGGGGTTATGGAAGCCGAATGAGATACTATCTATTGCTGTGAGGTTGTGAGTTCGTGACACGTATGTTGCTTATATCATTATTCTCTTCATCTTAATCTAAATTCTTTGTGGTTGCAAACGCAAGAATACGCCAGTATAACATTTAACTTGTTCGAAAGAAAGGTTATCTGTCTGGAAAAGAGATAATGTCAAGGTAGTAGGGTCCCATCCCCTATTAAAAAGTTAGTGCCGTAACTGGATTAACCTCTTGGAGAATTCGTACCGTTAGATACGCTTTAAGCTCGAAAGAGTTAAAGTGAAATAATCCTCGAATAGGTCGAAAGACGCCTGGATTTACCTTCGAATACAATTCTCTATAAGCACATACATGTCTGAATTCAACACACTCATAGTCAATAGAGACGTATAACTCAGAAGGTGGACATAACCCCAACTCCTCAATTCTCATTGTTTCACAACCTACTAAACATTCTTTCTTTTTACTTTGCTATTTTTAGTTTTTGCTTTAATAATTTGGTTACACATTACAAACCCCCCTTCTTACGAGACTTGCACTAAAAGTCTAGTAATCGTTGCTTACTTGTTGACCAAGCTATTCCTTGTGGGATCGATACCCAACCCAGGTTGGGTTTTATATTTGCTAACGACCGCTTTACACTCCTACGAGAGCTGTAGATTGAGCGTTATCAAAAATTGGCGTCGTTGCCGGGGAATACAAGTGTCAATTAAGTTCGTAATAATTACTAGACCCTTTGGTCAAAGATTCTCGTACTTTTACTTTTAGTTTTTGTTTTTGTTTACTGCAGGTTTTTATTCAGTGCATGCCCCATACCCGAAGTTCTGGTCAACCGTTATTACCTATCAATCCTGAACCACAACGTATTCGCAGAATGGAGGCACAACACGCAATTGAAAGGATGGTTGCTCAACAAGAACAGGCGAGACTACCTGCGTTAGCCGCCGCTCAAGTGCATCAACAAAATATTGATAACCCTGGGCGAGCAACAAATCCTGACGATGAAGATCTAGGTGATGACGAGCTACTAAACCCTAGGCATGCCGCTGAGATCGCAACACCTGCCAACAGAAGAGATCGTCAAGCTAGGTTTAGGCCTGAATGCCAAGCTATGCAGCCAGCTTTCGACGATGATGATGATGATCTTGATGGAGCCGGAGCCACAGGAGCTATTATTCCCCCACCATTAGCACCCGGAGCCAAGTTCAACATCACAAGCACCATGATTCAGTTATTGCAACTCAAGGGATTATTTGGTGGACTAGCAGGCGATGATCCGAATATGCATCTTATCAACTTTATTTCTATATGCAAGTCATTTGACAATCCTGGTGTTGGTCAGAATGCAATTCGATTACGTCTATTTCCATTGTCTCTGTCTGGGGAGGCAACTCTATGGTTGAATGGGCTGACTCCTGATTCTATTACAAATTGGAGGCAATTGAGAGACGCTTTCCTAGAAAGATTCTTTCCGCCATCCAAAAGAGCACAATTGAGAGATGAAATCAGCAACTTTCGTCAGCTTCCCACTGAAGCCCTTCATGAAACATGGGAGAGGTTCAAGACGAAGCTAATGAGGTGCCCAAACCATCACATGACTAATGTTCACCTAATGGAGATACTATATAGAGCCTTGAATTCAATAACTAAACCAGTGGTGGATAATGCGGCCGGAGGATCCTTTATGGATCTCACCTTTGGTCAAGCAAGCAATATGCTAGATCGTATGACGAAACAAAGTAGAGCTTGGCATACCAGGGATTATGAGGTAGCAAGCCCCACTTTATCTATTGGCATGACTGCAGACCAAAGAAAAAGACAAGAAGAACGTGATCAAGATATGGCACACAAGAAAACACAAGTGGATCATCTTACAAAGCATTTATTATCAGGGAAGACCGAAAAAGTGAAAGCTATTGCGTCAAAAGGAAGAGACGAATCTGATTCGGAAGAGGAAGCCAACTACTTGAACAATCAGGGGGGTTTCCGAGGTAATACCCAAGGAAACCAAGGTCGGAACTATTATGATAAATATGGAAACAAGGACCAAGGTAGTTGGAAGAACAAGAATGACAAAAGTGGTTTGTATGTTCCTCCTGGAAGACGTGACGCCACCACATCTAGTTCTGGAAGTATGGAAGACATGATGGCTAAACTATTGAAAGGAGTGGAAGCAACTAGCGCGGGAGTAACGGAGGTAATAAATGATTTGTCTGCTATGAAGCAATTAGTTGATTCACATTCCACTTCAATCAAGCAAATAGAGCAGCAATTGAGCCAACTTTCAGCAGCACTCAATCAAAGAAAGGCTGGCACTTTACCTAGCGACACTGTGCAAAATCCAAAGAATGAGGGATCATGCATGGCCATCACTACCCGAAGTGGTAAGGTGCTGGAAACTTTAGAAAAAGGCAAGCAAGTGGTTTATCAAGAAGCGGAAATTGATGATAAGGCGAAAGGGGAAGATGTCGCAGCAGCCGATCCTAACGTCCTTAACGTCACTCCTCACGACGTGCAGCCTGGACAAGCTGAAAAACGGAAGCAAGAGGAGAAGAAAGCCATGGAGAGAACAATTCCATACCCACCACCACCTTTTCCCCAAAGATTGAAGAAGGTGGCGGACAATACAAAGTTCAGCAAATTCATGACTATGTTAAAACAGCTGACCATTAATGTTCCATTGGTGGAGGCACTTGAACAAATGCCTGGGTATGCGAAATTTATGAAGGATCTTTTGACAAAGAAGCGGGCAGTAAGCTATGAGCCGGCAGATAATATTCATCATTGCAGTGCAATTGCCACAAGGTCCTTAGTACAGAAGAAGGCAGACCCTGGTGCTTTCACTATTCCTTGCACGGTTGGATCTATGAATTTTGCTAAGGCATTGTGTGATTTGGGAGCTAGCATCAATTTGATGCCACTATCCGTCTACAGAAAGTTGGTGTTGGGCAACCCTACTCCAACCAATATGCGGCTCGTGATGGCAGATAGGTCGGTAAAACGACCTGTGGGTATCTTGAATGATGTGTTGGTGAAGGTTTCTACCTTCATTTTTCCTGCAGACTTTGTGATTTTGGATTGCGAGGTGGATTCTGAAGTTCCCATAATCTTGGGACGTCCTTTTCTTGCAACAGGAAGTGTGCTTATTGACATGAGAGCTAATGAGCTTTTATTTCAGTTGAATGACGAAGTGGTCCGCTTTGATATATGCAAAGCAATGAAGCAGCCCAGCGATATGAATGTGTTCTCTGTAGCTGGTGTTCATCATGAGGATAAGAAAGCATTATCTGTAGAGAAACAACTTACTGTTGAGCCATTGTATGTTGTGCCACTGAATGTTGAGCATGAGGACGATAAAGATTATGAAGAACTTATGGGTGCTCTAACAGAAATAGAGTCCTATTCCCATACTCCTAAGCAACCGGACCGTGATCTTAAGAATCAACCATCACCAACAGCGAAGACTTCCCTTGAAGAGCCACCAATGCTAGAATCGAAAGAGCTCCCCAATTATCTAAGGTATGTGTTCTTGGAAAGTATAAATATACTTCCGGTGAGTGCGGATGATTTAAGTAAACATCACGTAGAGGCTCTCATCTCTGCTCTGAAGAGATACATGAGAGCTATGGGTTGGACTATTGATGATATAATTGGTATCCATCCTGGGATAGGCATGCACAAGGGTCATCTCGAAGAAGATTGCATGCCTACAAGTAAGCCTCATTATCGTCTGAATCCATTCAAAAAATGATCCACCATCTATCTCGACGAAGTCTAAGTACTCGAGGTAACTATGCCGTGCCGCGACAATAAATCAAGCGCTAGATGGGAGGCAACCCATCGTTTATCGTTTTTCATTTTTCTTTAGTTCTATTACGTGTTTGCTTTTGATAAATAAAAATCCAAAAATAAGAGTCGTGCCACGACCAAAACTAAGGCGCTTGATGGGAGGCAACCCATCATTCTAATCGTTTTTATTGTTTTTAAGCAAATGTAGGTGCAAGAGGTGTAAAACGAGGAGATTGGTTTCAAATTTTGATTTGGACGTATTGCATGGTAAAGGTGGTAAGTTAGGAATTAAGATGCATAAGACTATGGATTGAGCATTGCTCATGACAAAATAGGCATCGAGCAAGGCTAGGCCTAGGTAAAACTAGGCCACGAACAAGGCAAAGCCTATACTATAGCCCAAGGTCTCGGAATCTAGTGTGCTATAGCATAGGCGCCGCCCATGCTCAAGTATGCCATAGCATAGGCGCTGCCTATGCTAAAGCATTTTGTCTCTGAATCTCATATGCCATGCTAAAGGCGTCGCCTATGCTCACCAAATGCTTTGCAATAGGCATGGCCTATGCTATGGCATTCTGCTCAACTAGGCAAAGCATTAGGCACCGCCTATGGTCACTTTTTGTCTCCAAAACCGATTTTAAATGGGTCAAAACCTGACCCATTCTTTTCCTAAATAAAGGAGACTTAGTCTTGAGGCACAAACACATTGAAAACCTAACATAGGCGCCGCACATAGCATCCAAATCTTCTCAAAACTTTTGCTCTTCCACTTCACAAGAACATCTCCAAAGGCTTCAATCACGTAAGTACTCTTGTGTTCTTCATCTATTTTTCGTAAGTACTACTTTACTATGTCTATTATGAATTGCTAAATCTTAAAGAAGTATTGGAGATGTGAATGTGTTTGAGTTGTTGATACACAACCAAGTGAGTGAACATATACGTTAGGATGATCTTAACTTGTTTCCGACTTCAATTCGATTTTGATGCATTGTCATACTACTTGCGGAATTGCTATAGTCATGAACATTGCATACTCTTGTCACTTGAATACTTACATATTGGGATGTCTCGCTCATCGGAATAAGACTTATAGTTGCCTACCGACATAGGAGATTGTGATTATTGATAGAAACTATACCATGATGTAATCCCTATGTAGAAGTCTTGATATACCTAACATGAAAGTATTGCAAAGATTGCAAGAAGTGTTACATATCTGAATTTCTTGTTGGAATATAGCCCCTAAAACGTATGTCGATGAAGTCTGAGTAATCGACCACTTTCACTTCACTAGTCTGTACCAACAAACTAAGTGTGGGGTGGTGCCACTACTGCTTGTTTATAGATTGTATCCATCGAGATGATGCTAACATGAACATTGTTTTAAGTCTCAGGTACAATGGCACCCAAAGCAAGACAAGGAAAAGATAAGGCTACCACTTCACAAAAAGGCAAGAAAAGAGGCCGAAAAGAGCAAGGAGAACCCTCCTCGCTGCAAATACCTCGACTCACTCTTGGAATTAAGTGGGATACTTATGAGGAACTTCTGAGGATGACAACTCTGATGATGATTCCGATGCAAGGGGTATGACCCCAGACATAGAGGATGAGTCCGACTAACCAGGTTTTTCTTATTTATTTTCCACTGAGGACAGTGTGTCCCGTCTAAGTGTGGGGTGCTGGTATTTGCATGCTATACTTCTCCATCCACATTTGCATTTATTTATGTTTGTTTGTAGTTAATTTTTTTTTTAGCTTAGCTTCGCATGAAATTATTCTAATAGGCAGCATGAGATTATGACAAGAGTTTGTGCTAAAATCATAACTATTGAGACGTTTAGGCTCTAATTGTGACTCACTATGTGATATTGTTTGGTTTAATTCTTTCATCTGTTGGGTAAAGAGTCTATACTACTCCCAATAAAGTCGATCATGTGCCTTGTGTGTGTGAGCTTATAGTATATTCTGTGCTTGTGGCTGATGCTAGAACTTGCCTGGTATGTATGTAAAGCGAAAATAAGGAGTGTAAGTTTAGGAGATGATTTAGGCATTTCTTTGGCAACCTATTTTTGTTTACCTTCATTTTTACCTACCCATGGACATTATCCTAGTTAAACCCTTTTGAGCCTTTAGCCTATTTTCTTTGACAACCTCATATGAAAGCCTAATCCATTTTTTTTCAAGACCATAATTTGATCCAAATTCCTAAGTTCTTTAAAGTGTAAAGTCATGTGACAAAATAAGAGGAGATTGATAATTTGATCCAAATTCCTAAGTGCTTTAAAGTGTAAAGTCATGTGACAAAATAAGAGGAGATTGGGTGAATATGATGCTTTAGAATGTATGGGTGCTTGAATTCATTATGAAAAAGAAGTGCTATCATAAGAGGTATGTTATGAAAAGAAAAAAGAAAGGAAAACTAAAAAGTTGGTTATGTTTAAAATTGAAAAACAAAAGAGGAGAAAAAGGGTGGTAGATTAAAAGAAAGTAGAGAGGTTGTTTGAAAGAAAAGTGTTAATGATATAATGTGATGTATTAAAGTGCTTAGGAACATAGTCACTATTTCTGGCCAAAATAGTCCTACCCGTCCCTTAGCCTACATTACAACCATCAAAAGACCTATTTGATTCTAAGCTTAGCATTCTGACATTTAGTGGAGCATTACACTAAGGGAAAGCCTATGGTCATCAGTTGCTGCATATGAATTCTTTGTGAGAGTGAGAGAAAGGATATTTTGATACCCATGTTTGAAAAATATGCTATACTTGTGAGTGATTATGGGTAATATATTGTGAGACACACATGGTTGATGAGTTTTGGGTAGTTGTGTATGATTCTTTGTGCCTTAACTTTTGAATATGAGTTGACCACCATCACGAGTCTATGTTGGAGGCTAAATGGTCTCTACTAATGATCGGAAAACTACTCTTTGTTGATAATTGTTGTGCTTGTCTTGACGAATATTTTGTGTTGTTGCTGTGAAACCCTAAGTTGATGTTTAGAGGGACATGATATTTTGTTCGAGGACGAACAAAGCTTCAAGTGTGGGGTGTTGATGATAGGCGAATTTACACGCCTATAGCATTATATTTTGCCCATATTTTAGCCTAGTTTCGAGAACAAATTATATATTTTATGCACTTTTAGTCCTTTTTCCTGTAAGTGAGCTAACGAACATGATTAGCAAAGTTTCAGGTATAAATGATGCAGAATTCAGCATTTTATGGATAACTTGACGCCAAAGAAAGCTTCACGAAAGGAGAAAAGCCAATCTTGGACGCCAAGGACTAAAGATGGCGCATGGAAATTCTGTCCCGGGCTAAAACAACATTTCTGAAGACTTTGGGGACTAGCAGTAATTTATTAGGATTAGGATAATGATACATTAACCTAGTACAATTGGGTTAAGTATTACATTAGCTTGTTAGGATTAGGATAATGATACATTAACCTAGTACAATTGGGTTAAGTATTTCATTAGCTTAGTAGGATTTGGTTAAGCATTTCATTAGCTTAGTAGGAATAGGATATGGGTATTATAAATACCCTATCTTGCTAGAGATCTTAAGACATCTTCTAACATTCAATTCTATTCTATTCTACTTCTAAGACATTCTATCTCAGAACATATTCTTCCATTAATTCTATTTTTCTTCTTCTATTCTTAAATTCCGCAACAAGAGAAACTTTACCTTGCTAAGGAATTCACGCCTAACGCCTACCACACCATTACAAACGTGAAATCTTTATTGTGGTATAACAACAATGTCAATTGTGATTTCCTTCGCACTCATGGGTAACTAAACTTCTCTGTTGGGGTTATGGAAGCCGAATGAGATACTATCTATTGCTGTGAGCTTGTGAGTTCGTGACACGTATGTTGCTTATATCATTATTCTCTTCATCTTAATCTAAATTCTTTGTGGTTGCAAACGCAAGAATACGCCAGTATAACATTTAACTTGTTCGAAAGAAAGGTTATCTATCTGGAAAAGAGATAATGTCAAGGTAGTAGGGTCCCATCCCCTATTAAAAAGTTAGTGCCGTAACTGGATTAACCTCTTGGAGAATTCGTACCATTAGATACGCTTTAAGCTCGAAAGAGTTAAAGTGAAATAATCCTCGAATAGGTCGAAAGACGCCTGGATTTACCTTCGAATACAATTCTCTATAAGCACATACATGTCTGAATTCAACACACTCATAGTCAATAGAGACGTATAACTCAGAAGGTGGACATAACCCCAACTCCTCAATTCTCATTGGTTCACAACCTACTAAACATTCTTTCTTTTTACTTTGCTATTTTCAGTTTTTGCTTTAATAATTTGGTTACACATTACAAACCCCCCTTCTTACGAGACTTGCACTAAAAGTCTAGTAATCGTTGCTTACTTGTTGACCAAGATATTCCCTGTGGGATCGATACCCAACCCAGGTTGGGTTCTATATTTGCTAACGACCGCTTTACACTTCTACGAGAGCTGTAGATTGAGCGTTATCAAACCCCCACTTAGTAAACCAGTAATTTTTTACTCCAGAGTCGTAGTGGTCTCAGACTTGAACTAAGACTGGTTAAGGGAAATAAAAAAGTTAGTGCTTACACATAATAGTCAAGGTGTTGACATGAGCTTTATAGACAACACACTATGGCCTTGTGCTATCCCGATTTCATGAGTGCTTTTGAGAACGAGCCTAATTCTCATAGGAAGCGGCCTACCTCCACACTCACATAGGTGAAATCCGTTAAGAGTGCTCCTGTAATTTAGCATCCCACTCATATGAGCTACAAATTTTCATTAAGAGTTTATTTTAGACTCAACCTCACAATCATTACAGGTAAATGCACTCACACCATAGGAAGGGATTAAAAAAATAGTGCATTTTTCACAATAAGTCATCATATGATTCGTTTTTCCCATTGAACCTGGTTATAGAATCTCTAGTCCCCAGGTTGGGTTTCCTCACATATGACTCAAGATTCAATAGGCTTCAATCCCATCCCCCTCGATGTGCTCCAGACCTTTTCTTTTGCTAAGTCCTTAGTTAACTAATCTGCAAGATTATCACAAGATTTGACACGATCAATATTAATGGTACCATTTGTCAAATATGATCTCACATTACTGTGTTTTCTTCGTATAGGTCTGGATTTACCATTGTAATAACGATTTTGAACTCTACCAATTGCAGCGGTGCTATCACAATAAATTAAAATGGGAGGAATGGGTTTTCAAAATAAGGTAGTTGAAATAATAAATCTCTCAACCAATTCTCTTCCTCACTAGATGAAGCTAAAGCAATTTAGTTCAGCTTCCATGGTAGAGTTAGCAATTATAGTTTGCTTTTTAGACTTACAACAAATAGCACCACCATCCAAAGTAAAAATATAACCAGTAGTGGGTAAGAAATAACTTGATAAAGTGTTTCAATCCGCATCACAAGAGCCTTCAAGTACAGCAGGATATTTTTTATAGAACAAACCACAGTTTTTAATTCTAATTAAATATCTCATTACTCTCGTTATAGCATGCCATGTTTATTACTTGTCTTTCTAGTAAACCTGCTAAGTACTCCTACTACATCTGTAATATCAGGTCTAGTACAATCAGTCACTTATCTCGAACTTCAAATTATTCTAGCATATTCCTTTTGTTTTATTACATCATTTTCAGTTTCAACAGGAAATAAGTGAACACTAGAATCAAAAGGACTAACAACATGCTTGCAATCAAGGAAATTATATTTTTTTAAAATTTTCTCATCATAATGTGACTGGTAAAGGAAAATTCCATCACACGTTCTAGTAATTTTTATTCTTAGAATAAAATTTGCCTCACCGAGATCTTTCATATCAAAATGGCTTATACGAATATTTTTAGTTTATCAATAATATCCATGTTAGAGCCAAAGATCAATAAGTCATCAACATATAGGCAAATAATAATATTCGAATTATTCCAAGACTTATGATATATGCACTTATCACACTCATTTGTTTTAAACTCATTATCAATCATGCAGGAATCAAACCTTTCAAGCTATTGCTTTGGTTCCTGTTTTAAGCCATATAGAGATTTATAAAGTTTACACACGTTGCTTTCTGGGCCATCCTCAACAAAACACTCGGGTTGTTCCATGTAAATCTCCTCATTTAGGTCTCCATTTAAAAAGGCAGTTTTTACATCCATTTGATGAATTTGTAAATCAAAAATTGCCGCAATAGCAACTAAAAGTCGAATGGATGTAATTCTAGTTACCGAAGAAAAAGTATCAAAAAATTTTAGGCCTTCTAGTTGTTTAAAACCTTTAGCCACTAGCCTAACTTTGTATTTATCAACAGATCCATTTGGTTTTAATTCTTTACGTAAAACCCATTTACATCCAATTGTTTTACAACCCGGTGGTAAATCAACTAGCTTCTATTTTTTATTGGAAATTAGTGATTCTATTTAATCATTTATAGCCTCTTTCTAAAAAATAGCATCATGTGAAGACAAAGCTTCTTTTAAACTGATAGGATGTAATACCCCAAAAATCAGAACCAATTTTAGCATCGTATTTTGAGCTCACGCATAGTGAAATATAGCTCTATGATAATTTCATAAGTTAGTTTGAAGTTTATTTAGATATCAAATAACTCCCAGTTGTTAAACGAATCCACATGATCCTTACCGATTAAATTCCGTGTGAGAATAATACCTTGATCAATTTTAAACGAGCATATCTTTTGCTCTACTCAAAATTTTCCAACTCAAAGCCCATCAAGTTGTGTGAAATTGAATTTGATTTCCGACAATATAAGATTCGCCCAAATCAGATACCCAGGTGAAGAGTTATGGCCATTTTTGTAAAAAAGTGTGCCAAATTAGCAATCAACGCATCGCTAAGGCATGCCAAATGACAATTGTCAAAAACCAGTGAACCAACGTGATTGTCCCATGTCGTGGTGAACTTCCAGTTCCCAACCAGTGGGAGACCGCGATTCCACCGCGTCGCGCCATAATCCCAGTTCTCAATTGTCATTTTCCAGTGGCACGACGTGATTGCACCGCATCGCGCCAAGGCCAAAAATCTGAACTTCCAGTCCGCGATTTAAAATTTCAAGGGTTGTTTGGTATTTTCCCAAAGTTCCTAATCCATCCTAACACGGGATTTAATCCCTAATAAAGCAGTATTTATCCATTTTTATATTATTATCTCAAATTAAATCATTTCTCTCCAAGAACAAAAACCCTAACCTTCTAAAATACAAGGCCAAATATCAAGAACTCACCATCAATCCTCACGGATTCGTCAACTCAAGCATGTTAAGTGTTCGTTCATGGGTTCCTTTCACCCATGGAGTCCAAGTACCATGTTTTAAATTCAAATCATGATCTCTACAAGTAATTATGATTTTTAATTGGGATTTCAACCATGAACCTCCATGAACTTTGATTTTATACCATGCTTATATGAAATTGTTGCCATTATCAAGCCCCTCATGTTTTAGTGTTGCTATTTTATAAATTAAATCATGGTTAAGTGTTGTTGATGTTTAACTTATGTTGTTACTCCAAGTTCTATACTATCCCCATGCGTACTCAAAACCATGCACATTAAATGTTTGATGAAATACCTACAAGAGTGGATTTTAATAAATGCTTCCATGTTATGTCCTTAAAGATTTGTACCATTTTACTACTATTTCTTTTGAGTCTTGGGGTTTTGAATACCCTAAAACCATAGCTATTTACTTAATCTCGTCTCAGTATCTTCAGAATAACTTCAGATTATATTATGAGCATTACTAGATCGGTCAGTTAAACTCAGAATAGTTAGTAATCCAGTGTCATTCAGTTGGGAGTAGGATTTAGCACCTAGCGAGTGCAGGGATAGTGGATTCCCCATCATATAGGCAAAGACATTAGTAGCAGTCCCTCTATTCCAGGACTACGTAGCTAGCTTAGGATATGAGAAGTCACCCGTCAGTTTAGGCTTGACTATCTCACAGAGGTCACCCGTCAAATTATGCTTGACACCCTTAGTCTTTTGGGACAATACTGTACATTATTTTAGTGGATCCACACAGCCAGCATTAGTACCCGTGACATGGTATTAACACCCTTCCAATTGGAGTTACAGGTTGGACCCGGATTGGCTCAGATTGGGGTATGTCGGTTAGATGATACCTCCAACAGTCTCAGTTACAATCTCAGTCTAGTAGTTAGTCCAGCTATTCAGTTTCAGTTGATTGACCATAGCATACAAACACCAGTGATTCAGTTATTAGATTTTAGTATTTACAGATTATATTTAGTCTATGTTATATACTTGCTCAAGCATCCCCAGTATTTATAGATTTTATGTATATTCAGTATTTATAATTTTCATGCTTCCTCAGCAATTATAGATTCCATGTATGCTCAGTATCTACATATTTTATACATTCTGTTCAGTAGCTTATGTTATATATACATATTCAGACAATTATTTATTCATGTTCATGAAACCATGCATATCCACCTACCTTATTTAGCATACTAGTACATTTAAAGTATTGATCGCATACTCTTTTCTTGCGCTATGATGTATCATATCATAGGTTTGGATGTCCAGTTCCTGGATCGCGCTTAGACTTCTCAGGCTCTCAGCAGTGACAGTGGTGAGTCCTTATATTTTGAGAATAGATTATTTTATTTCATTCTTTTAGTTTAGTAGTTAGTTGGAGTTAGTAGGGGCCTATCCCATCAACTCATATTCAGTCAGTTTAGAGGCTTTCAGACATGTCAGTTAGTTATTTAGTTTATCTTTATTTTATTAGGTTTAGACAGTTGTTTTCTCCAGATTCATATTTTAGTATTTTTTTAGTTGATAAAACCTTATGGCTAGTCAGTTGTTATTTAATATTTATTACTATATTGTTCAGTGCTCACAGCAGGTACCAGCTCATGGGTTATTTTGTGGTCTCCCGGGACTGTAAGCACCATGTGACACCCAAGGTGTACTCTCGGGGCGTTATAAACTTGGTATTAGAGCCTAAGATTTTAAAATGTCCTAGGAAGTCTGAAAGTCGCATCAAGTAGAATCTTGTGCATGGGTTTAAAGCGCGCCACACTTATGGACAAGAGGCTATGAGGCATTTTAGGAAAGTTCCCTTCTTTTACTATTTATGTCGTGCGAGTGAGCATGAGCTCAAGTTAAACTCTCAATCTAATCTAATCCTCTTTCTGTTTACAGAACATGCCTCCTAAAAAACAAACTGAAAAAGAAACGTGAACCAGCCAGCACCTCCAGCCATTCAGGAAGATCTCCAAAATGAGCATGTATTTTATGTGGAGTTCAAAGTTGCATTCACTACTCTATCTCACTCTGTAGTGGCTCAAAATGCTCAGCCAGCCACTGTTTCAGCAAATCCAGTGGCCAATACTGCTGCAGCCAGGACTCGAGACTTCACCCGAATGAATCCTCCTTTCTTCACGGGATCCAAGTCTGAAGAGGATCCACGGGAATTCTTAGATATAGTGCAGAAGGTAACGGATATCATGTGGGTGACATCTAGTGAGAGTGCTTAGTTGGTTGCATATTAGTTGCAGGATGTATCAGATTTATGGTTTAAGCAGTAGAAGGTAGAGAGAAGCGTCAGTGCAGGACCTGTAGAGTGGGAGTATTTTTCTACAGCCTTCTTAAACAGATTCTTTTCATTGGATCTGAGAGAAGTTAAAGTGTTAGAGTTCATCAACTTGAGGCAGGGTAATATGAGTGTGAAAGATTATTTCCTCAAGTTTACTCAGTTAGCTCGGCATGCCCCTCATGTAGTAGCTGACAGCAGGTCTAAGATGAGCAAGTTTGTGTCTGGTGTATCTGACAGTGTGGTTAAAGAGTGTAGGACCATAATGTTGATCAGGGAGATAGACTTATCTAGGTTGATAGTCCAAGCTCAATAGATAGAAAAGCAAAAGAGTAAGGAAAGGGAGGGGAAGAACAAGAGGGCTAAGACAGGTAGCTTTAATTCCAGTCAACCAAGGTCAAAAAGTGGTAACCGTCCTCAATTTCATCAGAGATCTTCAGTCCCAGCACCATCTTCAGCTAGTGCCCCAGTGCCCAAATTCAGAAATAATAATAAGGATAGGGCACCAGGCTCTAAATCCCAAGGCAGTGTTAACAGTGCCCGTACCAATCCTCTATGTCAGAAATATGGTAGGAACCATCAGGGTGAGTGTAGAGATGGCATTGATGTGTGCATTGGGTGTGGAAATCCAGGCCATCAAATTTGTAAATGACAGCTAATTGCTCAGAAGGGTCGGGATTTCGTCAACAAGGCCAGTCCCATCAGTCATCAGTTCTAATCGGTCGCCCAACTAACAGGGTGTCGCTTCCAATGCTACCAATGGTCAGCGTCCAAACAGATTGTATGCTCTTCAGTCCAGATAAGATTAGGAAAATTCTCCTGATGCGGTCATTGGTATGTTATAAATCTTCCATTTACATGTTTATTCTTTGTTAGATCCAGGAAAATTCTCCTGATGTGGTTATTGGTACGTTACGATATAAGATTCACCCAAATACGATACCCGAGTGAAGAGTTATGGCCATTTTTGTAAAACAGTATGCCAAATTAGCAATCAACGTGTCGCGAAGGCATGCCAAATGGCAATTGTCAAAAACCAGTGAACCAACACGATTGTCCTGCATCGCGGTGAACTTCCAGGTCCCAACCAATGGGAGACCACTATTCCACCATGTTGTGCCATAAGCCCAGTTCCCAATTGTCATTTTCCAGTGGCACGACATGATTGCACCGCATAGCACCAAGGCCAAAAATTGGGATTTTCAGTCTGTGATTTAAAATTTCAAGGGTCGTTTGGTCTTTTCCCAAAGTTCCTAATCCGTCCTAACACGGGATTTAATCCCTAATAAAGCAGTACTTACCCATTTTTATATTATTCTCTAAAACTAAATCAATTATCTTCAAGAACAAAAACCCGAACCTTCAAAAATACAAGGCTAGATCTCAAGAACTCACCATCAATCCTCACGGATTAGTCAACTCAGGCATGTTAAGTGTTCATTCATGGGTTCCTTTCACCCATGGAGTCCAAGTACCATGTTTTAAATTCAAATCATGATCTCTACAAGTAATTATGATCTTTAATTGGGATTTCAACCATGAACCTCCATGAACTTTGATTTTATACCATGCTTATATGAAATTGTTGCCATTATCAAGCCCCTCATGTTTTAGTGTTGCTATTTTATAAATTAAATCATGGTTAAGTGTTGTTGATGTTTAACTTATGTTGTTACTCCAAGTTCTATACTATCCCCATGCGTACTCAAAACCATGCACATTAAATGTTTGATGAAATACCTACAAGAGTGGATTTTAATAAATGCTTCCATGTTATGTCCTTAAAGATTTGTACCATTTTACTATTATTTCTTTTGAGTCTTGGGGTTTTGAATACCCTAAAACCATAGCTATTTACTTGATCTCGTCTCAGTATCTTCAGAATAACTTCAGATTATATTATGAGCATTACTAGATCGGTCAGTTAAACTCAGAATAGTTAGTAATCCAGTGTCATTCAGTTGGGAGTAGGATTTAGCACCTAGCGAGTGCAGGGATAGCGGATTCCCCATCAGATAGGCAAAGTCATTAGTAGCAGTCCCTCTATTCCAGGACTACGTAGCTAGCTTAGGATATGAGAAGTCACCCGTCAGTTTAGGCTTGACTATCTCACAGAGGTCACCCGTCAAATTATGCTTGACACCCTTAGTCTTTTGGGACAATACTATACATTATTTTAGTGGATCTACACAGCCAGCGTTAGTACCCGTGGCATGGTATTAACACCCTTCCAATTGGAGTTACAGGTTGGACCCGAATTGGCTCAGATTGGGGTATGTCGGTTAGATGATACCTCCAACAGTCTCAGTTACAATCTCAGTCCAGTAGTTAGTCCAGCTATTCAGTTTCAGTTGCTTGACCATAGCATACAAACACCAGTGATTCAGTTATCAGATTTCAGTATTTACAGATTATATTTAGTCCATGTTATATGCCTGGTCATGCATCCATAGTATCTACAGATTTTATGTATCTTCAGTAGTTACAGTTTTCATGCATCCTCAGTAGTTACAAATTCCATGTATTCTCAGTATCTATAAATTTTATACATTCTATTTAGTACCTTATGTTATACATACATATTCAGACGATTATTTATTCATGTTCATGAAACCATGCATATCCGCCTACCTCATTTAGCATACTAGTACATTCAAAGTACTAACATACTTTTTTCTTGCGCAATGATGTATCATATCATAGGTTCGGATGTCCAGTTCTCGGATCGCGCTTATACTTCTCAGGATCTCAGCAGTAGCAGTGGTGAGTCCTCATATTTTTAGGACAGATTATTTTATTTCATGCTTTCAGTTTAGTAGTTAGTTGGAGTTAGTTGGGGCCTATCCCATCAACTCATATTCAGTCAGTTTAGAGGCTTTCGGACATGTCAGTTAGTTGTTCAGTTTATCTTTATTTTATTAGGTTTAGACAGTTGTTTTCTCCAGATTCATATTTCAGTATTTTTTCAGTTGATAAAACCTTATGGCTAGTCAGTTGTTCTTCCGCATTTATCATTATATTGTTCAGTGCTCACAACAGGTACCAGCTCATGGGTTAGTTTGTGGTCCCCCGGAACTGTAAGCATCGTGTGACGCCCAGGGTGTATTCTCGGGGCGTTACACAGTGTCATCTCCAATGTTAAAAACATAATAATCAGGACCAAAATCTTTTTCTACTCTAGCTCGTTTACTTCTTCTTAACTCAAAATCATCATTTTCTTTATTTTTAAAGTAAAAGTAGAAGAGCTAGGTAGTGACAAAATATTTTCTTTAGTCCTTAGACCCCCACTATTTTTAGAATCAAAAGAAAATTTATTTTCATGAAAAATAGTATCACATGATTCTATTATCACACTATCTTCAAGATTAAAAAATCGATAGGCCATACTATTTGAAGCATAAGAAAGAAAAGCACAAGTATTAACTTTTTTACCCTACTTAGAGATTTTAGGATCCATTGACCTTACATAGGCTAAGCAACCCCAAACTCTTAGAGATCCCAAATTTGGCTTATGACCTTTCCACAACTCAAAAGGCATTAATTTGATCTTTTTATGAGGCACATGATTCAACGCATAACAAACAGTCAAAAGAGCTTCACCCCAAAAACTTAAAGGTGCACAAGACTCAATTAATATGGCATTAGTCAACTCAACAAATGTTCTATTTTTCCTTTCCGCTACACCGTTAGATGCAGAAGAATAAGCAGGAGTATTTTCATTAATTATACCCAATGATCTGACAAAAGAATTGAACTCATGTGATTCATATTCACAGTCTCTATCACTTCCTATTCTTTTTATTTTTCTATCAAACTGATTTTCAACTTCATGGAGAAAAATTTTAAAATTCTCAAATGCATCACTTTTATTTTTCATTAAGTAAACATATGTAAACTTAGAAAAATCATCAATGAAAATGATAAAATATATATTTCCTCCGTGAGTTAAAATTTCACCAAGTTCACAATTATCACTATGAACTAATTCTAACAATTCAGTTTTTCTTTCAACTTGAAAATGAGGCCTTTTGTAATTTTGGCTTTACTACAATCCTCACATTTTTCAAAGTTCTTTTTAATCACTGGAATTAATCCTAAACTACTCATGATTCCCACATAATAATCATTTATATGACACAAACGAGCATGCCAAAAATTAGTAGAAGAAAGCATGTAAATAGAAGTAGATGTTTTATTCATTTCAACATACAACTTAAACATACCACCACATGCATACCACTTTCCTACAAAAATATTATTTTACACAATTACATATTGATCAGATTCAATAATCTGTTTGAAGCCTGCTTTATTATGAAGAAAACTAGACATCAAATTCTTTTTCATAGAAGGAGTATAAAGTACATAGTTTAAGATTAATACCCTTCCAAAAGTAAACCTCAACTCGACATCTCCCATTCTAAGTACTTGAGTTGTGTATGAATCTCCAAGCATGATGGTTTTGGGCTCCTCAAAATTTGTATATTTTTTAAACCAGTCTTTGTCATAACAGATATGACGATTTGCACCAGAGTCGGCCCACCAACCATCAACATTCTCCACCATGTTAATGTCTGTTATTATTCCCACAAATGGTTCTTCGGTTACATTTGCCTAAGGTTTAGGCTCACGTTTTTTAAATCTGCAAAATCGAGCAATATGCCCACTCTTGCCACAGACAAAGAACGGTCCTTTTTATTGTACATGTTGATTTTTTGTTTGGTTGTTTCCACCATTATTGTCCTTGAGATGTCTACCATTATTTTTCTTGAATTTTTTCTTCTTAGGCTTCAAAATAGTATTTTTGTTAGTTTCAGGGGTAGCATTATTTGAAGAAGTTAAATTTACCTTCGGTGTAATGTTGTTCTCTTCAGTTTGCAAAAGTGCATCTTGGCCCCTTGCTTCTTCTTCCATGCGAATTCTCATTATCAAAGTCTCAAGAGAAGTTTCATATTGCTTGTGGCATATAGTTTTTTTAAATTCCTTCCACGAAGGTGGAAGTTTATCAATTATGCCACAAACAATAAGGTTATCTCCAATTTTGACTTCCTCGGACCTGAGCTTGCCAACAATCATTATGAAATCCTGAGCTTGGTCTACCACTGATTTGTTGTCCACCATTTGGAAATGGAAAAATCTGCTAGCCGCATATTTTTTTGCTCCCGCCTCCTCAGTGTCATACTTACTCTGCAAGGCTTTCCAAATTTTCTTTGCACTAGAGTAAGTTCTATCATAATAATCATAAAAATTATCGGATAGACAATTAAGAAGAAAATACCGATACTTGTAGGAGTCACCCTCGTATTTTCAACTTTCTCTTGAAGAGAGATAAGTTCATCATCGGTCATGAAAGTGTTATCTACTTTATTTGGGTTCTTCTCAGTTAACACATAAGAAACATTGAGAAGACTTAAGTAAAAAAAAATACTTTACCCTTCCACCTCTTGAAGTGAGTACCGTTGAACCGGAATGGCTTGTTTAGATCTCCCATCTTGACATCCTCGGATTTTTCAGTTGTTGGGCTTGAATCTCCTTAAAATTGTTGGTGAAATTACAATAAACTTACAACTAAAAATTACAAGTGAAGAAATAAAAAAGACTATCTTTTTCTTCTTCGACTGAGGCACGAATATCTCGCTCTCTTTAAGGAGATTCAAGCCCACTGCAGCAAATGTTTCACCGATCCAGCAATAATCTTCTTGACTTGTCCTCTCCAGGATACAACATCTTTCTCACAATAACTCAACAACTCTGGACAAGAATTGAGTTCAAAGCTCCACAAAAAGAACACCTCCCTTCAACTAATAAACTCTTTTTTTTACTAACTTTTGTGATCTCTCTATTATCTTATGTATCTCCCAAACCATGAAAGACCACCTCCATTTATAGAAGAGAAAGTCTTCTATGCAATTAATATAAGAAAGAATGATGGTAGTAAAGAGGGAAGATCAACGGCTTAGAGGTTTCATGAGTTACAATGGTTACAACAATAAAAACGTAGAATAATGGTGGATGTTATAAGAGTTACGTGAAACTTATGTCCATATTCTACCATTACTAACCAAGTATTTAAAACCACAAGAGTTACAAGGAAATGGAAGCTGAAATTGTATCCATGCAACGTGGTTATTGAGTGCAAAAAAAAAAATGAGATTAAAGTAAGGCATCAATTGCCTCAACTAATGCAGTATAAATGTTGCTGCATGAACCAAAGAAAAACTCCCACTAAGTTTTCGTCTTCAAGTGGCTACTAACTGCCAAGTTAATAAGCATTAAAATATATTAATAATTAATACTAAAATGCCCATAAAAACAACATTCAGCTTCTGTTGACGAACGGGAGACAGATCGCTGCTTCTTAGCCAACCAGGAAATAGGAGTTCCACCTAGAAAAAGCACATAGCCTGATGTGGAGGTACGATCATCGGGGTCGTCAACCCAGTCAGAATCAGAGAAAATAGATAATCTAGAATCGTATTTCTTTGTAATATTGATGCCAAATTGGGAAGTTTCACGAAAATAATGAAGACGACACTTAACTACTTTCCAGTGAGTTTGATTTGGTTGATGCATGAACTATGAAAGTTTGCTAATCGTGAAGGCAGTGTCTGGGTGCGTATACCAATAACTCACCAATAAAGTAATCCATCAGTAGGGTCATCTCCGAAAGAGGCGGTAAGAACTGTAGTGGATATCATTGGTGTTGGATCACCCTTGCAATCCTGCATACCTACATCATGTAACAAATCCAAAGTATACTTTTGTTGTGATAGGAATAAGCCTTCGGTATGTGGAAGAACCTCAATACCTAAAAAATAGTTTAGAAGACCAAGATCCTTTAATAAAAAATGATGAGAAAGACGCTAAATAATATGTTTTACATCCTGAGGCTGATTATGGGTGATGATTATGTTGTCCACATAAACAAAAACATAAATAGTAAATGCAGAATTGTGCAAAATGAACAACAAGGAATCTGACTGACTTCACAAACCCAATTGTTCTTGAGCTTAGTGTACCAAGCATAGGGTGCTTGTTTCAAGCCATAAATAGCTTTGTTGAGCTTGCACACATGGGAAAAGTGATTAGGATCCTCAAATCCAGTGGGATGCCACATATAAACCTCCTATTCTAATCGACCTTGAAGAAATGCATTATTGACGTCTATTTGATAGATGGGCCAACTATGTTGTGTAGCAATAGCAAGAACCATGCGGAAAGTATTTGGATTTACAACTGAACTGAAGCCTGAATTATAGTCTAGCGTCGGGTGTTTGTAAATCCTTTGGCTACCAGACGGGCCTTATAACTGTCAATCGAACCATCTGGATGATTCTTCATACGAAATAGCACCTGCAATCAACCACATTCATAGAAGGATTCAGTGGAATAAAATCTCACTCCCGGTTTCGAACAAAAGAATCGAATTCAAAATTCATAGCTTTTCTCTAATGAAGATGAGATTGGGCTTATCTGTATGTGGCAGGTATGAAGGATGGGGAGGATTGAGTAGTGACATTGAATTATTTCAGTTTAAGATTGTTGGCAGTAGAGCGTGTCATCGCTCAAGACTTTTTAATGAGGGTTAAATAGATAATTATCCTATACTATTAATATTAATTAAGAGAATTAAGTGACCAAGCCAAAAGTCAAAACCCTTTTCCTTCTTCAGTACTTTTTTCACGTTTCAATTACAAATGGAGAAGAATATTAGGGCATTTATTTCCATTATTTTTGGTAGAGAAAGACAACTTATTGGCAAAACTTTTAGGGAGTTCAAGAGGCAGAGACTGTTTCAAGTAAGAAGCTACAGGTATGTAGAATCAGTTCTAATTTAAATTAGTGTGTCATGGTGGTAATCAGTTAAACGAATTAGAAAGAAAAAAGAAAGAATAGGAGAAGAAAGCATTACCTTTTGAAAGAACGTGGAAGGAACGTTGTTACTGGTGCTACTGATGCAAATTTCTTTACTTTCACTTTTCACCACTTTAATCTAAATCACTTATGATTAACTAATGATGCAATAATGATGAGGGACAACATGATTCAAGTAATAATGACTAGGCAACATACTGATTCCGGAAGTGATAAATACGCATCTTGGGGAATAGTAAAGTTGGTCTCTGTTTTATAGCTTTGAGTCACTGTTTGTTGGTACTTATTGGAAATTATTGGTTTTCACCTTGATTTACCTATGTAAAGTAGAGTATTAATATTTTGAACATGAATATGATCCCAACGAGCATAATTGATATTGTTAATTAATGGCTTCAAGGCTATTTGGTTGGTGTTTTACGAGCTGTGAGGCTGAGGAATTTGTTGTTATCAAGATAAGTGAGACTCTAAGCTTTGGTTCTTGCTTTTCAAACTTGATTTAACAAAAATGTATCTTCTGCCTAGTCCATGTGTTGTGGCAAGCGTGTGCATGGTGAAATCGGTGGTTTTTGACTAGCCGTGGATATGTATTTGTGAAGTATGATGAGAATTATTTAGTGGTAATATGTGAGGTGATGTTTGGACTGTTGACACCTAATTTTTGTCCTCCACAACTAAGTTTAGCCTCGATTTTCTTCGATTTTTAAATAAAATTATAAAATTTATTTTATCCAAATAAAAGTTTTTCAAAATATTTATCTGGGTAATTTTTCCATTTTAAGTATCAATTATATATGATAGTAATTATATAATTTGGTTACTTAAATATTTATTTTATGAAATATCGGATTTTAATCAAATCTTATCTTGAAAATTAATTCAAATGGGTAAAATCTTGATTTAAATATAATTTATTCTCAAAAATAATTTTTTTGGAGAAATATTTATTTAATTTTATCTATTCAAAGAGCTCGGAATTAAAGAAAGTATTAATTCGTATCGAATTTCAATTTAATTTAGTCAATCTATTATATTTGGCGATAACTGAAATCAAATTGGTCATAATTGCAATGCAATTGCCAATTGATTTTCAATTTGGTCAGCATTAAATAAAGTTGACTAAATTTTAAATCTCGATTGGGGTTATATTTTAAATAAACCCAAAAATCCCAAAAAATGACCTAAATCTACCTAGCCTTATCTCTTTTTCATTTTTGAATTTTAAATTTGTACTAGATTGTACAATTCCACCTCAACATTATCCTCTTTTTCATTTGAAATTCAAAATTTGTATTAGATTATACAATTCTACCTCAACCTTGTTCTTTTTCTATTTTTGAAATTCAAAATTTGTATAGATTGTACAATTTCACCTCAACCTTATTCTTTTTCCATTTTTGAAATTCAAATTTTGAATTTCAAATTTGTACTAGATTGTACAATTTTCTCTCAACCTTGTTTTTTTTTCATTTTTGAAATTTAAAATTTGTATTAGATTGTACAATTCCACCTCACTTTATCCTCCAACAAACCTTTTCCTCAATTTTTAATTTCCAAAACACCCCTAAATTCTTTCTCCCACATTGGTGGATGAAAAGTAAACTTGTCAACTTGCTCGGGCTGACCCGTTCCGGCCCGGTAAGCCCGACCCGTTTAGAGGGCCCGGATTGGTGGGTCTCTGTGCTACAGGGTTGCCGGTCCCGGGCCAGGCCGTCTACGTTGATAGGCCCGGTGGATCGGCCCGATTTCAAACCCGGACTAGGCCCACCGGTTACCCGACCTAGTAACTTAATTTTTTTTTAATTAATGGAATTGGGATGCTGACTGTGTGTCTAACAGTTAAATGGACCGTTGGGCCAACGGCTATAATGTCGTTTGTGTCCAACGACCATTTGGCCAAGTTGGCATTTCTAAAAAAAAAAAATTAATTCAACAAATTTTCTATAAATACCCTACAATTTCAAATCATTTTTCACACAAACAACTTCTGTCATTCTCTCAAATCTCAATCTCTCTCAAATATTCTAATTATCTTCTAAAGTGTTCAATTTTATTTTTAAATTTTGCGTTTACAAATATCAAGTGAAAGTTTTCAAAAATCACAACTTTCAAATACTTCAAAAAATTTAGTATTGTCGTTTCATCTCTTACCTTTAATTTTTAATTAGTGTTAATTGTTGAATATTTATTTTAATTATTTTTGTGTATTTTGAATATATTTTAGTTTGATTTATAATATGGATAAATTAAAAAAACATCAATAAAAGTATCAAAAAATTATCCTGAAAGCGGTAATAGTAGTAAAAAATGAACAGGTGGCGGTTCTGATAGAGGTAGTTCAAGTACTAAATATACCCGTGTGCCTCAGGTACCGATTAGTCAATCTTTTGAGGAAGAAATAGGTGTAGGTGCTCACGATATGAATTATGCAAAAGCTCAAAAAATTATGGTATAGAAAAAAAAATGAAGTACATGCGGTTAATTTAGATGTAGATGATGAAAATATTGGTGAGACACCCCCAGTAAAAAATGCTAATGTTAGATCTGAATAGGTTAATCTTCCTACCCATCCTCCCCATGCCCCAAGAGCTCGTAGAAGAACTAGTATTGCATAAAAAAAATTTACGAAAATAGAAGGAGAAAGTAAAGTGCAATGCAATATTTGTGAAATTGTATATGAGCATAAAATCGGAGGCGGTAAAGGGGGTACTGGTTCGTTGATGAGACATTAAAGAGATAGATACACTAGAGAGTTATTTATTGCACAAGGTGGTGAGGCTGTTGGTGGGCAGCACAAACTAGATTGAACGCAACAACCGGTTAATTAATTAAGAATTATAATAATATGAAGGACCGGGAAAAAATAGCGAAAATGATAGTTGTGAGTTGTTTACCTTTCACTTTTGCTTCTTCGGATGCTTTAATTCATTATATTCAAGAATTTATAATCCTATGTTTAATTGTATTCCTAGAAGTACTTGTCAGACCGATATTTTTAGACTCCATGCACAATTTGTTTATTATTTATCTACATTTTTAAAAAATATTCAATGTAGAATTGCTCTACCTTCTGATCTTGGTCGTGCTGTTAATAAAAATAATTATTTAATCATTATTTGTCACTGGATAGATAATAATTTTGTTATACAAAAATGTATTCTAGCTTTTTTGTATGATGAAGATCGTAGACATATTGGAAAATTTATTACTAAAGTTGCAGAATATTATGGTATTGAAAGAAAAATTTTATGCATTGCTTTTGATAATGCATGCAACAACAAGATTGCTATTGATAAGTTAAAAGTTGACCTTTCTCCGTCGTTACCTGAAATATTTCATGTTAAGTGTGCTTGTCATATATATAATTTAATTGTAAAAGATGGTCTTGAATTTTTTGAGCTTTATATTGAAATGGTCCGGCTTGTTGTTAGTTTTATTCAAGGAAATAATCGAAAAAAAGAGTGAGGGAATTTAAAGTTAAATGTGAATAAAAAGGACTTAGATCGATATTTACGCCTGAAGAATGTGATACTAGATGGAATGCTACTTATACTTATTTAAAAACTTGTCTTGCTTATAAATTTCCTATTACAATGACTTTTAATCAATATTCTGGTTCTTTTTCTGAGCGTATGCTACATGATTCTGATTGGGCTGCAATTGATGATCTTGTTCAGTTTTTGAAACAATTTCATATAGCTACGGTTGAATTTTCTGATGCTTATTATCCTACTGTTTGTAATATTTTAGCTTACTTAGCCAACATTTCTTATTTTCTTAAAGAATATAAGAATAAAGAAGGTTACAAATAAGTTGTTAGTGTTATGTTTGCTAAATTTAAAAAATATTTTTATCCGCTTCCCCCAAATTACTTGGTTGCTGCTATACTAAATCCATGTATGAAATATAATACTATGTATGAATTTAGTTATATTATTTATACTGCCTTAGAGATAGAGCCTGAAGAAGAACCTTCTATGTTTACGGCTATGAGTGATGCGAACAGTTACTTGGAAACATTATATAACCATTATGCCGATTTGCTTGATGTAGCTGTACCGACAAATATCACTCCAATTGTTACTCCTCAAGCTCCCGAGGATCCATAATATTCTAAAAGGCCGGCACAGAGTGGTTTTCCTGATTACTTTTATGATTTAAATGTTTAGGACAGGGTTGCGTCTTTAACATACAGAACAAGTTCTCGGGAAGAACTTAAGTATTATCTTCGACAGCCAATAGAGTATCGTAGAGCAAGGATCAACGCGTTGGATTGGTTGAAGAATAATGAAAGACAATATCTTGTGCTTTCAAGATTAGCTAGAGATATATTGAATGTTCCAATGCCAACCGTTACATCGGAGAGCGCTTTTAGTCTGGAACGACAACAGCTTGGAGACAACCGACACTCATTGGGAAGCAATACTATGAATGTTCTAGTTTGCCTTAGAGATTATATTAGAGCAGAATGAAGAAATCAAGGAATGGAGGTGGAACCGAAAGACGAACAGAATCTTGAAGAAATTATGACTTAAAGGGAGAACTCAGCACAATCAAGTCTAATGCATGATTTTTCCCCCATTGATTTTGACTTTCCTATGGCGATTCCGGTTAATATTAACATACATGAGTTGAAAAAAATGATGCAAAATTTGTAGATTTTTCATTCATGTAAATTATAAGTTTTGGATCATTTTGCAATCAATAAAATACAACATTCATTCACTCCTTACTTTGTAATTTTTTTTATTTAAATTAAATTTCTAGTATTTTGAATTAAATACTTTTAATATATTACTATCAAACTTTACACTAAGTAATAAACATAACAAACATATATACACATAATGAAAAAATAAATATCTTTTAAGTTCAAATATAATGAAACATATAATGAGTATATGTTCAAAACTTCAAGTATTATTATATTAAGTAGCATACATTGTAATCTTGTATGTATATATGTGTTTTCTAAAGTACTATAACATGTTTTGTATATATCTTTCAACTTTCAAGTGTTATTTAAAGTAGTATATATTCTACATATATGTGTATATATTTTCTATAGACTCTAAAGTAGTATATATTTAACGTATACATGTCTATATATTTTCTAAAGTAGTATATATATAGTGTATACATGTTGTATGTATATTATTTCAAGTGGTATTTAAAGTAGTATATATTCTACATATATGTGTATATATTTTCTATAGACTAAAATAGTATATATTTAATGTATACATGTGTATATGTTTCTAAAGTAGTATTATATGTAATGTATATATTGTACATATATATGTGTATAGATTTTCTATATACTCTAAAGTCTAAAGTAGTATATATTTAACGTAAACATGTGTATATGTTTTCTAAAGTAGTATATATATATATTTAGTGTGTGTGTGTGTGTGTGCATATATATATAGTGTGTATATATATTGTATGTATATTGTTTTAAGTAGTATTTTAAGTAGTACATATATTATATTGTACGTATATATGTGTAAATATTTTCTATAAACTCTAAACTAGTATATATTTAATGTATCCATGTGTAAATATTTTCTCAAGTAGTATATATTTAGTGTATATATGTTGTATTTATATTATTTAAAGTAGTATTTTATGTAGTATATATATTATATTGTACGTATATATGTGCATATATTTTCTACAAAATCTAAACTAGTATATAGTTAAAGTATACATGTGTATATGTTTTTCTAAAGTAGTATATATTTAGTGTATATATGTTGTATGTATATTATTTAAAGTAGAATAAATATTATATTGTACGTATATATGTGTATATATTTTCTATAGACTCTAAACTACTATATATTTAATGTATATATGTGTATATGTTTTCTAAAGTAGTATATATTTAGTGTATATATGTTGTATGTATATTGTTTAACGTATTTAAAATGTATATTGGTGTGTATATATAGAAAAAAATATGTAAATTTGCATTTAATTTATTTTTTTACATTTTGACTGGTTTTTATCGCTCAAAATCAGATAAACACTAAGTGAGCCGGTTCCAGTCTATTTTAGCAAATTTTACTGTTTGAGCCCAGATCGAACCATCCCATTAAGAGTGACCCGGTACCGGACCGGCCCAGAACCCAAAAAATTATATGGGCCGATGCCGATTTGAACGGACCGTCCCGGTTAATAGTCATAATGAAAAGAATTGAATCATCATCCTTTCCTATAAATATTACCACTATTTTGGTAGAAAAGCCAAGTCTCAAAGAGTGAAAAAAAAAATTGAGCAAATAGTTAAATCTCTTTTCTTTAGTAAAAATTTTCAAGCGGTAGTCTAATCAGGGTTCTCGAAAGATTACTTTTCAGTGCTGATCAAGACTCCAAAGAAAGCTTGAAGTCCCGTTTTGCTTCCCCCAAAAAAGGTAAACATACCTTCCCTTTTTAGTTTTATTATCATTTTCTTCTTCTTCTCCTTCTTCTTCGTAGATCGTAGTTGTAATTTTATTTGCTGGAATTGTTTGTTGTAGACGGCCTTGAAGGCTATAGGACGTTGTGGTATCGATATTATGGCTATTTTCATGTTCATGGTATAAAAATAAGCTAGCAATAGTTGAACGTGTTTTGTTGGCTTTATTCTTTGATTATTATGGATAAAGTTTCGATCTCGGCTTAAAAGACGTACTCATACCTTGTTTAAATTCATTGTTGGCTGATATGTTTTTTTAGCATATAAAGTTGTTTCCTTTATATTGAAAAGAATAGTTAATATTGATTGTTTCGCATTTTTTACTTTATTCTTTGATTATTATGGGTAAAGTTTCAATATTTGCTTAAAAGACATACTTATGTTTTGTTTAAATTCATTGTTGGCAAATATATTTATTTTTAGCATGTAAACTTATTTTCTTTATGTCGAAAAGAATAGTTACTATTGTTTGTTTTGCCTTAATAAAATAGTAATTGGTTAAGTCAAGAACTTGTCATTTTCTTTTTAATTATTTTAATGGATTTCAAAATCTTCATATGAGAGATGAAGACTTTATTTTCCATCCAAGATGTTTATTCCTCTTCTTTTTTTTTTGCATGTTGTTTTATCAAAATGATGAGAAAGTTCGAATTTTTTGTGGCTAAATAGAATTATTTAGATATTTTCGAATCATGCATAGTATGATTGTTGAATAACATTTCACTTTTAGAGATTCTAAACTTTTATTCTAATTTTCTTACTCCCTTTGGATTGTTCTATGGCTCTTTGTGTGTGTAAAGACTTGATTCATGTCTCTCTTTGATTTATGATATCAAAAGAGAATCAAAGATGTCTTAGAAAGATAAACCATAGGTCGTTATATGTTTTTCCTAAAGTTGGCCATAATTTCGATGTATGAACCATCATTGTTATCCCTTAGTTGGAGTTTAAGAATTCCCTTTCTTAAAAGTTAGTCTCCGCCTTTTCCGTTGTTATATGGGTTAATTTCCTTTTCGTTGGATAATTTGATTTGTTTTGATATCCCAGTTTACCATTTCTTTATGATTGAGAATATTATTTTTTCATTTCATCATTTATCTATTAAGTGCAAATTTCGAACACGTATTAATTCTCGTATCTTTTTATTTGCATGAATCTGCTTTGAAGTCCAAATGGACTCCTTTCCCCTTGCGCGTCGTAATGGGCCAATGGGGCCCACCTATTCAAAGATTAAGTTCAAAAGTCAATTATATGGCATGCGGGTGCAAGAAGATAGACGAAGAGGAAAAATGGGTCAAAATCCATTAATAAGGTCGCTAAGAGACTTGAAAAGTCTTGATTTTTATTATTGTCTTATTTTTATTTATTCCTTCATTTAGGGCCTCGAAGTCAAAGTTGTAATCTAATACAGGTGAAGCAGATTTTGGACCCTAAAAGGTCCAAAAAGATAGTTTAGGACAGGTTATGGGCCAAAAGCCCGAATGGTTAGATTAGGACATGTTATGAGTCAAAAGCTCAAGTATTTGGATTAGGACAGGTGAAGATGGGTCAGAAACCCAAATTAGCTTAGGACAGGGTTTGTGGATTTGGGCCCGATGACCTAAGTCTTTTAGTCTCCCCTTCCCCTTTATATGCTAACTATTTTTAGTTTTCTTAGACTTGTTGAAATTTTCGCTAAGCCATCAAAACTTATTTTGCACAAATCTTGAAAATAAAATTTTATCTTAATTGATTTCTTTCCAAAAATCAACTTTTCGTTTTAAAGTTAGTCAAAAGTTGTTAGCAAATAGTCCGAATAACCGCTAGTTCGCGGATACTCTTGGTGCCTTAACAACCTTCCAAGAGTATTACTAGGAACCACTTACTCGAAATTTCTAAACATAAAAAAAAAAATCTGTTTTGAATCTTTTAAGTAATATTTTTAGTTTTTTCTTGATATTTTCTCAAAAATCAAGTGGCGACTCTGCAATTAATTAAATTATTTTAATTTTTTTTTAAATCTTTGAAATGGTTTAAATAGTCGAAAGCAAATGTTTTTCAACCCTTCGAATCAAAAAGAGATAAAACAGGGGCGTTGAATATATTTTCTTCGCTATCGTTATAGACTCTAGGGGCATACTTATGTTGTCGTAATAAGTTAGGGACCTTGTATATGCCATCATAGTAAACTTTTGGGGCATTATATATATTTTCTTGGACTTGTCAGGGTGCTAGGTTTATCACTTTCACTGTTCTTCATGACAAATCGTGAGAGTTGATTAAGTTGAGATGTATGGTGTCTTTTTGAACCTTTTGTTAGATCTTATTGAGATATATATACATACATGCATATATATATATATATATATATATATATTGTCCATATCATTATCGTATTTATTGTGCTTTGCATTTTTCTAACACTTATTCTAGGGGTATTAAAGTAGCGGGTCAAGTATCTTACTGGGTTATATTTATATATAGCTCACTTTTTACTTGTATGTCTGCAGTAACTATTGCGGAGGGTGAAACTACTGGCTGACGGTTCATTTGTGAGGATTCTGTTGCTGAGGTGAGCCTTCGTATTATTTGGGGAGGTTGTCATTTCAGCTCTAGCTATATTTAGATTATATTTTTTTCATTGAGTTTCCATGTCCGAAAGTTGAACCCACATAACTCTGTTTAGATGTTCCATGGTCTTAGTATGAGATTTGGGTTATAGATTTATTATCTAAGCTATATTTGTTTTCATAAACTGTTACATAATAACTGGTTGAATAATTACTTTATGTTAATGATTATTTCATGTATTTGGAGTTGCATATGTTTTAGCTCAGTGTTTATAGATATTGTGAATGTATGAAAAATAAGTTCTCCCGGTGTTAGCAGGAGCCAGTCACGCCTAGGAGTTATTTTGGGATATGACAGAACGAGTGACCATGGGATGTGAAAGCAGTGTGGCTATGGAAGGAACTTGTGAGGCGGGTGGGTTGAAAACCACTGTGTTGTGAATTAAGGGGATTGGATGATGAAATGTGTGCTGTTTGTAAAGTAGAAGATTGAAGCAGAGAAGTTCATCGTTGAAAAGTGAGTAAGGAGATTGTTGGTGTGCTGAAGCTAAAGGCATTAATGGGTGAGTTTGATTCATCAATGGGGATTGAAAATTATCTTAGTTAAGGGAGGTGTTGTAGGTTGCAGAAGAGGGCTAGCGTGATTGCGTGGGTAGCTGTACAACTAGATCTGGAAGTTGATAACAAACATTTGAATCCAAAAACTTGTCCTTTACATGTTCCACAAAACAGTTTTTTCAAGATACGTCAGTTGTGTTTTTATTCTCCAATTGAAATAACAGATTTTCAAAGGGAAAATTATCATCTGGATATATAACATCTCTGGACAAATAAAAATTTGAATTTATAGGATCAAAACACTAGTGACGATAATATTTATTTGAAAATCCTAAATAAACATATGGAGTTGAACGGGGTTCTAGTTTGTTCCTAGCATAAGGTTTTAGCCATGGATAGCATAGACAACTGAAAACTTTAATGGAATCATATTTGGGTGCATCTTGAAATAGCATCTCATACAGGCAGTTATATATTAAATTTGGTGTGGTCGGTCTATTTATAAGATAGACTGCTTAATGACAAGAAAACTCCACAAAGATGAAGGTAATGAAGCTTGATGTAACAAGGTTCTAGCAATCTCAATAACATGTCTATGTCGAGTTCAACTAGAGCTATTGCGGTGTATATGGAGGTGACACTAAGTGTTTAATGCCATGTGTTTTTAGATAAGATGGCAAACTTTGAAAGTCACCACCACCATCGGTGTATAAGGATAAAATTTTTGTTTGAAATTATTTTTCAAGCGATGAATGCAAAATTTGAAAAATGTCCAAGACTTTCTTTTTCAATTATAGAGTGCACAACCATGTGTACTTAGTGAAATGATCAACGAATATGAAAAAATATCTTTTCTTATCAACTGACAAAGCAGGTAAAGAACCTCATAGATCATTATAAAGAATCTGCAATTGCCTTTGACTTTGAAAAGAATTTTCATAAAATGTCAACCTATGTATTTTAGTCGAATAACATAATTAAAACTTAAAATTGTTTTGCGATGAGAAATAGGAATAAAAATTCTATGCAGAATTTTATTCAAAACATGATTAATAGTATGTCCTAAGAGTCGATGCCACAGGTTGAGAGGAGAAATCACATTGCACTGAGAAGAACATTGTAACGTTGTTCGACGGCCATTCATACAGTCCATCTCTATTCACTTCGTGTAGTAGAGGTGCCCCCGTATTCAGATTCTTCACAAAATAATGAAAAGGAAAAATTCAATGAATGTCAGATTATCTTGACAAAATTTTGAGATAAAAATAAGATTACTTTTTATAGCAAGAGGACGTAAAGTGTTAAGTAGTTTGAGATCATAGTTCGATGCACTTAAGTTAGCGTTACTGATACAGGTAATTGGAATGGTGTTACCATTTTCTATTGCAATCTCTTCCGAACCATGGTAGTCATGCATAATAGTTAAACTCTGAGCATCAGAAGTAATGTGATGAGTCACTCCACTATCAATATTCCAAGGGTCTTTTTGTTGATTCAAGTGACTATCAAAGTTGGCTCCGGCTTGTAGATGATTGTGCGATTGAGAACGACAAACTTTAGTTGAGTGATGTGGATGATTATAATACTGGCAATGAAGGTTGCTAGCAGATGATGGTTGTGATTGATTTTGTCGTGTACACCATGATTGTGAACACCATGGTTGATTATTGACTGCATTGTTACCATGATTGTAACGTTCCGAAATCTCATCCCAAGACGTCACACGGTGCTTAAGGCTACAAGTAGACCTAAGCTAACCCTTTGAGCCTGTTACTGCTTTTAACCTTTACTTTAAGATAATCTAGTCAAGAATAAATGTTGTTTCATATCAAAACTAAAACGAATAAATGATAGATACTATCAAAATAACAAATACTAATAGTCTTTAAACAAACTCGTAGTCCAACAAGCCTCTACTACTAACAAAGAACTCGAGATTCATTGGGACAGGCCCCCAACTGACTCGAACTGAACTGAAAAGCGATAGTCCGTATACTAAAAGAAAATTGCAAGTCTGAAGAAGTAGGCCCTCGAATCATAAGGACTCACCACTGTGGGAACGTAGATAAAGATGCTCGAACTACTCACGTTGCGGATACTGAGCACCTGAACCTACATTATAAAGCAATGTAGCACACAGACGTATATGTGGATTAGTACTTTGAGTATGTACTAAGTATGTGGGGGTGCAATGCAATAAGTAAACAATATCATCAATCTTTATAGAAAACATGCATGCTGATATAAATGACTCACATAGCTTGGGTAAAAACTGAAATCTGAATCTCATAAATCATGTATAATGAAGCATATAGTACAAATCTCGTGAGTCATTATATTCACTTCTAAAATCTGTATTCTCCATCTTATTCTCAAAACTTGTAAGCAAGAGGAATCTTAGAACAATAGCTTTCAAAACTTATACATTTATCTTATGGAGAATAAGGGACTTCTTTAAAACTGGGAGGTTCTAGGACTTTGGGACTTAGGAACTTTGGGAGACTGTGGGAGTGTCTTCTAACCAAAATAAACCATGTGAGGTGACATGGAGTTCAACGTCTTGCCCACGTTGGGGAGAGCTGCTCTATCCTTGCCATCGGAATAGAACCTTTAACTTTAGTGATCACTATCTTAACCCACTTGGGGTAAATCAGAAACCTACGGTGGCTCGTAGTTCTGGGGCATGAGACCTCGGAATCATACCCACTCGGTGCTAAATACTACTCTCATACTTATTGCTCAGAACTTTAGGAAATCCACCTTAAAATAGCATAAAGGTTTATAATTAAAACTGATTATGTTTCTCTTTGCTTTATATCATAACTTGAATAAATAATGTGGATTCCTATCTTAGCTTAGTTCAAATGATCAATTTTCTTCATCAAAATTGAAAATAGCTATTCACGGGATGCTTAAATCATGATCATTCTTGAAGTTCAACATACATACTAGGGCTTAATGGCCCATGCTTCAATTTCATATCAAACACAATAAAAATTCATACTTTATAACACAATTATTCATAATTCAGCTTAAAATCTGGAAATTTCATCAATAGGCGTAGAAATATAAACAAAATCATGTAATTCAACTTTTGAACCATGGGAAATTACATCATCTTGCAAATAATGATAATGGGTATAAACCTTAACTTGATTTTCATGGAAATCATAGTAAAATTCAGAAATTTATAACTTAAAAGAAGTTTTTGGGCAAAAGAACGCAAGGATTGTTCTTGTTCAAACCACACATACCTTAGTTTGATAAACTTGGATGAACAACTTGCTTTTGAGATGTTATTGAAACTCTTGAATGAGGGTTCTTGGAATTCTTGCACTAAGAACTTGGAATCTTGACTCAATTTGGAGAATTGATGGAGAAATCTTGAGTTTCTTGGAGGAGAAGTATGATGAACTAGGGTTTTTATTTTGAAGAGAATAAGGATTAGGGCATAAAGTGCTTTGTTATGTAATTGATTTTATATTTTTGGATGGATTGGGGGTAGGGTAATTGATAAAAATACCCCCTTTTAACTCTTAACGAACTGGAAAATGAAATATTTTACGAACTGGGTGGCCACCGCGACACGCCACTATCGCGGTGGCTCACTGAAAATCGACCACTGGGAACTCGGCAGACTTCGCGATGCGGAGCCATCACGGTGCCCCTTTGAAATGCCATTTTAGCACCTGACGCGACGCGCCACAATCGCGCAGAGCTTCTGGAAATTGACAACTCGGAAATTGGCCCTCTCCGTGACGCGCCAATATTGCGGAGGGCTACTGGAAAATGACAATTGGGAATTTACCCATCTCCGCGATGTGCTAAGTGTCTGAATGACGGTGTTTTACAACTGGAACTTAAAATAGCCATAACTTCTTGCCCAGTTATCGGATTTAGGCGAATCTTATATCATTGGAAAAATAATTCAATTTCCCACACGATAAAAAGTCAAAATTAGGAAAATTCTATATGATTTAAACATTATTCACTTTAGAAGTCACCCCTTAATCTTCTAGAGATGAAATTAGGCTTGAAGAAAGTTCGGGGTATTACAATAATGCCTATTATTGTTATTGGTGTTGTTCTGAGAAGGAGTTGTAGATGATCTTTTTGCTATCATAGCAGTGAATAGAAACAGTTGTGGTTTTCTAACGTCATCATGTTTGAGAAAAAGCTCTTAGCCGAGTAACTTTTCATACAACCCTTTGTAAGAGATGGTGGAATCTCTTACACAGATAGCAGCAAAAAGTTTGTGAAATTCTGATTCAAGTCCACTGAGAATTTTAACTATCAGTTCTGGGTTAGATACCTTTGCACCAATAGTTGTAAGTTCATCGCAAAGTAATCTGACTTAGTGGAGATAATCAACAACAGAATGGGTGTCTTTTGTAACATAGGCCAGTTGATCACGCAAACTAAAGTTTCTTGTTTGAGACTTGTTTACATATGCAATATGCAGAGCGTGCCAGACAGCTTTAGCAGTGGCTACTATGGTTGAAAGAATTGGTTCAACAGCGGCCAAGATAGCATTTTGGATAAATTGTTGACGAAACCAAATAATAAATGTAGGATTCTGAATTTCTTGGTTGTTTCGAAATAACGTGCAAGAGGGAGCAGGAATAGATCCATCGAGATGACCATAGATATTATGAACACGCTTAAGCATTGACACTTGAACTTTCCACAGAGAGAAGTTGTGGCTGTCAGCCAATTTTATGGGCAATTGCATAACAGAATTAAACTAGATAATCGTGGTGTTGTTGTTAGAGTCAAAATTGACGACAAAAAACATTACTTGTGAGAGTTAACGAGGCTTTGATACCCTAAAGAGTGGAGCGATATTAAAAATGAAGTGATTATTTTATTAATGTAATGTACAGTATATAAAGGGTTGTACAGAGTCTTGATATATACAAATTCTATACCTCATAACTATCAGAGATAAACTAGGCTAATAAATTACAATTTAAAAAGAACTAAACTAACAGAAGAAATTGAGATAAAACTAACAGAAAAAGATCTAGGCTAAAATGCAGTAAACTATCTTCACGTGTTATTACGAAGAACATACTCCCTTCGTTCACTTTTTCTTATCCATTGTACTAAAGATGGACGCTCACTTCTGGAAACATATCAGAAAAAAGAAAGAGGTGAACCACATATAATATTAATCTTTTGGCATATAGAAATTCCTCCAATCAGTTTAACAGGTATTTCAGTTTATTAGAATAAATCACCCCTCTCTTCGTGTCAAAAGTAATACGGATTGAAGAAGTGGGGAACACTTAAAAGGAAGGAAAATGATTATATCATATATATTTAGTATTTTTAAAGTCTTGAACTTCTGGAGCAATAATATTGCATTAATTCAAGTTGCATTGGTAGTACTTAATTTCAACTTTTCTATGGATATTATCTATGAAATAAATTCCAAAATCATTATAGACATAATCAAAGGTGTTTATAAAGTATACCATCCTAAAAACTACTTCATTATATTAAAGGAATTCAATTATGTCCAGAATTATAATTTGGTGGAGTGCATTCGAAAAACTAATAATGTACACATTAGGTTATATGTTAATAGTGCATGTTTGCTATATTTTTTAACCTATGATAACTAATACAAATATTAATTATACACTCCATATGAAAATTCATAGCATTATTAATGTAATGAATTCTAAGGAATGCACTAGCATGGTTAAAGATACAACTGTCCCTCAAAACATTTTCAATATGTTTTTCACTATATTTATGGAGGGTATATTTGTAAACAAATACTTTTAAAAAAAAAATTATGCAATGCATGTTATTTTTATTACACAAAATCAAATAATGCATAAGAAATATATCAGCATAACTAATGCAAGCATAACTAATTCTAGCATTACTAATGCAAGCATTACAAATACATAATATTTTAAACGACCACATACTTGAGCGAAACAAATACTATTTATTGACTAAGTTAGGATTGGAAAAATAATTTCACAATTAATTTGTTAAAATGGTTATATAATTTCACAATAAGACAGGAATACAAAGATATTCAACGAAGTTAGGACTGGACAAAATATAAAAGTATAAACAACATAAATTTCATCCTAAGTGAAATTAATTACATAAGATCTCGGACTGACTTTCTTTCTCCCAGATTTAGAAAATTACATATACATGTCAATGTACCTCATACGTAACTCCAATGTATAAGAAAATTGTTTCTCGTTAAATTATGAAAATCAAATCAGATCCAATTATTCTTTTACCTTAATAACTGTTGTAATTAATGTTCTGATTTTGTGGATGCTAAAAAATAGTAACTGTAATTTAAATTAAAAATATATCCTGAAACATCTTTCTTCATCTCCCTCAAAAAAATCAACGCCGCCGCTGGTTTACGGTTGTCACTGCCGTTCACCGCTCCACTCTTCTTCCTCACGTCGGTGAACACGCAAGGGCGATCAGCCACCAAGATTGACGTTGTTTCTCATTCCTCTCTCCCTGTCGCCATCACTAGCGCCATCACGAACAGTCAACGGCGCCTTCACCTCTCCACTCTTCTTCCTCACGCCGTTGAACACACAAAGGCGACCGCCGTCAAGATCGATGTCGTTTCTCATTCCTCTCCCATTTTCGCCGCCACCGGGGCCATCACGAACAGCCAACGGCACCTCCGCCCCCTCTTAGTGTATTTGTTTTTAGTAAAACTTGCATAGTATTGTATGAGAAATTATAATACATTGCCTAGTTTGAATGATATTTTGACATTGTTTATGAAATTTACACGTATGAGAATGTATTACACATTTTTTTCTATGTATGATGCCAGTGTTATATGTATGATTTACACTCCAACAACAGCATGTGTTATAGGTATGAGAATGTATTATACTTTACTTACTATGTATGACATTGCAAAAGCAAATAATTTGATAAAGTCATACATGCAACCAAAAAGGAAAAATAATTTGAATATTATAGTCTAAATCAACTTTCAAGTCGTTGACTATAGAAATAATTGGATCTGATTTTATTTCCATAATAATTTTTAATTCATACTATAGTTCAAATTAAGGTATAGAAGAAATAATGAATCTCTCTTCTATAATATAGAACAAATTTGAACGACTTAAAATAAAATGTATTATTTAATTTTATGAAAATTCATTATGAAATAAATTATTTTCATAATAATTTAAAATAATAGACCAACTAATTATTATGGAAATAAATTATTTTCATAATAATTTGAAGTAATAGACCTTATTTGAATAAATTTGAAAATCTCCAAATCACGTAGCTTGAAATTAGGCGTAAAATAAGGAGTGCAATAATGGAGCAAAAATTAGACTAAAAATAGAGCAAAAATCGGATGTTTTGGGATTTATGAGGCAGAAGATAGAGAAAGTCTAAAAGGAAGGGATTCTATGCAATTAATATGGAATTTTTATAATTACTTTTCAAATAAGGAATTTTATATAATAATTAATAGTTACCTTGTGTATATATGTAATTTTTCCAATATAAAATGTGTTTTATGATCATGTTTCATATTTGATTTGTTGAATGGTTATTTCTGTGAGCTCAACTTAGGGGTGGCAAATAAGCGAGTTGGATTACACTTGGGCCTTAACATGTACATGTAACTCTATTAACCCGTTATGCTGGCAAACTATATGGCCCAAGAAACTTTTTAGCCCGATTGAGAAGTGCTGGTTTAGCACCAAGTGTAATCAATGGGCTGATTCACACAAAATACTGACTTTTGTGGCCTTGTATTTAGAGGTGGTCAGCTTTCTCAAAATTAGTCTAGTGAACTTTGAAAAAGATCACTCAATCAAGTTTAAAATTCTAAAATTAATTTTCAGATTACAAGTTTAATTTTGAAAAAGAAGGAGAGCCTTGGAGTAACCGGTAAAGTTGTTGTCATGTGATCAGGAGGTCACGGGTTTAAGTCTTGAAACAGCCTCTGGCAGAAATGCAAGGTAAGGTTGCGTACGATACACCCTTGCGGTGGGTCCCTTTCCCGCACACCGTGCATAGCGATAGCTTTAGTGCACCGAGCTGCCCTTTTTAAGTTTAATTTTGAAAAAAAAATGACCTAAGTTCTGAAAACAATGTCACAAATGTAACCATAATGTAAAATAAGGGAAGGGACTACAATTTGGCGTCATATATCCGAAGATTTTTGTATCTCAATGGCGGAATTTGATATTTATGTTGGTATCTCGGTTGACCTTCAAAGATCAACTTGGAAATATATCTTTCTTTTTCTTTGTTCCATTTTTGGAGTGATATTTCACCCTATTAGTTCTTCATAAAGTGGTCCCATATATAATTAGGTTATTAAAAATGTTGTTTGATTCTAATTCCCAAACCATAATGCCACCCACGTCATTTTTTAAACAATCTTGCAAAGCACCTCAATCATGACGTTTTCCAAAAGTTGACCTCTTTTGTCAACTACTAACTTAGAAAACTTTGGCTTTTAATTTTATGTTTCACTTTATTTGGATAATAAATAATACTACTACCTAATTACTACTTGTTAAACTACGATTGGTATGATGGGGTACGAGTTGTATTAGTTATATATATGTATATACATTATTGAAATAGATCTACACGTACTTATATTCGGATTTGACTGTCTTGGCTGATGAATAACTCACTTATCTATTGCCTAATTGGGAAATTATTAAATTAATAGTTGGTACAACCGACAATATTCACAGACTTCTCTTTGTAGAATTTCGGAGTTCAAACGAATTAGGGTGGCAGGTTAGTAGATAGAAGTAATTTGTTTTGCTATTCACTCATGTTTGTAGTTGTAGTATTGTTTATGTAATCTTTTGTTCATTAATTTCTGTTATTATTTGTTTGTTTCTTGTACCTCGATTATCATAATAGTATTTCACTTTCGTTACTTCTTTTTCTAGGCTATTTTGGATTACTTTTTCTTAAGTCGTGGCTCTATTAGAAACAATCTTTTTACCTCTAAGATTCACTTTGTGGGACTTATAAGTAAGTTACGCTGTTGTTGGTGTTATGACTTGTGTAGTTGATAGTCCCAAGTGCGTAGATACCAGATTTTGGTATCATTGTTGACGTTATGTTCTAAGTTTAAAAAATTCTGCACATTTATCTACTTCAAGCAACTCTAAAAATGTGTTGAAAATTTTGTATGACTGAACTCAACGTTTATATGACTGAAGTTCAACTGGTTTAGCACAAACTTCAATCATATCAAACTTGAAGTCAAATTACGTCAAGACTAACTTCAGATTCGCATCAATAACATTGTTCCATAGTGGATTGACATGCAAAAAAAAATTCAAAAATTAGAGACGGGGTTAAACAACATGCATGGCTATCGAGTAAAGTGTATCTAAAAGTAGTCAGAAATTTTTGAGATAATCGACAGATTATGTATGCTAGCTCTTGATAGTTGAATATTCGAATTCTTACATGTCAATCTTTAGTACATTTTGGTTTTACCATTTGTTGAAACTAGTGCCACATTAACTTACTTTTATTCTTTTATTTTTTTATTTTTTTATTTTTTTATTTTTTTATTTTTTTATTTTTTTATTTTTTTATTTTTTTATTTTTTATTGGTTTCACAGTCATAAAGTCCGTACAAAAAGTTCACATACAAGTGACAAATCTTTAAACTAGCTTTACAAGGGCAAACTAATGTTTTGACCTTTGGCTTTACATTGTGCAAAGTGTCACATTCAACAATTTTTCTCCTGCGCCTCTTCAGAAATTGCTTCTCCAAAACTCATCATCATGAGAAGACAAACCAAAGCTAGCTCTTTATAATATTGTCCTTTCTTTCTTTAATTCTACACACTCCGTTTCAAATAAGTTATCCATCAAGAAAAAATAATAAATATGAAGTATAGCTTACTAAGTTACTCTTATACAGTAGATGTTATTTTGAGAATTGAGCATTATTAAGAAGAAATGATTTTTTAATATAGGGATATAGCTAAAAAAAACACTTATTTTTGTGTTAATTTTTTAAGGTGATACTTATTTCAAGACAGTTTTCTTTTGCTAAAGTAATAACTATTTTGGGGGCGGAGGGAGTATTTCTTTTAATTTTGTTTTGTCATAATAATTTCAACTCATTATAAGAGCAAAGGAAAAACACCCGCTATTCTCTATCCAGGGGCGGAGCCAGTTGCGTGCTAGGAAGTTAAATGTTGAATCTTCTTAGCTTCGTGTGTTACTTTATTCTATTTTAAATTTTCTTAATGAAAATTCTGACTCCGAAACTGTCTTCATGTACAGCCTCTTTGTCCTTATGTGGCTTTTGGTATCGTTGAAATCAAAATTATTCGAAGAGGAAGTGACCTTTTCTTGCATCTGGAGAAACAATATTGAAACGTATAGTGCTAATTAGGTAGGCAGATTCGAAGCTAAGAAGCGTATTAAATACTAATGATCTTACCAGTATTAATCATGCCTTCGTCATCAGTGTTGAATTTAAAATGAATCTACTTTTATTATATATAAACATTTTTCGATTATTTCTTTAGTTTGAGTCAGAAGCAGATCCAGAATTTAAACATTATGTTTTTTAAGTTCTAAATTTTAACATGGGGCATTTGATCTACAAAATTCGAAAGCTAAAATTCGTATTTATTTAGTGGGCAGTTCTCTTAATACATAAACAAAATTCGAATCAAAATTATTAAATTTAAATAAACTCATAAAACATATGCTAGATGCGAAGATGGTTCATATATAAAATAATCAGTTCAGATGAACTCATCGAACCCGTTCTAAATTCGTCTATGTGGTTTCAAATTTTGAACATGTTAAATGTTAATTAAGGAGCAATCATTGTCAAAATGTGCATGCTGCGTCGTCTCTTTGATTTGGTTCAATTATTATCACCATTTATATATTTGAGTTATTTAGCATCTCATGATGCCATCCTTCACACTTGCTATTTCACTTTTTTAATACTTTGACCTAAAAAAAAAAAAAAAAAAATACCATACCAATTAAGAAATTAACTTACTTTCCCTTTCTCATTTTGTTGTAGAGGGGATATAGTG
This sequence comes from Capsicum pubescens, assembly GCA_030864215.1. Classification (NCBI taxonomy): domain Eukaryota; kingdom Viridiplantae; phylum Streptophyta; class Magnoliopsida; order Solanales; family Solanaceae; genus Capsicum; species Capsicum pubescens. The sequence goes on along the minus strand of CM061546.1, from coordinate 66,799,748 downwards.
AGATACTTTCGAAGAAATTAGATGTCCTATATATAAATATCACTCAACTTTTATGAATTTAGCATATGTTTTATGTTGAAAATAACAGGTTCAGTAAGTAACTTTAGAGGTGAATCTAGTGCTTCTTCATCGAGTTTATCAGAATTCAGTATTTTTGATGCATAGTACATATTTTTATATGAAAATCTGCAGAATTTTTAAGCAAAAATTCTCATTCTTTATTTGATTTATAGAGCTGTTTCGCCCCTCAACCAAAATAAGTCATGACGCCATTCTTCACACTTGCAACTCATTTTTTTAAATCCTTTGACCTGAAATATTACTATCAAACAAACTATAAGAAATTGGTTTATTTTTGTTTTAAGTTTGTTGTGTACGGTGGGAAATAGTGCGATATTTTTGTCGAAAAAGTCAAAAGAGTAGAGATATAAGTATGATTCCACTGAAGGGATGGACTGAATAAAAAGAGGTAAACAATATTTGTGGTATTGCATTTTTGGGGCCACATTTGTCTCATGAATATGGTCTCATTGTATTATGCCCGCCATATTGGAGAGTGTCTGTTTCTTCAAACATCCCATAACCCCCCAATCCCCCACCAAAAAGAAAAATTCCATAACCCCTCCACCCCCCACCCCCAAAAAAAACATATGGCAGAGAATGCACAAGCACAACAACTAACAAACTTAATTAGAGTTGGTAAAATTAAATCATAACTCACTCAATTTGCTTTAGTTTAAGCTGAGTATTGATCTATCCATTTGTTAGTTTAATCCATCAAAGTTTGGATGGATATCTAATCCAAATAGATCTATGAAAAATCTTATTAGAGTTTTTTTTTTTATTTGATATTTTATATAATTACAAATAAAAAAATAACAATTTCATTAGGTACTAAAAATTTATAAAAGAAACAAATAAAGTAATTACTACTTAGTAAAATTGAGTAACTTTCACCCATGCATTTATTAACTCAATTTATCTTGAACCCCCAAAATTTAACTCAATTCATTCATTTGTCACCTCTACACTTAACCAATATTAAACCATATCTAAGAATCTTAGGGGTCTTTTGGTAGTGTATTAACAAAAGTAATGTATGCATTAATCTTGTGTACTATTAGTATCTTATTTGGTATATTTTTTAGTCAATGAATAATTAATTCTTGCATTAGTTATATACGCTATCGTAAGACTTATAATTACATTAGAAAAATTCTCAATAGGTTTAAATAGTAACAGATGGGGAACTCATAACTAAGTAATGGGATGACTCGGTGCTTGGAGGGGCACACTTAAGATGTGTGTCATGCTATTGCTGATTGTGAGTTCGAAACTCCTGTGGAGGTTCCATTTTTTTCATTTAATAATTTTTAACTTTATTTATTTTATTGGAAACCCACAAGTTTGAAATCCTAGATCCATAAGAATTTTAATACATGTATTAGCATGATTAAAGATACAATTGCTCCTTAAAATATTTTTCACATCTTTTACGTCATATTTATGGAGGGTATTTTGTTCCGACTGTTTCCAACGTAATGTAATTCATGAAAAATAAACATCAACCACAAATAAAAATATGAAGAAACAACAATTTTATTGATAAACTATGTGGGTACAAATCTGTTCCTTCATTCTTCTCTCATGATTTTTTTCGTAATTTGAGGGCTATCAGTAACATATTTCTCGAATGTACTTCTCTCATGATTTTTTAGCATATTTCTCGAATGTATGAAGATTTGGATATGAATTTCTCCGTAATTCGAGGGATGTTAGTGGCGTATTTCTCGAACGTAGGAACATTTGGATTTGATCTCCATGAAAGGAGGGTTTGTCTTCTTGATGTATTTGATTATCAAGAAAAGAAGGTTTTGATCTTTATGAATATCCCATGAATTTATTGAGACTTTTCATATCGTTGATCTCTTTGTGAATATCCCGTGAATTTATGGGATACTGGAGATGGCTCTTTAGAGGGATATTTGCCCCTTTATATAGGCATAATTTAGGGTTTAAGTTGAGTAGGCATCATGCTAGATTTAGGATAAAGTAGCCTCCAAGAACTCTAACCAAAATTAAATTCTTTTTGTAAAGTCCACAAAATTTCAATGTCTACACCGATATAATTTTTTAATTTTTCCATTGTGATTTATGATATAATGAAAGTGGTATATTCAATTCAACTTCAACCCCAAGCACCCAATCACTAAAGGCGGTACTAACCAGGTAGTTAATAAATTCGAATTTTAGATTTTAGAATTTTTATGAAATAAAAATTTAACAAAATAATCTAAGTCTAAATTGATAAAATATCCTGTCTTATAAAGAGCCTAGACATCATTAAATTACATGGGCAACCATCCCCATCTTTTCCAGTTTGATAAATCATCTTAATTTTTGTAATTTTCTAGTTAATTTTATGATTTATTTATAAACCATATAACGGGCTAGCGGTTATTTAAACTTCAGCTGTTAACCTGTAAAATGAGGACTTTGATTTTCTAGAATTAATATAATCAATAATTAGATTTTTCATAATGATGTAAGTCTTTTTTTTTTTGATGGAATAATGATGTAAGTCACCACCGGACAACCATGAACAGATATGTAGTACTTGTGGCACGTCACAGATTATTTTCAACTATACAGACTTGAATTATATACATATATAATAGTTGAAAATTCTGTGGTAATTAATACTATATATTATATTCAATTCTCATTACTAGGCCAAATAAGTACTAATATTGCGTCTGATGGGATTTAAAATTTTAAATTCATCTCTGTTGATTTGTATTCCCTCAATCTGTTTCAAAAAGAATGATCTATTTTCCATTTTAGTCTGTTTCAAAAAAACAAAAAAAATGGTCTCTTTTTTTTACAATACTTTAATTTCAATTTTATACCTGACATGTTTAGAACCACAAGATTAAATGATATTTTGATACATTTGACACGACTTTAATTTAAGATCATAAAATTTAAAATTATTCTTTATTTCTTTAAATTTTATGTTAAATCAAAATAAATCATTCTTTTTTAAACGGGAAGTATAATAATAGGAAACTATGATTTGAACCATCATGCCATGTATTAAAATACATTGACCCTGATAATTTAATTCAAAAGAGAACTTAATTTAATCACAAACACCATCACTTTCTGCCTCTTTCATGTACCGCCTAACCTTTTTTTACCGGTTCACAAGTCTTCTTTTTTTTTTCATCTTTTATAAAAGAGAAAAGGCATAAATATCCCTGAATTTATTGTTAAAATTCATTTTAACACTTTAATTTGTGGTAATTATTTATCCTCTTAAATAATTTTTGCGTAGCAAAAAAAAGAAAGCACATTTTGAATTTAAAAAGTAAAAAAAGAAAAAGTGGGCTCAATTTTAAATTTTCAACCACTAATATTTCTTCTTCTTCACACCTCCACCACCCCCTCTCTTCGTCTTCCTCAAATTCCACCACCCCTTCTCTTCTAATTTCTCTATTTTATTTTATTTTCACTTCTATCAATCATTTTCAATACATATCAAAATATTTTCATGTAAATTTTTATAATAACATCATCTTCTTACATAAAAATCTTTAAAACAATGCAATTTATTTCATCAAAATTAGTTTTCCACAATAACTAAATTAACTTTATAACTGTCCAATTCTTATTCTTGTTACTGTATATTCATACTTTGGAGGGGAAACCTGGGGGCTGAGGGTGAAGGGGAACGGGGAAAGCAAATTTTCAGGGAGAAATTATGCCTTTTCTCTTTATAAAATAAAAACATAAGAAATTATTGGATTTATAAATTTTTAAATTCTACAAATTAATATTAAAGTTTGACTGAATTAATTATTTATTAACTGATTTTAAATTAGAGCAAATTGATAAGCAGAATTGTGGCTGTGTCTCCTTCCCGCATTATTAAGGCGCACAAATATGTCTGCGTCATGAAATGTAACATCCTGAAGACCAATTCCAATTAAAACTTTGATGCTAGTCGTCACCCATCACAACGTTAGTTTTAAGCTAATCTTCAACCGTCCACTATGCCAACTTGAATAATCAATCCATCTAGAATATCATAGGGCAGCTTAATGCATTCAGCTCCAGAGAATTTGAGAAAATTCAAACTATGAAGATCTAGAGCAGCCTAATTTTGTATATCTGTCGTAAACTATTCCACGTCTTAAATTCGTGATCTCCTTGTATCAATTACTTCGGTGCTCCTACTCCTCTTCCCATTCAGAATATCAAATAAACCTAATTCTATTCAATAATTCTATTTTTGTATAAAAAGTTATTTATCATAATTTCATTTCAACTTCAACTTTATAAATTTTAATAAATTAAAAAATATTTAAAATTTATGATCAAAACGTCTTACTTTTAGAATCAATAAAATGAATGGCCATCATGAAGCCAGATCTTAATAATCCTAAGTATGCGTACATATTCATTCAAGCATTTTATATGGAAATATTTTCCTTTGAAATTGAAAAAAGAATTTCAACCAAATATAGAATTGTTTCAGCTTTTAAAATAACTGAAAAGTAATATTGGGTAAATACTTATCCTCAAAGCTGAGACACATTCTCAAATGATTTTGAAAAAATACTTATACTTAAATAATTAATTTAAGAATGGCAAAATATATTAATATTCTTTTGGATTTATCTGTAAATTTTATTTAGACATTTGAATCATAACATATCTCGATTAATCACATGAATATATGATTAATCTTCTAAGGATCAAGAAATTTTAATGGCTACCATGAAGCCATGTCACGAGAAACTCCAAGCATGCTTTAAGTATTTCTTTGCGTTCCCTTTTAAATGTCCTAAGTTGAAGGGACACAAACTTTTATAATATATAGTTTGAAATTTATAATCAACTTAATCAACAGAAGACACGTTTATATAAGGGTAGATTACATAAATCTCAACACCTTGCTACCTAATTACTTTCTCTCTCAATTTTTATATTAATTATTTAATATCCCGAATATGATACATAAATTTGATCCGAATACATAATCAACAGATACATAACTATCAAATTAATTGACTATAAAAAAAGAAAATAACTGTAAAAGAGTAAATAACGGAACAATTAATATGATTCTGATTGAGATATCTCTCTCTAATCCCTAAAAATTAGTAACAGATTCATAATTCAAATTTGAATCACCAAAGTAATCTCCCTCAATCAAAATTCTTCCAGTTCATTTTTTGGTGGATCTTCATTGTCACTGGCATATCCTTTCCTAGCCTTGACGACACATAGTTCCATAAGAATATTGTGTATCACTTTTGATGATATTCTGCATCAAAATCAGATGAAGGAACCGAACCATTACTAAGAAACTTAGCAAAACCTATTACAAAAACTCCAGAGTCCCTAAATATATCTGATACTCACTAATTTGAATGTATCAGATGAAAAAAAAAATACAAATCAGCTTCAACATTGACTATGTATCAGAAGTAATAATATATCTCATACTTATTTGTCATACTCATAATGTTTAATGTATCAGGTGTAAAACAAATTAAAATTCACATACAGTTTTTAGAATGTATCATATAAATCTAAAATCTCGACAAAATTAGATCTATGTATCATAATAAGTATATTACATGTATCAGGTATAAAACTTAACCATAATCATATATATGTTGTATTATGTATCATAAAGCATGCAAGGACTCATTAACCTTGAATCTATGTATCAGACACAGTAGATAGAATGTATCATATCTATAAAGAAACAAAATCACATGTAAAATTTATGATGTATCAGAATGCATGCATTGTCACAAAAAATTAATTTTTTGTAACCTACTACTTCCTCTTTATAGATGCAATAATCAATAACTTCTTCATCATAGCCGGGTCATTTTGATATTTCAATCTATTTTTACGAAAAATAATGTCTTTCATATTATAATGAAATGGTGAAAATTAAAAAACAAAGTTAATGGTGAAAAGATAGAGTTGTTAGATCTAATTGAGTAGTAGATGAGAACATGATGGAAATTCAAAAAGAAAAAATGGAAGTAGTAACTTAAATGTTGAAGTAGAAGATGAAGATGAGAACATGGTGGAAATTCAAAATGAGTGAGTTGAGAAAATCGTGGAATATATTTCTTGATTTTTGGGCTTGATTTGCGGCACAATAAGGAGATGTGAGTGGATTTTTTAGATGTATCAGAAAAAGAGGCAACTATTTTGAGTAAAAAGAAATTTTTATAATTAATTTAATTAAATGTAATTTTAAGTAATAATAAAAATTTAAGGTGTGGTTATAATTAATTTATTCTTAATTTATTTAAACTAAATTTCGTGGTCTTCTAAGAATCAAGAATATTGATGGCCATCGTGAAGCCATTTTGTAAGTTGTAACAAATTCCATGCTTTAAATATTCTTTTCATCTTAATTTAACTGTATTAATTCAAGTTGGTAAGAATATTAAAGTGATACGTACTTTCATTATATTTATACTAGACATTGAAGAGTTATATATTATATTTTTTATCTCAATTTATGTGACACAAATATAATTTAGATAATTAATTATTAAAATAATTTTAATTTTTAATTATTATGATTTATAGTATTTTTTCTTTTATTCCAATTTAAATGACACTGATATAATTTCGAAAGTCAGCCTATGTGGCACTAATATAATTTCGTTAGTCAATCAAATGTTTTATGTTGACATATCATTTTGTATCTATTTTATGAAATATTATTAATTTTCTAATGCGGCCATAATAATTAATTGAGGGTGATATAGTAAAATAACGATTGAAGCAGCGAAGAAAACATGTCTTAAACGACTTAATACTTGTGAAAAAAATATTAATGGATCTCATATAAGACATCAAGTTAATTTTAAAAATTAAAAAATAATTTATTATTTATATCTATTTTATATTTTTCTTAAATATTATAATTTTTTTAAATATTTAAATAACCTATAGTAATTAATTAGGAGTAATATAGTAAAAATAAGATTGAAGCAGTTGAAGTAGGAAGCTCAGGCATATCGAAGACGTGCTGGTTATTGCCTTTTATTATATATAGTAATGAGTGAAAGTAAAAAATGAAGGATTTTTTATTTTTTCTCAAAAAAAATGTGGTTCAATAACACTTTTTCGGCTGTTGGATACTACTAAAATAATACTCTATAATCTAATATTTAGTAAATTAATCATAGCAAATCTCGCTTGATTAACACATTACCAATATTATAATAGTAAGAGCGGATTTGTCGAAATGTACTCATTTCCTTCCAAAACAGTTGTTTCGCTCTTGAGATTTAATTTAACTAATTATTAAAGTGAAATCAGCTTAGATTAATTTGATATTTTAAAATTAAAATTTAAACATTTAAAAATCATATGAAAAAATCTTATAAATTATAATTTTTCTCATATTAATATAACTAATAAATTAAAATTTTAAAATATTTATTAAAATTCATATTGTTTGACTCTTAAAAAGAAATTATAGCAAATATTTTAAAACAGTAGGAGTAATAAATGTTTTCTAAAATTTGGGTAACCCATATATAAAGTAAGCAAATTCTAATTAGGACAGAGGTAATGTAATTCTATAAACCATAGACATATTATTAGAAGTCTATTTCGCTACAAATGTTGGAGTAGGGGTCTACACATCATCCAATCGAATATTCTTTTGCTAAATTAATGTACTGATGACAACGTAATGATAGAGATGGATAGCCAAAGTCTTCTTGCCTAATAGTGTCCGGAGAAAATTGAAGGAAATGTGTTTTTAAGTCTTGAATGAAGGATTGGTGATGTTGATCAACTTAAAGGGTCAAACATCATTAGGAAACTTGATTAAGTTAATTGTTGACTTGATTAATATTTTCAAAACTTTCTAATCTTTTCAAAAATACAAATCAACCCAACTCACACCTCTCTTCAATCCAAATCAACCATTCTCTCTCTCGAGATAGCTTCTCTCAACTCTCTCCCAACAAACAGTTCTACAAAATTTCTCTCTTCAACCTCCGGCGATAAATAGTGGGGTGAGTTCCTTTTCAACTTTCAACCATCAATCGACGTGAAGATTTCTCCGGCGACAACAACTTCAAGTTCTTTGTCGTCCAATTTCCTTTTTTCACAGGTAAAAAATTATAAAAAAACAGAAGAACTTGAGTCAACTACTCTTCCAGTATTGAAATGTGGACTGAATAAAATCCTAATTTCTGGCATTTCTTCTTCTTGTTGTCGTACTGCTCATTCGAATTTGTTGCTGTTTTTTTATCACAGTTGATGTTCTTAGTGTGTGTGTGTGTGTGATGTGTTGGTGTTGTTGGGTTGATTTGTGGTTTTTGGTAAAAATGGTATTGCAATAAATGAAACATCTGATATAACAGATGAAACATTTGATGCAACAGATGAAAATCTGATGTAACTATGAAAATCTGATGCAACGGATGAACAATCTAACAGATCATTCATCTGTTGCGACAAACGACTCTTCTGTTTGGAAGAAATCTAAATAATATTGATCCAACAGATAACTGATTAGTGATCTGTTTTCATTCTTTCCAACGGTTTACTCTTCATTTTGCAACAGATTAGTGACTGTTTTTATTCTTTCCAACGGTTTACTCATCCATTGCAACAGGTCGGTTATATATTGCAATAGATAACATATCTGGTGCAACAGATTAGTGATTTGTTTTCATGGTTTCCAACAGATTACTCATCTGTTGCAATAGGTTGGTTATATGTTACAACAGATAAACTACCTGGTGCAATAGATCAGTGATCTGTTTTTATTCTTTCCAATGATTTACTCATCCGTCGCAACAGGTCGGTTATATGTTGCAATAGATAATATACCTGGTGCAATATATTAGTGATCTATTTTTATTCTTTCTAACGGTTTACTCATCCGTTGCAACAGGTCGGTTATATATTGCAACAGATGACATACCTGGTACAACAGATTAGTGATATGTTTTTATGGTTCCCAACGGATTACTCATCCGTTGCAACGGGTCGGTTATATGTTGCATCAGATAAAATACCAGGTACAATAGATTAGTGATCAAATTTTATGATTCCCACAGATTACTCATCCGTTGCAACGGATCGGTTATATGTTGCATCAGATAAAATATCAGGTGCAACAAATTAGTGATCTATTTTTATGGTTTCCACGGATTACTCATCCGTTGCAAGCATAAAAAAAGCCACAGGATTGCAACGCCTCTGTTTATGTCTTGCACCGATGTTCTGTGTGCAAGGGCCATAGGATAGCAGCATGAGCTGAAGAAGGTGAATGTACATCATCTGTTCTAAAAATCAAACAGACACATATCTGTTTCAACAGATTATACATCTACTAAAAATTATCAAACAAATATATACATCTATTGCAACTGTTGTCTAACTTGTTACATCAGATTCGTTATCTATTTCAACAGATGAGTCTTATGTTGCAATAGATGGGTCATCTATTCAAAATTATCGTACTGCTCTGATTTACCTGTTCGAATTTATCCCAATAGATAATCCATCTGATGCAACATAAGACTCATCTGTTGCAATAGATGTACAATCTGTTGTATATCTCTACTTAGCATTGACAACTCTGGCTTTCCAGGTGGATGTCACAGTAGAAGCTACTGCCGAAGAGCATAATATCACAGTTGATAATCCATCAACTGCTTCCAAAGAAGAAGAAAAAGTGGAGCCTGTCAGTTTGGAATAACGGAAGAATTACCCATTTGAAGGGTTCAATATCTCGGACGAGGCTTCAAAAAAACTAACACAGTTAATCAACGACTATTCAGAATGGATTGTCAATGGGTTGTTAAAGCATCATGCCGGCAGGTACATAAATCAATTTATAGATATTGGTTTATATAATTCTTGTTGTAAGAACCTGACATTAATACATATAAATCATCATGTAGAAAATAAAATGACGAGCGCTACAAAGTGAACGAATTGAGTCTTGGTTTTGATATGTTCGACTTTGTTGTTGCACATCCCGGAACGAAAAATTGTTTCTATTTGATGTCACAGCCCAAACTTGCTGGAATGATGAGGTTTAAATGCAATAAATATTACTATTAATTAATACTTTATTTAATTGCATCTGCGTATTGATTTTTTCGTCACGTAATCCAAAATATTTGATAATATGTGCAGCACATCGATGTCATTTTTTACTATCTCCGAAAAAGACCATGTTGTAAATAATAGAACAATACAGATACACGGCAGGCAATTGTTTGTACAAAGTTTACATCAATAATGCCTACATAGGTATTGTCAACAACAACCGAAAGTTTCCCAAAATGAGGAATGCTTAATCAACATCATCAAAGGTTTTAGCATCCCGATTGTCTTACCTTGGCATTTGGTCGACGAAGTATACATCCCAATCAATTATGGTGATGAATTTCATTGGGTGTTGGCTGTCATCGTTCTAAAAGAGAGGCTCATCCAAGTTTATGACTCGATGTCGCGAAGGAGACGTTCCAGGCCATCGTCTGAGATACAAAAGCTGGCCAAAATATTGCCTACTTATCTTGATATGAGTGGTTTTTTGGACCAAAAGGTTCGTACTGATTGGTCGACAATTGAAGCATACTGGAATAAAATGGCTAATCCATTTAATGTACAATATATTGAAGGAATTGCTCAACAAACCATTGGTAGCCTGTAAGTTTAAGTGTCATGATTTAGTTTTATTTCACAAATTTCACAACGCTTGCATGAATTGCAAGATATGAATTATCTATTTTTTTATAACGCAGGGATTGCGGTCCTTTTGTTGTCGCCTACGCTGAGTTTTTGAGCAATGGATTACAAGTACCAAACGATGGACTTGATGCCGGATTACTCCGCAAAAGATACGATGCTCTTTTATGAAAATATGGAGAAACGAAAGCTCAGAAGCCGTACACAACCGACGTTAAAGATCCACGATGATCAAAGCCGAATTTCATAGCACCGGATGAAGAACAACTTGTCCATATTGATTAGATCTTTATAGCTTGAGTCCGTCAATGTAATAACCTATCCTCCTTGGTTTAAATTGTTGATTTATTTGTAGAGTAGATCGTTTGTACCCATAATGATTTTTGTTACATTTCATTTATTTGTTGAGTTATTTCATGTAACTCAAATGAAGAACTAGATGCAAATATCACAACAGATAATACATCTGTTGCAACAAATGACATATTTTATCAGACAAATTTAGACATATGTTGCAATATGAAATGCAACACGTAGGTCATCTGCTGGAAATTATATAACAGGTCTTCCTACTTTTTTTATTTGCTCCAACAGATTACCGATCAGTTGCAATAGATAGATTATATGTTGCAACAAATAATATATCTGTTGCGATAGACAGACTGGGAAAATCTGCATAACGCAATAGATGACCAACCTATTCCAACAGATAATCAATCTATCACAAAAGATACTATATCTGTTACGACAGATATATAATCTGTTGCATTATAAAAATTCAACTTGGCCAAACATAAAAATTATTGCCACTATATGTATAGGGAATTGGCTTGAAATAAAAATTTGTTATCGTGTTCGTCTCTGTGTTTGTACATGCTCTTTCTTATACACGGGCTTCAACCATTTAGTTAGTACCCCATATGCCCAGACCCATTGCATCTTTCCCACAACGGTGTCACACACACGGGTCATTTATGTGCCGGTTAGCAAACACTCATCGTATGTAAGCGAGTATGGCCCGTACGCTGCACCAGTTGTATTTCTTGGGAGCTGGATGTTCTTATTTCGACCTTTAAAATCCCATGATTCCTTCGCCAAGACTTCAGTCGGCAAATGATCCATCAGCTTACTCTGCGTCAACAACTTGGGCAACAACTTTGTAACGCCTCGAATCTGGTACCCGAAATGCTACACGATGCTCATGACCCCGAAGGACCACAAGCTAACCCATGACTGATATCTGTACCTGTATACTACATAATATACTGTATAATGTGAAAACATAAACTGAAAGGTCATAAGGTTCAACACTGAGATATAATATCTGATAAAAAAATATAATATCTGGGTGGGGTATGAAATACCCAAAACAACTGAAATAAACTATCTGAACATACTGTAGTCTGAAAAGCCTCTAAATTGTGACTGAACTGTCTGAATAAGGAGTTGATGGGACATGTCTCCAACTAACTCCAACTAATAAATAAATTAATGAGGTAATAAAGTAATGATCATGTCCTCAAAAGATGAGGACTCACTGCTAACTCTGACTGCTGAGACTGGAATCTACTGATGCTCTGGAGCTTGTGTCTCTGAACCTATGGTATAAGACACCATAGCATAAATGTGTCAGTACTTTGAATGTACTGGTATGCATGTGAGGTAGACTGAATGCATGGGGCTCATATGCATGAACAATACAGACTAACTGACTAATATGAACGTGAGAATACATACATGAATACATAGTAACATTAACAGAGATCGTGATGATGTGAATTTACTAATAACTAACATGACTGGTAACTGAGTTATGATGACTGATATAACTGACAACATGAGTGACCGTATCTGACAGTCCTAAATCAGATGAAACTAGTTGAGTTTTGTACTGTTCTGAGTTGACTACATCAAATAGTCCTGAAATCTATAGAACTATCAGAGTTCTATTACTGAGACTGAATGACTGCATCTGACAGTCCTAATTTCTGTAGCTGAAACTGTGGGAAGTATATAGCTAACTGACATGCCCTAAATAACGCATTATAGTTGAGTTGGGTACAATCTGAAACCCTAATTGGAAGGGTGTCAATACCGCGCCACCGGTAAGGACAAGCTGTGAGTGACCCTCATTTAACAGTGTCCCCAAAATAGAATGGTGGGGCCCTCATCTGACAGTGCTTATCCACCTCATCAACCCTTATCTGACAGTGTTGATGTCTCAACCTATGCTGGCTATATAGTTCTGGAACGCAAGGATGACTTCTAAGAATCACACCCTCATCTGACAGTGTGTGTTCCAATCCTTGGGTTCACTCAGTGCTAATTTCTACTCCCATCTGAATAGAAACTGTACACGAATTACTGAACTGAATTGTACTGAGTTAACTGAGTTCCGTTGACTGAAGAAATATTACTGAGATTTTTGTATTACTGAGCTTTCTGAGATTACTGGGATTTATGAGTTTTATTGAGTTTTCGTGAGTCACATGACTAACTAAATTCTACTAAACATGGCTTGAATGAGGATATCATGAAAACATGACACTGGTTCTAGGCACACAACTAAATTATCGGGTACAAGTACCCCCAGGACTCGATGGAAAGAAACTGACAAAGCATGACTTTCTTGAATACATGACCAACATCACAATCCATAATTCATTTATTGAGGCATTTCATCAAACATGTGATATGCATAAACTTGTACATACATGAGGATTGCATAATATCATGCTAGTTGGGCACTTTTCCTTCACATAGGCATTTAATCAAACACATGGTAAGCATAGTATATGTAGACAACATTATACAACAAATAAACATCATAATTCAACTCTAATTTCAACATCCAAGGGTTTAATCATAGGTTCACATGAATCTACACCTATACTAATCAATTCCACATAAAATTGATCACCCAACATGGATTAGAATTTTACTTGGTCATTATCAACATGAACAAAAGTAAACCCAACGTGAAATTCATAAAGAAATCCATACACTTAAACTTTGAAAAGAGATTCTTGGGCTTCATGGATGAAAGGAGTCCTCAAATGAACATTGTGCATACCTGGTAGTGAGTTTCTTGAAGTTCTTGAACTTGAAGAATTTGAATCTCTTAGTTCTTGCAGAAGATTTGGATTTTGTTGCTTAAAGATTGCTCTTAGGGAGAAAACCCTAATTTTTTTATGTTGTGGAAGAATATTGAATTTATGAGCCTTGGTATGATATAATTAGGGGTTAAAATGGGTGAAAAAAAACCCAAATACCCTTTAAAAATGACTTAAAATTTGTTGAATGGGACCTGCGATGGCTCGTGTGACGGTCCGTCGCTGGCTCGATGGTCTGTCGTTTCGACCGTCATACGTGGACTAAAAAAAAGACTTACTGCCTTATAGCGACAGTTTGGGTGACTGTCCGTCGCACCTTATCCAGAAGGTTGCCTCACTGCCTTGGCTGTGACGATCAAGGTGACGGTCCGTCGCTAGATCGACGGTCCGTCAACCTGGCCGTCGCACTTGGGCGATTCTGACAGCTCTCGGTAAAATGTCCATAACATTTCACTTCGATATCGGATTTTGATGAAATTGGTATTGTTGGAAAGTTAATTCAATTTTTTCCACATGATAAATAGTGAAAATCTTAAAAATTTCATGTGTAAAAAAGTGGATTCATCTTTCAAAGAAAACTTCTAACATTCTTGGGACAATTTCAAGCTAGGAAAAAGTATGGGGTATTTTAATATCTCCTCCTTGAGAACATTCGTCCTTGAATGAGACTGAGAATAAGGGAAGAAGATAAACCAACGTACATACTGAACATGAATAACTGAAATATGATTTCATGACTAACATGACTGATAAGCGAATATATCATACTGAGCATGCATATCTGATGCTTGTGTAACTGATTCATGAATGCATGGCTGAGAGTTCCGATGAACCAAAGTTCTCACAATAAGAATGCATGTATGATGCATGATTATATAACTGAACTGATACATGAATGCATAACTGAATATGCAATGGTATTTAATACCAAGTTTGTGATGAAATTCTGAACATGAATTGTATACCAAGCTTGTAACTGAAGTCTGAACATGAAACTGAAAAGCTTAAGGAGAATTTCTACATTGAGCTAGATCTGAGTTTGCGGAGAAGAGGTAAGGATACTTGGTCCGCATGTCTGCTTCTGCTTCCCAAGTAGCTCTCTTAACTGACTAATTTCGCCAAAGAACTTTGACTAGAGGGACTTCTTTGTTCCACAGTCTATGAGTCTGATAGTCTAGGATTTCGACTGGAATCTCTTTATAAGAGAGGCTTTTCTAAACATCTATGCTATGAATAGGTACTACAACTGTTGGATCACCTATGCACTTCTTGAGCGAAGAGACATGGAAGAATGGACGAGCTGAGGCTAGATCTGAAGGCAATTTGAGCTCATAAGCTACCTTGCCAAAGCGACTGAGAATTTTAAAGGGACCGACATATCGGGGACTGAGGTTTTCCTTCTTGCCAAACCTCTTCACTCCCTTCATCGGAGAGATCTTTAGATAGACATAGTCACCAATCTCAAACTCCTGATCCTTTCTACAAATATCTGCATAAGACTTCTGCTGGCTCTAGGCCGCCCGGAGTCTTTCTCTGATCAACTGGACTTTTTCTAAGGCATCGAATACTAAGTCAGGCCCTACAACAGAGGCCTCACTAACTTTGAACCAACCGATTAGAGATCTGTACCTCCTACCATAGAGAGCTTCGAATGAAGCTATTCAAATACTGGAATGATAACTGTTGTTGTATGCAAACACAATCAACGACAAGTGGTCATCCCAACTACCCTTGAAATTGATTGCGCATGCCCTTAGCATATCTTCTAAAGTTTGAATGGTCCTTTCTGCTTGACCAATTGTCTGAGGATGAAAGGTTGTACTGAGATGAACTTGGGTACCAAGATCCTTTTGGAATTCTTTCCAGAAATGAGAGATAAACTGGGTAACTCTGTCTGAGATAATAGATAACGGAACATCGTGCAATCTGATCAACTCTCTGATGTAGAGTTTGGCATAATCCTCGGCTGAATAAGAGGTATGGACTGGAAGAAAATGAGTTGATTTGGTCATTCTATCTACAATGACCCAAACTGAATCGTGCTGGCGACAAGACGAGGCAAAGCCGTCACAAAGTCCATGTTCACTTCTTCCCAGTTCCGAGTAGGAATACTAAACTCTTGCATGGACCCACTAGGCTTCTGATGCTCTATCTTAACCTGCTGACATATAGAGTACTTAGCCACAAACTCTGCAGCATCTCTCTTCATCCCACTCCATCAATAGATCTCTCACAAGTCACGGTATATCTTTATGGACCCTAGATGAATAGAGTAGCGTGCACCATGCACTTCAGCAAGAATTCACTGCCTTAAGTCATCAATATCTGGAACACACAGACGAACCTGACAACGCAATACACCATCTTCTCCTTGGGAGAAAACCTCTACTTTCTGATCCATGACTGACTCTTTTAACTTGACTAGTCTGGGATCTCTATCTTGCTTATCTTTCACCTCGAAAACAAGAGATGATTCTGAACTACTCTGAACCTATATATCACCCTTTTCTGAATCGACTAAGCGAACCCCGAGTCTGGCAAGCTGATGGACTTCCTGAGAAAAATTCTTCTTACTATCCTCAACATAAGCAACACTACCCATGGACAGTCTACTGAGAGCGTCGGCCACTATGTTGGCCTTGCCCGGATGATAAAGGACACTTATGTCATAATTTTTCAAGAGATCTAACCACCTTCTCTGACGAAGATTGGGATCTTTCTGAGAAAAGACATACTGAAGGCTCATATAATCAGTGAACACATCCACATGAACACCGTATAGATAATACCTCCAAATCTTTAAGGCAAAAACTACGGCTGCTAACTCAAGATCATGAGTAGGATAATTCTTCTCATGGGGTTTACGCTGTCTGGAGGTGTAGGCTATGACCTTACCATGCTACATAAGGAAAAAACCCAAACCTACTCTGGATGCATCACAATACACTACGAAACCATCTGGAAGAGCTAAGACTGGAGCTGAGGTGAGTTGAGTCTTCATCTCCTGAAAACTCTTCTCGCAAGGATCTGACCACTGAAACTTGACTTTCTTGTGAGTCAATCTGGACAGAGGGGATGCAATAGAAAAAAATCCCTCAATAAACCGCCTATAATAGCTAGCCAAACCTAAAAAACTCCTGATATCGGATGGAGAGACAAGTCTGGGCCAGTTTTTTACCGCTTCGGTCATTTGAGGATCTACCCTAATGCCATCATCGGAGATGATATGACCAAGGAATGCTACTAACCTTATCTAAAATTCGCACTTACTAAATTCGACGAACAACTGATGATCTCTGAGAGTCTAAAGTTTGATCTGAGATGGTCTGTATGATCACGCTCACTATGGGAATAGACCAGAATATCATCTATGAAGACTATGACGAACATGTCCAAGTACTTCTTGAACACATGGTTCATCGGATCCATGAAAGCTGCTGGGGAAGACCAAAGGACATAACCAGAAACTCGAAGTGACCATACCGAGTATGAAAAGCTATTTTTGAAATATCATATTCTCTGACTCTGAGCTGATGATAGCCTTATCTGAGGTCTAACATAGATAAATAGTTGGCACCCTAAAGTTGGTCAAACAAATTATCAATTTTGGGAAGTGGATACTTATTCTTGATCGTAACTTTATTGAGCTGATGATAATCTATACATATTCTAAGAGAACTGTCCTTCTTGCACACGAATAAAACTGATGTACCCCACGGGGACACACTGGGCATGAAGAATTACTTATCTAAGAGATCCTTCAACTGCTCTTTCAATTCTCAGAGTTCTACTGGTGCCATTCTGTATGACAGAATAGATATAGGCTGAGTATCTGGAAGAAGATCAATGCCGAAGTCTATTTCCCTTTCGGGAGGAATTCCTGGAAGTTTTTTAGGAAAGACATCTGAATATTTATTCATGACTAGGACGGAATCAAGACTGGGAGTTTCAGAACTAGTGTCCTTAACTCGAACAAGAAGATAGACACATCCTTTAGACATCATTTTTCGTGCCCGAAGATAGGAAACAAGTTGGCCTCTGAAAGCGGATACACTACTCTTCCACTCGAGGATGGGTCCATTCAGAAATGAAACTGGACTATTTTATTTCTGCAGACTACTAAGGCATAGCAGGAATGAAGCCAATCCATACCGAGAATGACATCAAAACCAGTCATCTCTAATTCAACTAAGTCTACTGAAGTGATTTTCTGAAATATCATAATCGGGCAGTTCCTGTATACCCACCGGGCTATGATGGTTTTACCCACTGGGGTAGAGACTGGGTAGGGCTCTGCTAGAATTTCTGGACTGACTCCAAAATAAACTGCTATATAAGGAGTAACAAAAGACAAAAAGGCTCCTGGATCTAGCAAAGTGTAAACATACACATGAAAGATCTGTAACGTACCAGTAACCATATCAGAAGAATTATACTGATCTTTCCAGGACTGGAGAGCATAAATTCTATTTGAACGTCGCCCACTAGTAGCGCTGGAGGTGGAACTCTACTGGTTTGGGCGACCAGACTGAGCTGAGGAACGGTTCTACTGACCCTGATAACCTGACTGGGGACAATCTCTGACTCTGTGGCCTGGAAACTTTGATCCTGGAGCCCTATCTCTATTACTATCCCTAAACTTAGGAGCTGGAGCACTAGATGAAGAAGGACCTAGAACTACTGACTTAACACGAAACTGAGAACGGTTTTCTCCTTCTAATTTGGGTTGAGCAAAGTTGAGACTACTTGTCCTTTCTTTCTTATTCTTCTTCTCCCTCATCTTAATTATTTAATCCTCTATCTGTTGAGCATGAGTCATATGCCTGTCTAGAGTTATGTCACTATTCAACATCAACGACCTACACTCGTTGACCACACTATCATTCACTGCAGGAAAAAACCTGCTCATCTTGGCCCTGTTGTCTGAAACCACATGAGGGGCATATCTAGTTAATTGAGTAAATTTAAGAGAATACTCTTTCACCATTATGTTGCCCTGCCTGAGGTTGATGAATTCTAACACCTTAGTTTCTCTCAGCTCTAGGGGAAAGAACCTCTCTAAGAATGCAATGACAAACTCCTCCCACTCAATCGGCCCTGCATCATCTGGCCTTTCTGACTTTCACTGTTTGTACCATGTGTGAGCAACTTCCTGCAACTGATATACATCTAGCTCAGCACTCTCAACAGTTGATACCCCCATAACGTCAGTAACCTTCTGAACCTGATCGATGAATTCCTGAGGGTCCTCATCTGACTTAGACTTGAGAAAGGATGGAGGATTCATTCGGGTGAAGTCCCAAATCTTGGCTACAGCTAAATTGGCCAATTGGTTGGCCGAAACGACAGCTGGTCATTCATTCTGAGCAGTAACTGACTGGGCAAGAGTAGTGAATGCAACTCTGAACTCTGCATGATAAATATATTAGACGAAAGGTACTTCGGGCTGAGGGGCTGACTGATTCTCGTGTCTTCTTTTTGGAGGCATATTCTATAGAAGAAAGGGAGAAATGGATTAGACTAAGAGATTGACTAGGGACTATGCTCACTGGAACGACATGAATACTGAAAGAAGGGAAACTATTCCTAAAACATCTTATAGCCTCTTGTACATAAATGTGGTGCGCAACACACCCATGTACAAGACTCTACTAGATGCGACTTTCATACTTCCTAGGACACTATTGAACCTTAGGCTCTGATACCAAGTTTGTAACAATTCAAATCTGGTACCCAAAATGCTACATGGTGCTCATGATCCCGAAGGACCATAAACTTATCCATGACTGATATCTGTACCTGTATACTGCATAATATACTGTATATTGTGGAAACATGAACTAAAAGACCATACGGTTCAACACTGAGATATAATATCTGATAAAAAAATATAACATCTGGGTGGGGTATGAAATACCCAAAATAACTTAAATAAACCGTCTGAACATATTGTAGTCTGAAAAGTCTCTAAATCATGACTGAACTGTCTGAATAAGGAGTTGATGGGACATGTCCCCAACTAACTCCAACTAATAAATAAATTAATGAGGTAATAAAGTAATGATCATGTCCTCAAAAGATGAGGACTCACTGCTAACTCTGACTGCTGAGACTGGAATCTACTGATGCTCTGGAGCTTGTGTCTCTGAACCTATGGTATAAGACACCATAGCGTAAATGTGTCAGTACTTTGAATGTACTGGTATGCATGTGAGGTAGGCTGAATGCATGGAGTTCATTGCATGAACAATACTGACTAACTGACTAATATAAACGTGAGAATGCATGCATGAATACATAGTAACTATAACTGAGATCGTGATGACATGAATTTACTAATAACTAACATGACTGGTAACTGAGTTCTGATGACTGATATAACTGATAACATGAGTGATTGCATCTGACAGTACTAAATCTGATGGAACTAGCTGAGTTTCATAATGTTCTGAGTTGACTGTATCTGACAGTCCTGAATTCTGTAGAACTATCTGAGTTCTATTACTGAGACTGACTGACTGTATCTAACAGTCCTGATTTCTTTAGCTGAAACTATGGGAAGTAGTTATCTAACCGACATGCCCCAAATAACGCATTATAGCTGAGTTGGGGTCCAATCTGTAATCCCAATTGGAAGGGTGTCAATACCGCGACACCGGTAAGGACAAGCTGTGAGTGACCCTCATTTAACAGTGTCCCCAAAATAGAATGGTGGGGCCCTCATCTGACAGTGCTTATCCACCTCATCAACCCTCATCTGACAGTGTTGATGTCTCAACCTATGCTGGCTACATAGTTCTGGAATGCAAGGATGACTTCTAAGAATCACACCCTCATCTGACAGTGTGTGTTCCCATCCTTGGGTTCACTCGGTGCTAATTTCTACTCCCATCTGAATAGACATTGTACATGAATTATTGAACTGAATTGGATTGAGTTAACTGAGTTTCATTGACTGAAGGAATATTACTGAGATTTCTGTATTACTGAGTTTTCTGAGATTACTTAGATTTCTGAGTTTTACTGAGTTTTCCTGAGCCACATGACTAACTGAAATCTACTGAACATGGCTTGACTGAGGATATCGTGAAAACATGACACTGGCTCTAGGCACACAACTAAATTTTCGGGTACAAGTACCCCCAGGACTCATGAAAAGAAACTGACAAAGCATAACTTTCTTGAATACATGACCAACATCACAATCCATAATTCATTTATTGAGGCATTTCATCAAACATGTGATATGCATAAACTTGTACATACATGAGGATTGCATAATATCATACTAGTTGGGCATTTTTCCTTCACATAGGCATTTAATCAAACACATGGTAAGCATAGTACATGTAGACAACATTATACAACAAATAAACATCATAATTAAACTTTAATTTCATCATCTAAGGGTTTAATCATAGGTTCACATGAATCTACACCTATACTAATCAATTCCACATAAAATTGATCACCCAACATGGATTAGAATTTAATTGGTCATTATCAACATGAACAAAAGCAAACCCAACATGAAATTCATAAAGAAATCCATACACTTGAACTTTGAAAAGAGATTCTTAGGCTTCATAGACGAAAGGAGTCCATGAATGAACACTATGCATACCTGGTAGTGAGTTTCTTAAAGCTCTTGAACTTGAAGAATTTGAATCTCTTTATTCTTGAAGAAGATTTGGATTTTGTTGCTTAAAGATTGCTCTTAGGGAGAAAACCCTACTTTTTTTTATCATGTGGAAGAATAATTAATTTATGAGCCTTGGTCTGATATAATTAGGGGTTAAAATGGGTGGAAAAAGATCCAAATACCCTTTAAAAACAACTTAAAATTCACTTAACGGGACCTGCAACGGTCCTTCGCTGGCTCGACGGTCCGTCATTTCGACCTTCGTACGTGGACCAAAAAAAAATGACTCACTGCCTTATAGTGACGGCTTGGGCGACGGTCCGTCGCAAGTTCGACGGTCTGTCAACCTGTCCATCGCACCTTATCTAGAAGGTTGCCTCACTGCCTTGGCTGTGATGTTCAAGGCGACGGTCCGTCAACCTGGCCGTCGCACTGGGCAATTCTGATAGCTCTCAGTAAAACGTCCATAGCTTTTCACTCCAATACCGGATTTAGACAAAATTAGTATCATCGAAAAGCTAATTCAATTTCCCACATGATAAAAATTAAAAATCTTAAAAATTCCACGTGTAAAAAAGTGGATTTATCTTTCAAAGAAAGCTTCAAACATTCTTGGGATAATTTCAAGCTAGGAAAAAGCACGGGATATTACAAACTTCAAGAGTGGTTGCATGTGGGTTAAAAATGTATTCTCGATGAAGATAGGTAAGTTGCAGTCATAAACCTTAATATTTCCCTCGTATAGTAGTATCTCAATAGTGAGAAAATGTGTCACGTCCACGTTCATGACTGCTAGGATTCTCTTTGCCTTGGTCTAGCTCTTGCCATGTGGATATGGCCTCTTCCCTCTAACATATTTAATCGCTTCTTCATCCCATTGGAACATGAAAACTAACTGATCAAATCCCGGGCCACTGGAATCATCTATCTTACAGAGTTTAGCATACCTATTCCTGAAATTATTGTAGAAGTTGAGGTCCATTGTCCTATCGGCAGCATCATAAGCATTCGGGTACGCTAATTGTCTGCCCCTCATGAGGCAGAGAATTTCATCAACATACTGTGGTATAAGAAGACAGTTTTTAAATAGGTTAGTAATTTTAAAGAATAAAAACACAGTGGAAAGAATTCGATGCAAAGGGTTCTCTGAATTAGATCACAAATTACTCAGCCAACGCAACTTATGCAACAGATGTGTATTATGTTGCAACAGAATACCAAATTTTTGCAACAGATTACACATCTGCTGCATAGATTATTCTTCATGGAGTATATTGGAAGGCTAGGTTAGCAAAAGTGAACTTACCTTGTCCTCGTACCACACGCGCATATTTGTCATATTTGAGAAGACTTTGGCGGCAAATGAATGCATTGTGTATTCATTTTTAACCTTCATCTTGATGAATTCTTCCAGTTCCTTCTTCATCTCCTTGCCAAGCATCGTGAATATGTCCACCTTCTTCGGTGGCCCCTGAACTTCAACAACTCTTGGAGCGGGAGGATTTGCAATTTTTGTTAATTTCAAAACGGAGAGAATTTGTCTAATTTTCTTCTCTTTCTCCTAACCTCCACTATAGGAGTGCATGGCTCCCTTACTTCATTGGATGGTATGACACTCCTCCTGGATTTTAACTCCTCAGCAGCTTCAATAATAGCCTCTAGATTTTCAAGGAATTTATCCTTTCTTTCCTTGCACACTTTGTATTTACAATGAGAACATGAGGGTGATGAAGGGTGAGAGGGACCACTGTAAGGATGGGAGGGACCGGTGTAGGGGTGAGAAGAAGGACCTGTGCAAAGAGTGTTTTCAAATATATTTATTTTTTACTGAGCACCAACATGCTTATAATCATGACTGGAAGCAGCAGCAGCAAGAGGATGGTTGCCACCATCACAAACAACTCCACCAGCAACACCTCCATAAGAAGCAACCAGATCTATTACAGCTTGAGGTTGATGGTGAAGAGCTTCAACATTAGGCTGACCTTGCCTAACTGATCTTCTTATGGATGTTGCTCCAGCCAATTCCTTCTTTATTAACTCCACCGTTGGGTCTTCTTTTGTATCAACATGACCCAGAGTAAGAAAAGAAGTCATCCCCAGCTCATCAATGGTAGACACAATCCAAGGATGCACAACCTGTAAAAAAGATAAGAGGAATTTAAATCATAAAATTATAATTTACAATCAGTTGGGTTACATGGGGCTCGGGTTACATGGATGTTAACACAGCCAACTTATGCAACAGACGATCTAGCTACCGCAACAGCTGATATGTATGTTGAAACAGATTGATAATATATTGCATCAGATTACCCATCGGTTGCATAATTTGCAATAGATGGGTAATCTGTTGAGTAGGGTTCAGAGAACCAGAGCAACAGATGGTTAATCTATTGCACCAGTTGCAATTGACGGGTAATCTGCTGCAATAGATGACCCATCTGTCGCAATAGATGGAACATCTGTTTTAATATCTTTCTTTGAAAAAAATTATTTTAGTTGAAAGAAGATGTACTGCATCATCCGGAGGGTTAAAGAGATCAGCCTCGTTAATATTTTTTTCGCTGCTCTCTACTGCAGCCAACCACCTAAGGATCCTTGGATGAGAAACCTTATTCGGGTAATCCTTGAAATGCTTTCGGAGGGGAGGAATGACTTCACATGCCCAAGCCTAAAAATTGTAAACAGGAAGCAAGCAAAAATAAAATCATAACTATATTCAATATAAATTAATGAATGAGTAAAATAGTGATCAATTTTACCATGAAAGCCCAAGGAAAGCCGTATAATGTGGTCGTCTTTGGCTTTAGCTTTTTTAGTAAATATTTGACCGTCAAGTAATAGCTGTTGTATCCCCAAGGATAATCGTTGAATTTCCCAAAATTATCAGAAAGCGCCAACAAATCATGTTCTATGACTTTCCTGACGTCTCTTTCCAATAAAATGGAATGGACAAACCAAACTAAGCATAATTTCTCCCTATAGTACTTTGGTATGTCTTTATTCTTGAGATCCGCCATCAAATCGTCCACACTGTAGCTACGTCCAATAATGCCCAACAACCCATCTTTTTTTACCTTGTGTTTATTGGAGCCTTTGTGGGGTGTTTTCTTGATGAGAGGTTCTTCTGGACGATCGCATCTTAAGCCCGTCACTATGGCAAACTCTTTCAATCTAAAACAAACTGGCATGCCACAGTTGTTGATCCAGACTTCATCCATCTTTTTTTCACCCTCATTCAGACCTCCACCATCCCCCGCATACTTGATCTTACGCTTGAAGAGGCCATATACCATGATTATTGGGAAACGGAGAGAGCAGGCCCCATTCCATCTATGTTTTCCTTCTTCATAATACTCTTAAGTTCGTTAAAAGGTTTCCCCAACTGATATTTAAGTACAATATCATGAAATATTGTGTTAGGGTTACTCATCGACATCACAACTGCAAACCCGATGATACTAATAGTTTTGATAAAACCATGCTGGGATTTCTATGTTATTTCATGCTCCATTGGTGAGAAGGATTTATCACTTTCCTCAACTTCATTTTGCCCTGACTGAGATTGTTCTGGAGGTTCCTCCGAATCTATCTGTAGTCTAGCCTTTTTTGTTGGGTGGTCATAAGTTGATCCACTTTCAGTTTCTTTTCTTTTAGGAGACATCTTTTAACTACAAACAATAGAAAAACAAAAATACATTGCATTTAATGTCTACATAATTTTTTAAAAAAAGTTGAGACAAATTTCAACAAATTATTCTACGCCACATAACAAAAAAAATACTCCAACGGACAACCCATCAGTTGAAACAGATGGGGAACCCGAATCTGTTTGAAGACCTATTTAATATCTCCCAACAAATATTCCACCTGTTGTAACAGATGGACAAATTTTAATAAATTATTCTACGCCACATTATAAAAAAATACTCCAACGGATAACCCATCAGTTGGAACAGATGGGGAATCTGTTTGAAAACCTATTTAATATCTCCCAACAGATCTTTCACCCGTTACAACAGATGGACCACCACTACTACAACCAATTCCACCACCAATGCCACTAAGACCACCACCAATACCACTAAGACCACCGACACCACCGCCAAAAAACACAAATACCAACACCAACAACAACAACCACCAACAACACCACAAACACCATCCAATAATACCACGACAGTCAACAAAACATTGAGAGAAAAACTAGGGTTTTCTCGGGTGCTTCCTAATTTTTTAGCATCAAAAATCAAAATTGTTAACCCATTCTCGAAGATAATACAACTAAAAGTCTTATTTTTCATCATTAACTAAAAAGCCCTATTTTTAAAACTAAAGAACAAATGGAGAACTCTTCTCGAACTCTATTACCTGCGAAGACAGAGAAAACAACGGATACAAGCGGGAATGAAGTCGATAAAAACAACTATATGTGGTCGTAGATGGGAATAAAATTGACCTATTTTGAAGGATTGAGCAATATATTGAGTAGTTGTTATTTGTATTATTGAGAGAGGGAGAACACCCCGAGAGAGAGACAGAGAGAAGAGTGAGAACTTCAGATTTGAAATGAAAAGTTTTTCATGCAAATAGATGATTTGTATGGGTTGATTTGTAATTTGGGAAAAGAATGACAAGTTTTGAAATTGCTAATTTGGTCCGAATTGATCTTAATTAATTTTAAATTTTTTAAAAGATATAGTTTTTAAAACATTTAGTTGATGAGAACTCATTTCAACTCAGAGTGATCGATCGACGACTCGGGTTGGGATGAACGCAATACCAATGACATGCAATTGCAAAGACTCGACTGGATTTGTAGTTGACCTTGTGAGCTCATTCATTCATCCCTAGTTCTAATTAAATCAACTTAGGTACTATCACTATCATAACATTGAGTTGATGAGAACTCATTTCAACTCAAAGTGATCGATCGACGACTCGGGTCGGGATAAATGCAATACCAATGCCATGCAATTGCAAAGACTCGATTGGATTTGTAGTTGACCCTGTGAGCTCATTCATTCATCCCTAGTTCCACCTAAATCAACTTAGGTACTATCACTATCCTAACGTTGAGTTGATGAGAGCTCATTTCAATCCAGTGTAATCGATCGACGACTCAGGTCAGGATGAACGCAATACCAATGCCATGCAATTGCAAGACTCGATTGGATTTGTAGTTGACCCTGTGAGATCATTCATTCATCCCTAGTTCTACCTAAATCAACTTTGGTTATGTCACTATTCTAACATTGAGTTGATGAGAACTCATTTCAACTCAGAGTGATCGATCGATGACTCGGGTCAGGATAAATGCAATACCAATGCCATGCAATTGCAAAGACTCAATTGGATTTGTAGTTGACCCTGTGAGCTCATTCATTCATCCCTATCTCCACCTAAATCAATTGTAATGAAATTTGTTGCAACAAACGACTGAGTTGTTGAAAATTTTCAAACAGATATTTATATCTGTTACAATAGATGACATATCTGATTTAATTATCAAATAGACATTTGCATCTGTAGTGACAGATAAATGAGTTGTTGGAAATTTTCAAACAGATATTTATATCTGTTGTAACAGATGACATATCTGATTTAATTATCAAATAGACATTTGCATCTGTTATGACAGATGATTGAGCTATTGGAAATTTTCAAACAGATATTTATATTTATTGTAACAGATGACTGAGCTATTCGGATTTCTAAACAGATATTTATATATGTTGCAACAGATGATATATCTGTTTGAAAATTATATTTTCTCTTTTAATTTTAAAGCAAGCTTCTATCCGAGTAGATAATATCACGTAGTACTTACTACTAAAGGCGGTAAAAAATATTTCTTGGATATCTCAAAAGTGAGTTGATTGAGCAGTCTTGTCTTGTCTTTTCAATGTCACTAGTCTTAGTCTTCCTCGTGTCCCTCAAATTATTAATGAGATTAATGAATATTAATTAATGAATATTGAAAACCCCCACGTCTACGTACATAATACATCTATAGAAATTATCTCATCTCTCTTCTTTCAGCTGCAGTTTATTTTATTCAACTCTCATCTTTTTCTTTCTCTCCTCTTTAGGGTCACAACCTTTTTTCTCTTTTTTCTCTTCTCTTCTCATAAAGATCCTTTCGAATTTAAACAGATCCATATCTTTCCTCGACTGAAATTGTTGTTTTGATCCCCTTTTTTACATTAAGGTATGGTTCATTATTGCTAATTCATTCTCATCTTCTTCTTTGCAAGTTATTTATATCTATTTTTTTTATTTAATTACTATTTACCCATATTATATTTATTAAAAAAATTGAAGGAACTTTTAAGTGTTGAATAAACAAACCGAGAATTTTAATTACAATATGCAAAAAAAGTCATCTGTTGGGAGAAGTTTAAAAGCCTTGTTGACAGTATCATTTTTTTATATGTATTTTGTTTATTTCTTTATTGTTGATGCAGGTATTGATGTTGTTGGTGGGGTTGGCATTGTTGAAACTTGTGGTGTGGTGTTGTTGATGGTTCTGGAACAAAGGATGTTATTTCTTTGTTGTTGATGATGTTGTTGGAACAAATATTATTATTTTTTTATTGTTGATGTTTTTTATTTGTAGTTTATGCCATTGTTGATGTTGCTGTTACAGATGGAGAAACTGTTGGAACAAATCAAACCACCAGAAAGGCTGGTTTGATGTATTCTATCACACTCCATATCTGTTGCAACAGACTCCACATCTATTGCAATAGACTTCATATCTGTTGCAATAGATAGACAATGTTCTTTGTGTGACATCAGTTTTTTCCTCTTCATTGTAGATATAAGAAACTGATAATTGATCAACTTTTGTCGGAACATCATAAGAGGTTGTAGTAAAGATGGGTTCAGAGGAATAAGTTGTATGCAGATGAAACCACTTCATATGTGGGAGGTATGTATTACTGATAATGTTATCACGGAAACACACATAGAGTGCACTGATTTTGTGAATGTTGTTTTTACTGATTAGTCATAGATCATTCAAATAAGATGTCTGCAATTTTACAGTTAAGTTTGATAGGTCCAAACTGATAAAGCTGAGAGACCATGAATATGGTTCTGATACCCTGTTAAGATTTAATATCGGTTGTTGCTCCTATTTATTTGTCAAGCATTATAAAGGAATTTAGTTTTGGTGTCATTGTAAAGAGATTTAATTGCGATTGGACTAACTTTTAGGGAGCATTGGACTCTTAGAGGGTCTTCAAAGCTTAGCACTGCAATCGACAAGAACGATAGAAATTTCCCTGGCCCAAATTTATGTGGTTGGGTTGCTCACTCGGGGTGATGATTATATGCCAGAAGGTGCGGTAGGAGAATGCCTTCGAGGGAAAATGGGTGGTTGATGGAAGACTATATCATCTGAGAGCTAATTGAAGAAGAGACATAGGGTATAAAGTAACTTCTAACAAATCTGGCCGATGGAATTATCTTAAAAGATGCAAAATCTGAATCAAGTACAAATATGCAGATGGACACTTTGCTAGGGAGCTGCGTGGTCCCCACTATCACCTAGATAGAAAATAGAAGAAGACCAACAAAGCATCCTCACGGGCATCGAGGGTTGAAATGATGTACAACAAGTATAGAAAACTTACGCCAACAACAACTGCAGTTAAAGTAAGAAATCTAAGCGAAGAAGGCAATTTCTAAATTTTAAATTCCATCCCATGCCTTCTTGTTTGTGTTTCCAATCAGGTCCACTGTCGTTGACCTGATTGGAACCACAAACGAGATTGAAAGGCAAATTGAGTATCATTGCTTCCTCTGCAATAGGGTTATAATTGATTGTGTTTTCTTGCCTTAGCATGCTTTCAACATTCCTTGGAGAAGATCAGATACTTGCTGTAGTATGTGAATCTCGATAATTTTCAAGCTTGCCTCCAGCTTGCTGATTCTGTATTCAAGCTGGTCGTTGCCATCTTCAAAGTTGGTAAGGAGTTCCTCATTTCTTGTGAGCTCGATCAGGGACACCACCTTCAAAGTTATGGCATTTTAGGTGCCCTTCAGAATACTTTCTTCAGAAGCTTTAAAGGATACATGGAGGGTCGTTGTGTTTATTTTTGGTCAAAATGTGTTGATGCACGTTGAAGATATGGTCCCAATAGTGAAAAAACACATTTTTATCGAGCGTTGCTCAATGCATCTTGCTCAACCAATTTGATAAATTAATAAGCATAGAGTTACGTAGCGTGTGATCTAAACTGACTCTACCAATCCTATCAAACGTTTATGTAACTCCAAGCTCATTACCCTATCAAAAAAATATGACCAAGTTAGTGCACCAATCAAACGGGCTTAATCTCTCAGCCTTTCTGTTGATCGCTCTTCTCCAACATAGATGACAAGATATCTGTTATGCAGAAGTCTACACCGTCTCCAAACATGCTTGCCAGAAAGCAATTCTTCAGAAGATATCTGTTGATGCCTTCTGAAGAATTACTCTCTGGCAAGCATGTCTGACGACGGTGTAGATTTTTGCATAGCAGATATCTTGTTATATATATTGGAGAAGAGTGATTAGCAAAAAGGCTGACAGATTGAGCTTGTTGGATTTATGCACTAACTCGGTTATATATTTTTTTATAAGGCAATGAGCTCGTAGTTACGTAACATTTGATAGGTTTGGTAGAGTCGGTTTAGATCACACACTACGTAACTCCTTGCTTATTAATTTATCAAATTGGTTGAGCAAGATCCATTGAGCAACGCTCGATAAAAGTGTGTTGTTCAACTGTTGGGACCACATTTTCAACGTGCATCAACACATTTTGACCTAAAACAAACACAGTGACGCTCCATGTATCCTTAAAGGCTTCTGAAGAAAGTATTCTAAAGGACTTCTAGAACTCCACAACTTTAAAGGTAGTGTTCCTGATCGAGCTCACAGAGATGAGGAACTCCTTACCAACTTTGAAAATGGCAACGACCAGTTTGAATACAGAAGCAGCAAGCTGGAGGCAAGCTTGAAAATTATCGGGATTCACATACTACAACGAGCATTTGATCTTCTCCAAGGAATGTTGAAAGCATGCTAAGGCAAGAAAACACAATCAATTAATCCATATTGTTAAGAAAGTAATGATACTCTATTTGCCTTTCAATCTCGTTTGTGGTTCCGATCAGGTCAACGGCAGTGGACCTGATTGGAAACACAAACAAGAAGGCGTGGGATGAAATTTAAAATTCAAAAATTGTTGTCTTTGCTTAGATTCCTTATTTTAACTGCAGTTGTTTTCGGCATAAGTTTTCTAGACTTGTTGTACATCATTTCAACCCTCGATGGCCGTGAGGCTGCTTTATTAGTCTTCTTTTATTTTTTATCTAAGTGATAATCCCGACCATGCAGCTCCCTATCAAAGTGTCCATCTGCATTATTTTTCTTTCAGAGAGACAACAGACAAAATTACACTATCGGATACACTTTCATATTTGTACTTGATTCAGATTTCGCATCTTTTAAGATAATTCCATCGGCCAGATTCATTAGAAGTTACTTTCTACCCTATGTCTCTTCTTCAATTAACTCTCAGATGATATAGTCTTCCATCAACCACCCATTTTTCCTCGAAGGCATTCTCCTACCGCACCTTCTGGCATATAATAATCACCCCAAGCGAGCAATCCAACCATATAAATTTGGGCCAGGGGAATTTTTATTGATTTTCCGTTCTTGTTTGATGCAGTGCGAGGCTTCGAAGGTGTTGTCAAAATCCAATGCACACTTAAAGTTAAGTCCAATCGCTATTGGTTCTCTACAATGACGATAAATATTGATCCCTTCTCCAAACTTGACACGCATAAACACGAGCAACAACCATCAGTAATTCGTAACAGGGTATCTGGACCATCTTCATGAGGTCCTCAGCCTTATCAATTTCAAACCCATCAAACTTAATGGTACAATAAAGAATCTTGTTTGAATGATCAGTGCCTATCAGTTAAAAACTACATTCACAAAAATATTGTACTTTGTGTGTGTTGTCCCGATGACCTAATCAGTAATACATACTTAAATTCCACACATATGATAGTGAATCCATTTGCACGCACCTTATTCTTCCTAGCCCATCTATGGCTTAAATTGAATAAACAGATGACTAGTTAGTTGCAACAGATGCCACATCTGCTTATATTGTCAAATAATTGGAGACATCTGTTACGACAGATGATCAACCTGTTGTAACATATGACGTATCTGTTGGAGAAATCAAACAGATATATACATCTGTTGCAAAAGATTGACAATATGTTGTAAGTTATCTAACAAAAAGAATATATTTTGCAACAGATTACCCATCTGTTAGATTTATTTTAAGGCAATTTTTTTTTCGAGATACAATAATTTATAAATAGGTCCCTCCTTACAAATATGGATGATCCAGATTCGTACAAAAATATTCATATTGAGTCCTTGCGTGAACTTCAAAGGCAGTTTGATGAACTCCAGAGAGATTTGGCTGACTTCGGAGCAAGGCTGAGTAGCATGGTTGCCGGATGAAAAATGTCCGATTGACAATAATAATAATAGTAGTAGTAATAATTAGGTAATGTTTTTTATTTTAGCACATGTATTTTCCTCCTTTTGTATATCGGATCTACCCAAAGAATTTAAAAATCTATGTCATTTGGTGGTCGACTTTGAATTTTTAATTCTTATTTAGAATTTAATAATCATTCTGTTTATTCCTTGTTCTCAACATGTTGACGGTTGGTGGCAGGGATTGAGCAATTTGTGTCAACAGAGGTTAATCTGATGTGACAGATCGATCATATATTGCACCAGGCGGTTATTAATAAAAAAGGGTTATTGTTGTTATTGAGAGGGTGAAAAAGAAAAGAAAAAACATAACTTTTTGATTATTTAATATGAAAAATGTTTCGTAAATAAATAATAAGGAAATAAATGATAAACACAATTTATAACCGTAAAAAATGGTTATTTAATTTTAATAACAGGTGACTTTTTACCATTTTTGTTTTTGAATTTATTTTTAAAATTATTTATTATATAATAAAAAAGTCACAATATTGGATTAATTAACTTATATGATGATTGTTAAGAAAAATAAGGTGAAGGTCGGTTGTGACTTTTTGCCTAAAACAAAAACACATACATTCATCAGTGTTGCTGATGCATCAAATTCTCCATCTGTTGCGACTGATGTATCAGCTGTTAGAAGAAACAAAAAAAGATATTAATATAGAACGCCTATTTGTTGCTACAGATGGTATATCTGTTGGAACTGATGGTTTATCAGATTCAACAGATATACAATCTGTTGCAAGAAAATAAAAATGGTTATTATTTTATTAAAGAATTTGAAAAGGTATTTTTTTAATTTATAAAATAAAAAAGTCAGCAAATTTGGATTAATGATGTGATGATAGTTTTTTTTTTAAAAAAAAAAGTAGATTATATGTTTCAACAAATATATTATCTGATGTAACATGTTCACTATTGTTGCAACAGATGATTTATCTAATGCAACTGATATAGAATCTGTTGTCACAACTCAATAAAAATGGTTCTTGGAAAGAACTAATTAATAATAATAATCTGAAAAGTCATGACTTATCACAATATTTCTTAATTTAATTAAGTCATTACTTTTCACATTAATAAAAAATGTAATTAATAAATGGAGGTGAACAGTTAGATTATATGTTGCAACAGATAGGTTATCTGATGCAACATATTTTATAATTGTTGCAACAGATGATATATCTATTGTCACAGATGTGTTATCTGATGTAACAGATATAGAATCTGTTGCCACAACTCAATAAAAACGATTCTTAGAAAGAGCTAATTAATAATAATAATCTGAAAAGTCATGACTTATCACAATATTTATTTTTTTAATTTAATTAAAAATGTAATTAATGAATGAAGGTGAATAATCGCGCCTTTTTGCCTCTCATTCAAATTCAATCCTCTATAAATAGGTTTCTCCTTACTCAATCGTTCATTCAACTACACTCTATTTATTTATTGCATCTCGTCTTTCATATTACACTCTAGAAGATTATGGATGACCCAGTGTGGGACGTTGCTTTTCTGTAAGACGCCGTGAATGAACTTCGAAATTAAGTTCGTGACCTGCAATGGAAACTGGGAGGAGTTAAAGCAAGAATGCTCCGCGAGATACGCAGGCTGAGGAGGGCCTTGCTACTTTCGGTTTGAAGATTGGTCTGCTGGCAATGATGATAATAATAATAATAATAATAATAATAAGATTATTATTTTTTTAGTCTATTATATGTGTTTTTATTTGTTTTTTGTTTAATAAAAAAATTATGTTTGATCTTTGACGTTTTAATCCATATTTAATTTTTATTTTGTCTATTATCTTCTCAACAAACATGTCGACAATTCAACGTAAAAAAGAATAATTTAGAATCCAGTAGCAATAGCAAGATTTATTTGTTGGATTTGTGGCAGGAGCTGATGTGTTGTTCAAAATAGATTACTCATGTTGCATCAGATAAGAAGTCTGATGCAATAGATAAATAGTTTGTTTCAACAGATGGCTAGTTTGTTTCTTGGCTCTGACGTTTTAATTCGTACTCCCTCCATCTCAAATTACCCGTTCCAAATTAAGATGCCACATTGATTAAGAAAAATAATTAATAACATGTCTAGTTTATCGTAACACACTGATCAGTTGGTGGGACAGTAGACGTGTTTGAAATAATCATTGTTTGTTATTGAATCAAAATTTCATAAGAGAAAAAAGCTTTTAACGTCGGTCGGCATATAGTCCCCTTATTAAATGATGTTTCTATTTTAATTTGAAGAAAAAATGCTTAATGCAAAGGTAAAACATGAATTTTTTTAAATCTTTTCTTGATTAATAAAAAAGACAAGTAAAATGAGAAATCGAATTAGAAAATTTGGGACGGGTAATTAGACGTAAGGAATAATTTTGAATCCAGTAGCAATAGCAAGAGTTGAAACATATTAGTTATTTGTTGGGTTTGTGGCAGGGGCTGATTTGTGTTGTTCCAAACAGATTAATCGTTCGTTGCAACAGATAATTAGTCTGGTGCAACAGATAAACATCTTGATGCAACATATAATACGTCTGATGCAACAGATAAATCTTCTAATGCAACAAATAAACAGTTTGATGCAACAGATAAAACTTCTGATGCAAAAGATTACTCATCTGATGCACCAGATGATTGATCTGTTTAAATTGTGGGCACTTATGCTGGATTCATGATCGGGGTTCTATCCATTGTTAGAAAAACAGAAGTGTACCCAGATGACAAATACGGATAAAAATCATAATTTTACTTACCAAAGTCACCTATGAAGTAATGTCAAAGTGGAAAGTGATGTAGTAAATAAAATTTGACCTAAGAAATTGGTCAGATAGCAGCAGTAGCGTTGTACCAACAACAACAGCAACAACAAATGGTCGACAAGAAGAAGATGAAGATGGTAATGAAGTAGAAGATGATGAATAAAGCAGCAAAAACAATGAACCACAAAAATTGCTTAGAGACAGAAAACAACAATGGATGAGAAGAGAGAGAAAGACGCCTTTTTTTCCCGTTTCTCGTTATTTTAGGTAAACAATGGGATCAAAGTGTAAATTTAAAAATTTGTGGGTTATTTTCAAACTTTCCCAACTTTCTTAATCCATAATAAAGTAATTGTCACCTTCAACTAATAATTAAGACTTGTGTCACCTACACCTCATTCTAAAACTCTTTTGTCACTTGTGGCCCAAAGCCCCTAGTGTCTGCTATTTGTACTCTCTCACTCTCAAATGATTTATTGTCTTTCTTTTACCTGTAAATTATAATCTGGAAAAAAAATATTAATTATGAGGTCTCGTTTTGTTATGTTATTCATAATTATATCTTGTAATTTCATTTCATTAAATATTTGCTTGATTTATGTGTTATCTTCATATAACATCATTCCATAATTAAGATGTTTGCAATTTTTAAGAGATTAATTTTACCTTGAACTTCTATTTCTTTAGTCTACTTTTGCTTGCCAATTTTAAAATTTTGGTGTCTTTAAAAAACAATGATTTCTATGAGTATTTTAAACTTTCAGTGCCCTTTAAAAAATAATGATTTCTATGAGTATTTATCATTAGAATTTACTTTTTATTTCGTTTTAATTGATCCTCTTTTTAAAAAAAATTATTTTAATTTAGTTTTTTTTTATGTGATCAATCATTAAATGAACAATATTAATTGATGCTTAGTATGGAGTACTAAATCTTGAAAAATAATTAGAAAAATAAGTAGTTAATGATAAATGTAATACATGGCAAAAAATACATTGTCTTTTCTTAATATTTTAGATGAATAAGTGAATGAAGAAAATAATATGAGACACTTATATTTAAAAATTAAAATAAGTAATTTGAGATAGGATGGAATAATTAGTGTTACTTTGACAATTGTGATTTAAAACACATCAATGCCCTGAAAGGTGCTGGTTTCATTTAATTGGACATGTGTTTACTTCACTAGCTAGCAGTTTAATTACTATTTGAATAAATCACCAACAAACAGACAACTCAATGTAACTCTCTATCCTTTTTTAAACCCAAAATCTACTGACTATTATGTCATTTTGTGTTGCTTAAAATATTAAAGGATCCACTTGTTACTCTGACATTAGCCCTTGTAGCTGTTTGGTACTCCTATCGTATAATAATACTTGTTTATTATTGACTTGACACATAAATTAAAAAATAATAAATAATAAGAGTAACTTTACTATATCATTCTTTGAATAAATTGTTAATTGATTTTTCAAACTGAACAAGTATTGTTAAACATGTATTTTAGTAATATGGACAAGTATTCTCGGACACAATGGCAGAGCCAATATGTTCATTAGGAGATTTCAAAATATGAATAAGTAAATATATAAACCAACGAAAGAAGGCTCAACATCTATTATATAGATATATATAAAATATAATTTTAATTATATATACATAGTATAATTTTTCACTAGGGATTGAATGAACTACTGAGCCCAAGATGGCTCGGCGCCTGGTCGGACACAGAAAGTATTTGCTAGTATAATACTGTTTGAGCTTACATGGAAAACATTACTCCCTCTCAATTTACATGAAATTTCGAGAGCAGTGGCGGAGCCAACATCTTAATGGAGGGGGTTCACAATCAAAAAATGTGAATGAAATAATTAGTCGAAGGGGTTTAATTCAGCGTTAACTATATATACATGAAAAATAATTTTAAGCATGCATACATAATATAATTTTTCGCCGAAGGAGGTTCGGATGAACCCCCTCAATATGAGCTGGATCCGCCACTGTTCGAGGGTCAAAAATTTTCAAATTTTGGGCGTAAATTTCATTATGAAAGATTTTAATTTTTTTAAATACAATTTAAATATTAAAAAATATATAAAAATAAGTAATAGTTTAAAATATTTTTTAAAAATATGAAAATATTTGTTGTTTAAAAAACATTAAGTTGGCCCTCAAATACATTGAGACCCATAATGTCTCAATTTAGGTGTGATTTGTCAAACTCTGCATGTTTAAACCTTTAATGTTGGTCTATGAATTGTAGATCATTTAACTTTAATGGTTGAAATTCAAGTGACGTTTTGCCAAAGGTTTCCACACATCTAAACGAACTTGATTCTTATTCTTCTTTAAGAAATTAAAAGTATTCCCTGGTTTTAATTTATTTATTTAAATTTAGTTTGATATAGAATTTTAAAACATAAAGAAAACTTTCAATTTTTTTGATTTTAAACTTCAAGTATGTAAAATTTAGCAAAATAACTTAAATTTTTTTTTTATCATAGACATGTTATATGAAAATATTCAAATTAAAGCATTGCTAAAAAAATCTTTTAAAACATATTAAAAAGTAAAATAAAATAAACAAATTGAAAGGGATCGGTAATACTTCGATCCTTGACCCCTTAAAAAGTGCCTCATTCTTGTGTCGTCAGTCATATTAATCTTCCATGTCTCGTTTTAGCTTTAATTTATCTGTCCTGAAAATGGGATGTTTCTCATCTATTTTTACTTGTTCTATAGTATTATTTTAGCATACTTATCAAGAAATGATAAATAAATATATAATAAATTTAATGTATTAGTAAATACATTGAGAAATGACTGTAATTAATATGAATAAATTATTTATTAATTTTTTAAATTAAATAAATAAAAATAAAAATTTTATTTTTTAGTATAATAAACAAGCAAAAGTGAACGAAGAAAGTAATTTTTCCTTTTATATGTGTGTATATATGTTTGTAAGGTTATTATTGAGAACATAAAATTATGAGTGCGCTACTGGCCTAAAAGAACAAATGCATGAAAAGTGGGGAGAATCGATTTTGTAGGCGAATTGTTATCATTATATTTTTGGTTTTATATTCTTTTATAAGAGATTTTCATGTTTACACAAAAAAATCTCTATTCATTTTGTAAAGAGCCTAAACATCTTAATTCTTCTGGATAAAGTGTATGGATCATCTGAATTCTCAAACAAAGATTTTGCAATTATTTGTGTATGTCATCCATTAAGTGTGACTATATATGTTTCTAGAAAAAATAATACTTCTCATGTATATGTGGAACACAAATTGACTTGAAGTTAATGGCAATGGGCCTCTTCGTAGTGAACCTTGTGGGGTGAGTCATATATACATGTAACATGTGAAAGATAGATATATGTCTTTTCAAGAAAACAATCACAAGTATAGTGTTAATTCATGACAAAACTTTAAACAAGAGCCTCTCGTGCTCCCCCACAAAGAGAGCAAAAAAAAAAAAAGAAGAATCAAAGCATCTTAATAAAAGGTTTATTCCAATTTCTCAAAATAAAGTTTTGGCTTTTGTTTATATGTAACTTTCTTGCTTCTTTTTATCTATTATTCTGATTCTTCTCATGTAGCCAAAAGGATAATCCAATGAGAACCTTTCATGCTTTACCTCAAATTAGAAGTACTACTTGGTCCTCATAAAAAAAGTGACATATCGTTGTCTTCTTTAGTAAAAGTACAATTGCTAAGTCTCCCATGTTATTTGGGAGAATTTATTTTTATTTCCTAGCATAATTTCCAACAAGTGTTATCTCGCAAAATTAGGTTTTGAGGTTGAGTCAAATTAAAATATATTTTTTCCATTTTATATTACATATGCGTCTAGTTTTGAGTGTGTGAGGGGTGTCAAATATTTCACATTGTCGATAGTATTTACCTCATGAGCTCGCCCAATATATTCGAGTACATTTTTTAGTTGTAGGAGTTGAGGATTCGAATGTTTCACATTGGTTAAGAGCAAAAATTATATCGTTTTCTTTAAGGTTTTCGAATAATGCTCACCACATAAAATAACTTTTGAAATTGAGCTAGATGATGAGTTTATTTTCTTAACATGACAATAGAACAGAAGGCTCGAACTTATTCCCAGGGGCGGCTCGATAAGTTTTGAGGCCCAAAGTCAAATGCTTAAGAGAGGCCTTATTCAAAATAAGTTGACAACTTGATATTAATTCTTTTTTTTTTTTTTTTGATATTTCAATATAATTGTCTTAATACTTGAAGTCGGAGAAAATACAAAAAGAAACATAGAATGCACAATATAAATTCTCTGTTATAAAATAATTGTTTTTCTACTTTTAAATACGCAATATTTTTTAAAAATAAATATTAACCTATAAATCTATTATAGGTAAACATTGTTTCATCTTTTTCTCATAAAAAATCTTGGGTCCGAGTCTTAGAATGCAAAAAGAAAATCCTTTTGGAAAGTGCTTCCATTTTTAATGATCGTTTTACCCAATATTAAGCTCCTGATAATGTTATATTTTTACGCTCCATATGTTCAATTCTCTCTACATATTGAGGGGCGAGAAGCGTTACGATATCCATGATAACATGATTTTGAGCAATTTGTATCACATAGACTAATTTTGAAATTATATTTGGCTCAACGTTCGTTTCCTTAGTAAGATTTTCCAAAAAAAAAAAAAAAGAGTCACCAGAGAGAAATAAAACTCAAATATCCCCACTTGTTTGTAACTACTTTACACTCACAATATTTTTTTGAAAAAGAATTTAAATGTGCTTTTTATACCTTTTGTTCCATCTTATTTCTTTTGTTATTTGTTTATCCTCACATAAGTGATTTCTAAAAACACCAAACATTATAAAGTTGGGAATAATCAATCTCTTTCCAGTTTGTATGCTGTGCATGTGAAAAGTTATGTTATTCGGTGGAGAATAAATAAAAGCATACATGAATCCTATATTAATTCTCTGCAAAAGATTGACAATAGATAAGTTTGTCCTGAAAATTGTTACAACTGCGATTATTTGGCAGTAATTAGGGGGCAAATTAAAATATATACCTCCTAGGATCCGTTGAAATGTATTTTGCTGATATTTAATTGGTGTTCATTGACATCGAAGATGAATCTTTTGTGGTATCAAAAATGCCCTAAATTAAACAAAGCAATGTTAAGAACTCCGTCAATTTTGATTTTCATCGGTAGACAAAGCTCTTTAGTATTGTTGGGTTCGAAATCGAGAGGGCGTCATGCGGAAGGTTAAAGTTTGCAAACCATCATGGTGACGATGCAGAAGACACATAAAACAATATTAAAAAACATAATATTATTATATGATTTGGGCAATTGGCTTACATATAAAACATAAAATTCAAAACATAGAAGCTAATGAGAGAGAAGATCTCTCCCTAAACGAAACTCTTAAAAGACTACATTGTGAATGTTATTGTGTTATGATATGAGAAGGGGAATAGATATTCAAAACTTTTCCTCCAAGAAAGATGTTAGACAAATATTGAAAAAAATTATATTTTTTCTTTCAGGAAAAGTAAAAGTAATTATGGTAACTTTTATTTTTTTCTAAGAAAAAATAAAAATTAAATATAGTAAGAAAATCAGGGCAAAAACCCTAACCAGTATCACCTTCATGCAAACTTGTGCATGATTCATGTTATACAAAGGATTGTACAGTGCACTAAATTAAAACTTTCGCCATTAGAACTACGTATAATTTGGTCAATATAGATCGGATTTAGCCTTCTAAAATGTGTAACTCATTCCTTTCCTACTGATTAGATATTAGACATTAAAAAACTGATCTAATCCGAACTTATTCAAATTGAATCTGAATTTGGCTTTCTTAAATTCAAAAATCAAATTGAAGTTTTCATATTCAATCTAAATTGCTTGAATGCCATCTCTCCTCCCAGTGGCGAACTCAGGATCTTAAGGTTGTGGGTGCTCAAAAAAATAGTATGTTGTTGTAGGGATTCAAACCCAGAAAGTTGGACACAAGAGTCACATTCTCAAGCCACTGCACTCAATCATATGTTTGCTCTCTGGGTGCATTTAAATAAATTATACCATTTATTCTATGCTTTTTAAATAATTATACCTAATTTATGTCGAGTTTAGTGGGTGCCGGAGCACCCCAAAATTACACGTGGGTCCGCCCCTGTCTCCTCCTATCATACACAGGGTTCAAAAGAAGAGTCGAGCCACACTAATTTATTTACGGTGTCATTTAATCTTTTTACAAGTACGAAAACATATTTTCATTGCTTTATCCTGTAATAATCTAATTACCTCACAAATACAATTCTTACCATTATAGTTGCGCCAAAGCGTAATTATTTCATATATAATTCGAATTAACAGTAAACTTCCTCTACTTTTTTAAGGAGTAATGTGTGCCCCAAAAATCACCCATTTAAAATTCAATACTATTTCTTTAGCCAAAAGAGCTAGAATAGTGTATGCACCAATAATTACATAAATTTAATTTGTTGATTAAGCTAAAGTTTCTTTTTTAGAAGCAAGAGTACTTTTGTTTAACAGAGCACATGTACTTATTAATAAATAATCCAATCATTAAAAGAAGATCACT
The DNA here is from genome assembly GCA_030864215.1 of Capsicum pubescens. Lineage (NCBI taxonomy): Eukaryota > Viridiplantae > Streptophyta > Magnoliopsida > Solanales > Solanaceae > Capsicum > Capsicum pubescens. Next base: position 66,758,254 of record CM061546.1, on the reverse strand, counting down.
CTATCCTACTTAACCCCAAGAATATTTCTACTTTAATTTGTTGAGAAATTTTAGGGAATAAGACAGAGTATCTCTTTTATAAAGTCATAGTTACTCCCTCCCTTTCGTTTTAGTTGACCCTCTCTCTAAAAATATTTGTTTCAATTTTGTTGTCTCTTTGATGAAATCAAGAGGATTTTATTATGTTCTTCCAATACTACTCTCAATATTAAATGACTAAACAAAGTGTATTTATTCAAATTTATATTTTCAAAACATAATTAATAAGACTAATTTGATAAAATAAATACCTAATTAATATTTTCTTAATGAATGTGTCAGGTCCATAGGGGCCAACTAATTCGAAACGGAGGGATTACATTTTTAGCTAATTAAGTACTAACTCTTCATTCCTTTTTACTAATTTAGTATATTAAAAATAGTTTTTTTCTGTACTTTAGAAAATTAAGAAAAAAACTTTATATTTATTTCAACTCTACTATATATTCTAAACTTATTAAAGTACTAACTAAAATTAGATTACCAAAGTATAGTTAAATATAGGCAATTTAGTAAAACAAACACTTAATAATTAATTTCTTAAAAAAGTGTTTAAAGTCAAACTATACAAGTAAAATGAAACATGAGGAGTATATTATAATAGTATTGGGTTTGCTTTTATTTATTATGCAAAATCAAAGTTAAATGTCCTTGCTCAAAAGTAGCCAAAGTGTAAAGTGCACAGAACAAAGTGATGGATACACCTGCATAAAATAATCAAATTGATAAACAATACTCCCTCCGTCCCAAATTATATATCGTCATTTTCTTTTTGGTCCGTCTTAAAAAGAATATCGTATTTCCTTATTTGGTAAGTTTTTAAAAATACAATTACAATTTTACCCTTAGTGGTCCCACTTGATTTTAAATACTATTACTCCTTTTTTTTTATTTTTTCAATTAAAAGTGGTCCCATTTGATTTTAAATACTATTACTTTTTTTCTTAAGAAGGATAATTTTATAACTTTAACAAAGTCAATACTTATTTCTTAAATATTGTGTCCAGTATAAATGACGACACATAATTTGAGACAGAGAGAGTAGTATTTACTGAAATTCAAATTCAACAGTATCCAGTGATTTTCAAATTGAAGGAAATGATATTGGTATAAGCACCTAGTTATTGGACTATTCACTGAAGCTTTAATTGCCAAAAATAAAATAAATACTACTGTATTAAATACATCAGCAGTGTGATGGTTTAGTTTGATGTACTTAAATTGTATTGAAACTTGAAAGAATCACTTTGTCTTAATAACGTATGTAACACAATTTTTTTTTTTAATTAATTGCAAAAAAATAACATATTTTAAATTTGGAAACTAGTATAATAGTTTAATTCTGCCCAATAAAAAACTTTTGTAACCATATAAATATTAGAACATGCTTAAGGATTAAAATCACAAATTTTAAATTATTATACGATCATGAAAATACAACAATCTCAAATACAAATATATAAGAGCTAAAACTGCCAAGTTTCATTCCATTCAAAATAAACATTTGAATAATCTAAAAGGTGTTGTTTTTCAACGTTTTCGAGTACAAGAATCTGTAATTTGATACAATAACTTCAACATTAGTTCAAGTTTAAAACAAGAACACTATGAAGTACAACAACACCCTCAATACAAGATCAAAGTGATCTTTCTAAGAAGTGTGTTTTATTTTTTCAAAAATTAAGATGAAATAGAAATATAAAGCCAAGTCCCCCGACTTCATGCAGATTCCTTAGGGAATAATTTTTCTCACTGTACCCGAGGTTTTGGAATCTTCCTCCCAGGATAAAATGGCTTTCAATCCAACTATAGTGGCACCTCAAATAATCGGATTCGTCGAACTCACTCAATGATTTGATTGATCACAAGGAACGTTTTGAAGACAAGAAGAATTTGTATTTCAGAAATTTTTTCATTTCTAAACCTGTGGATAAATGTAGGTTTATATAGCCATCAAGTGTCCCTTCCAAAAGGTGGCAATGGTTCATCCGAAAAGGTGTATCCTTTGGAAGAGTCATGTCTTTTCATTCGAAACATTGTGTCTTTACTGAACAGACACAACTATCTAAACAGTCACTCCTTTTCCAAAACAATATGTCTTTTCACAAAAGGTTGTGTCCCTCAATTTTTCATTCACACCAATTGAACCTAACAATCCCCCACATGAATGGGGAATGACTATTCTTTGTAAAACTTTACGGACAAATATGTGATCATCAAGCAAAGACTGATTGCATCTAAGTGAGTTTCCCTTTGAACTTTCCGTAGTGAACATACATCGGATGCACTCGGTCAATCGATAGATTTGATATCTTTGAACCGTCGAGCTTTAATGTACACCTAGACAACACATGTCACACAACCAGTCTTTTACCGTTTATGGTTCTCACGATTTTTTTCTTTTCAGCCATGAACACGTCCCGGTTTCATGAGAGCCTAGATAATAGACCTTTACTAACATTCTCCTTGAAGCGGCTTCCACTTCGCCCTCACATAAGTGATTTCTAAATGTTTAATCCTATAGATTTAAATTATTTGGTCAAATCTGCCAAATTTAGACAATCATTAAAAGACTTTTCACCTTAAGTCTTATCCTTGTTGACTAAACATTGTCTACATCATGAGAATGGGCTGGTATTTTGACAATGTTGAACCTGTCAGACACAACTTTGTTTGATCTCCTTGAACCTAGCTCTTGGGATCTTCAGTCTGCTAGGTAGAGTTACTGCCATGCCGACTTGTCATAGGCCTTAAACCTATTCTCTTGAATGTTCTCTCAACTCTTTCTCTAGATAGGTCTTTTGTAAGTAGATCCGACACATTATCCTTTGACTTCACATAGTCAATAGTGATAATTCCACTAGAGAGAAGTTCTCTCTAACGGTGTTATGTCTCCGTCTTATGTGACGAGATTTACCGTTGTACATCATGCTCCCTGCCCTACCTATCACCGTTTGACTATCACAGCGTATACATACTGGTGCCACTGGTTTGGGCCAATAAGAAATATCTTCCAAGAAATTTTAGAGCCATTCTGCTTTTTCATCGGCTTTATCTAATGCGATAAATTCAGATTCCATTGTAGAGCAAGAAATACAAGTCTGTTTGGATGATTTTCAAGAGGCAGCTCATCCACCGATAGTAAATACATATCCACTCGTGGATTTTACTTCGTTTGATCCAGTGATTCAATTTGCATCACTATATCCTTCAAGTACCGCAGGATATTTATTATAATACAACGCGTAGTCTTGAATGTATTTAAGATACCCCAAAACTCTTTTCATTGCCATCCAATGAGTTTTATTAGGATTACTCGTGTACCGACTCAACTTACTTATAGCTCCTGCTATGTCTGGTCGTGTACAGTTCATTATATACATTAAACATCCTAATACTCTTGCGTACTCCAACTGTAAATCACTTTCAACTTCATTCTTTTGAAGTGCAAAGCTCACATCCAATGGAGTCTTGGCAATACCAAATTCCATATACTTGAATTTGTCAAGTACTTTTTCAATGTAATGAGACTGTGACAATGCTAACCCTTATGGAGTTCTATGGATTCTTATCCCTACGATCACATTCGCAACTCCAAGGTTTTTCATATCGAACTTGCTTTCGAGCATTTGTTTCATTGCATTTATGTCTGAAATGTCTCTACTGATGGGCTGGTATTTTGACAATGTTGAACCTGTCAGACACAATTTTGTTTGATCTCCTTGAACCTAGCTCTTGGGATCTCCAGTCTGCTAGGTAGAGTTACTGCCATGCCGACTTGTCATAGGCCTTAAACCTATTCTCTTGAATGTTCTCTCAACTCTTTCTCTAGATAGGTCTTTTGTAAGTAGATCCAACACATTATCCTTTGACTTCACATAGTCAATAGTGATAATTCCACTAGAGAGAAGTTCTCTCTAACAGTGTTATGTCTCCGTCTTATGTGACGAGATTTACCGTTGTACATCATGCTCCCTGCCCTACCTATCACCGCTTGGCTATCACAGTGTATACATACTGGTGCCACTGGTTTGGGCCAATAAGAAATATCTTCCAAGAAATTTTAGAGTCATTCTGCTTTTTCATCGGCTTTATCTAATGCGATAAATTCAGATTCCATTGTAGAGCAAGAAATACAAGTCTGTTTGGATGATTTTCAAGAGGCAGCTCATCCACCGATAGTAAATACATATCCACTCGTGGATTTTACTTCGTTTGATCCAGTGATCCAATTTGCATCACTATATCCTTCAAGTACCGCAGGATATTTATTATAATACAAAGCGTAGTCTTGAATGTATTTAAGATACCCCAAAACTCTTTTCATTGCCATCCAATGAGTTTTATTAGGATTACTCGTGTACCAACTCAACTTACTTATAGCTCATGCTATGTCTGGTCGTGTACAGTTCATTATATACATTAAACATCCTAATACTCTTGCGTACTCCAACTGTAAGTCACTTTCAACTTCATTCTTTTGAAGTGCAAAGCTCACATCCAATGGAGTCTTGGCAATACCAAATTCCATATACTTGAATTTGTCAAGTACTTTTTCAATGTAATGAGACTGTGACAATGCTAACCCTTATGGAGTTCTATGGATTCTTATCCCTACGATCACATTCGCAACTCCAAGGTCTTTCATATCGAACTTGCTTTCGAGCATTTGTTTCATTGCATTTATGTCTGAAATGTCTCTACTGATAATCAACATATCATCCACATATAAACACACAATGACTTGGTGATTTAGAGTGTCTTTAATATAAACACATTTATCACATTCATTAATTTTGAATCTGTTTTCCAACATGGTTTGGTCAAACTTTGCATGTCATTGCTTAGGTGCTTGTTTTAGTCCATAAAGTGACTTAACAAGTTTACACACCTTATTTTCTTTTTCTGGAACCACAAAACTCTCAGGTTGTTCCATGTAATTTTTTTCTTCCAATTCTCCATTTAGGAATGCGGTTTTCACATCCATTTGATGGATTTCAAGACCATAGATTGCCACCAAGGAAATTAACATTCGAATCGACGTTATCCTTGTTATCGGCGAGTATGTATCAAAGTAATCAAGACCTTCTTTTTGTTTGAAGCCTTTTACTACAAGTCTTGCCTTGTATTTGTCAATCGTACCATCCGTTTTCATTTTTCTTTTGAAGATCCATTTAGATCCTAAAGGTTTGTTTTCTGGAGGAAGATCAACCAACTCCCACGTATGGTTGCTTAAGAATGAATTAATCTTACTATCGACTTCCTCTTTCCAAAAGGATGAGTCCGAAGACGCAATCGTTTCTTTAAATGTTTGAGACTCATTTTCTAAGAGAAATGTTACAAAATCTGATACAAACAAAGTTGACATTCTTTGACGTGTACTCCGTCTTGGATTCTCATCGTTATGTACATCCTCACTTGGTTCATCTCGAGGTCGTTTAGACCCTCCACTAGACTGCTCATGTCTAGTTTTATACGGGTAGATGCTTTCAAAGAATTCAGCATTAAGTGGCTCAATTACCGTATTTTCATTAATATCCGGATTTTCAAAATTTATGAATCAAAAATCGATATGCTTTACTACTTTTAGCATAGCCAATGAACCCGCAGTCCACCGTCTTAGGTCCTATCTTAACCCTTTTTGGCATCGGAACTTGGACCTTTGGTAGACACCCCCACACTTTAAAATATTTCAAGTTGGATTTCCTTCATTTTCATTTTCATAAGGAATTGATTGTGTCTTACTATGGAGAACTCTATTGAGTATACGGTTGGCTGTAAGGATAGCCTCCTCCCACAAGTTTTGCGGTAAACCTGAACTTATAAATAAGTAAGATATTCATCATTTTCTTCATAGTACGATTTTTACTTTCCGCAATTCCATTAGATTGAGGTGAGTATGGGGTCGTAGTTTGATGGATAATTCTATTCTCTACACATATTTTTGCGAAGGGAGATTCATATTCTCCGCCCCTATCACTTCTTATAGTTATGATCTTTTTCTCTAACTGATTTTCAACTTCAATTTCGTATTGCCTAAACGCGTCTATTGCTTCGTCCTTAATATTTAGCAAGTAGACATAACAATATCTAGTGCAATCGTCAATAAAAGTTATGAAATACTTTTTCCCACCACGTGATGGTGTTGACTTCATATCATAAATGTCAGTGTGGATTAAGTCTAAGGGATTGAAATTCCTTTCAATGGACTTATACAGATGCTTAGCATACTTTTATTCCACACAAATTTGACACTTTGATTTATTGCACTCAAAGTTTTGCAAAACTTCTAAGTTAATCAGTTTTCGTAGTGTTTAGTAATTAACATGGCCTACTCGTTCATGCCACAAATTGGGAGACTCAAGCAAGTAAGAAGAATTTGAACTTTTATTGATTTCAACATTCATTACATTCATTTTGAATAGGCCCTAATTGAGGTAGTCTTTTCCTACAAACACTTCTCCTTTACTAAGTATAATTTTTCGGAAAAAAATACACATTTGAATCCGTTCTTGTCTAGAAGTGAAACAGAAATCAAGTTCTTTCGCAACTCAGGAACATACAAGACATTGTTAAGTGTCAACACTTTGCCGGAAGTCATCTTCAAGCACACTTTTCCTGTTCCTTTCACTTTTGCAGTAAAAGAGTTTTTCATGTAGATATTTTCTTCTAATTGAGCCGGAGCGATCGTCGAAAATAACTCTTTGTTATCAAAAACATGGTGGGTGGCACCAGAACCCATCCACCATTCGCGAGGATTTTTCACCAAGTTGCATTCTGAAAGCATAGCGCACAGATCATCCATTTCTTTCTTAGACTCAGCCAGATTTTCTTGGTCCTTCTTCTTCTCTTTCTTTGGGGAACGACAATCCGTAGACTTGTGGCCAATCTTGCCACAGTCTAAGCATTTTTCCTTGAATTTCTTCTTGGGTTGATTTCTTTCATTTTCAGCTTTCTTTTATTTTTTAGAGTTGTTTTGGTAATCTTCTACAATGTTTGCTCCACTCATTGCAGAATTACCTCTTGACCTTCTTTCTGCAGCCTTATTATCTTCTTCAATGCGTAGTCGTACAATCGGATCTTCGACTGACATCTCCTTACGTTTGTGTTTTAAATAGTTTTTGAAGTCTTTCCACATAGATGGTAGCTTCTCTATTATTGCTGCTACTTGAACGGCTTCATTCACAATTAAACCTACAATAAAGTTCATGTGAATACTAAGAACATTTTTAAATTGTTCAACAATAGTATTTGTCAAAATCATACCTTCCGCTAGGAGATCATGGATGATCACTTGCAGTTTCTGCACTTGAGAAACAACAGACTTATTGTCTATCATTTTGTACTCCAGGAATCTTGCAACAAAGAATTTTTTAGTTCCGACATCCTTCGTCTTGTACTTCCGTTCTAGCGCTCCCCATAACTCTTTTGCAGTCTTGGTTTCGCGATACACATTGTAAAGGTAATCTTGGAGACCACTCAAGATATAATTCCTGCAAAGAAAATCTGAGTGTTTCCAAGCCTCCACAATCACGAAGTGTTCTTTTTCAGAGGTTTCCTCGGGCACCTCCGGAGCTTTCTCAACCGTGAACCTTTGAAGACAGAGAGTTGTGAGGTAGAAGAACATTTTCTGCTGCCATCTCTTGAAGTCAATACCCGCGAACTTTCTGGGTTTCTCCGCCGGTGCCATAGCTTGTGGAGCATTAGTACGACTCGTTGTGGCAATACTAGTTGCTGTCATAGTCGTTCCAGCATCATGCATTTGACTATTAGTCGTCATTTTCATGTCATAACAAGACAGGACCTTTAATATGTCAAAATACTACTAATAAAGTTGCAGCAATTTTAAACACCTCTTGTTTCTAGTTTAACGATGAAGTTTTTATGACTTTTTATCATCAACCGAGTGATCTTTAACTTGTGATGAAGATTTTATGTCTTCAAATCACTAGTGAAGTTCAAACGGAGTAGAAAGCTAAAAGCTTTAATCTCAAGAAATCAAGCAATACAGATTCCGGAAAAAAAACTTTAGTGAAAAGAAAATTTCACCAAACAAGCAAAACAAATATTTTTTTTATTTCAAAGGTTATTCCTTAAGATTGTTGTTTTTCAACGTTTTCGAGTACAAGAATCTGTAATTTGACACAATAACTTCAACACTAGTTCAAGTTTAAAACAAGAACACTATGAAGTATAACAACACCCTCAACACAAGATCAAAGTGATCTTTCTAAGAAGTGTGTTTCATTTTTTCAAAAATTAAGATGAAACAAAAATGTAAAGCCAAGTCCCCCGACTTCACGCAGATTCCTTAAGGAATAATTTTCCTCACTGTAGCCGAGGTTTTGGAATCTTCCTCCTAGGATAAAATGACTTTCAATTCAACTATAGTGGTACCTCAAATAATTGAATTTGTCGAACTCACTCAACGATTTGATTGATCACAAGGAATGTTTTGAAGACAAGAAGAGTTTGTATTTCAGACAATTTTTCATTCTTAAACCTGTGGATAAATGCAGGTTTATATAACCATCAAGTGTCCCTTCCGAAAGGTGGCAATAGTTCATCCGATAAGGTGTATCCTTTGAAAGAGTCATGTCTTTTCATTCGAAACATTGTGTCTTTCTGAACAGACACAACTATCTGAACAGTCACTACTTTTCCAAAACAATATGTCTTTTCATAAAAGATTGTGTTCCTTCATTTTCCATTCACACCAATTGAACCCAACAAAAGGCAACCCGACATATTAAAGTTTTAAAATTTCATTTCATTCTTATATTCAATACTGATTCAAACTTTATCATGGGACGAAAAGGGAAGAGTATTTCTTTTTTATCATGCGATTTTCTTTACTCAACTTTCTTTTTTCTTTTATGCAATGAGGATAATCTTTTTTTTCTTTTCTCCTATTATTATAATAATAGTTGTTACGGAGTACTATTTATTTTGTGTTGAAGTGAGCAATGGATGATGACGATGATGCTAGATTGCTGGTTCGTATTTAGTTGAATGAATGGGCAATCGTTTGCATGTGCGTAATGCGTTTCTTCGGTGGTCTCAACCCATTTAAATAAGAAAATGTAGATTTATGCTCGAAGAAGAGAAACTTGAAGTAACTAGTAAAGCCAATGTAATGTGATCATTATTGATTCAAGCCGTGAAAATTGCCTCCTGCAAAATATGGGATAAAACTGCATGCAATAACCCTTTGTGGTTCGATAATTTTTCAAATCACGCTCATAGTGGAAACTTTATTAAACTAGACTATCTTTTTTTAGGTTTATATATGCACGAATCATCTCTCATTCATACGGTGCTTGAAGAAGGTATACAATTTAATAGATAGTCTATTCTAATTTAAATATTAGTGATTGTTTTATGACTTGTAAATGATGTAGAGATAATTTAATTTTACTCTTGTTTCAAGGCTTTCTTTATCTCAACCTTACTATAATGTAGCTAACTGCTCCGCGCACTCAGCTACGCCGTGGGTCCGATAGGCTATGGCCTTTTTTGTGTAGTCGTCTGCTAACCAACAATAGAGCTCCACTATTTTGGTCCCATATTATATGCTGCCCACGCTCACCAACAATGTTGCAGTCTATCAAATCATGATCAATGCCTACATCACTAGTTTTGTGTTCATTTTATTTTTGTTTACTAATATTATCTTCTAAATGTGGGTGTCTTGTCTAAAATTTTGAACTTTTAGGGCTTTATAGTTGGTAAACAAGTTATCATAGGATAACTTATTTCTGGATTAGTTATCTTGAGATTTTTATTCGACTCTCAATATATATAAAAATAACACTATAAATGTTGGGAGTTATTCTAAAATTAATTTCGGACTTAATTATCTCTTATCTCTCGCACCAAATAAAACCTTAGATAAAGTATTACAATATTGATAATTGATGGAATTAATGAACAAATGACAAATTGGAAAACTGATCGATTAAAATACTGTGTCATGAAGAGTCATTATTTTACAAGCGATTTTATCCTGATTAGGGTGCTAATCGTTAAGGTTGGTTGCTTTCGAAGATTTCACAACACACTTCCAAACACGTGTATTAGAATGATTGAAAATTGTAGGGACAAATGAATTGTCCAAAACTTAGATTAGGTGGACAAAATTAGTCATGTGGAAAGCTACTTGACAAGTTTTTGAAAAATTAAACTTGAGTTGTATTAAACGCACTATCAACTCAGTATTGAGTTGTGTTTTAATATTTAGATTTTTCTAAAAAGAATAATGAATAATTAATGTATGAATTTCGCGATATAATAATAATTTTAGACGTATGTTTTTTTGCCATTAATGCTAATAGATGAACATGCAACATGATAGAGGTTCATTTTTTATTAATATATAGGACACAATGAATGTCAAAGATTTAGATTTTGAAATCAAATTTCAATAATTATTTTTGGGGTGAAAACATAAATGAGGTATGAAACTCATAAAACAATATATATAATGTAAACGAGTTTTTGACCACTATAATACTAATAAATGAACATGCAACATGATAGTGGTTCATTTTATATATGATTGCATAAGAGAAAAATGAATGCTAAAGATTTAGATTTAAGAAATCTGATTTCAACTATTCGGGATAAAATTGTAACTATGACTATTTTTTAGTTTATTATTTATTCAGTGTTCGCTATTTATATTGAGATCTGATTAATTCAGATTTGCACCGTATCTAATCCATTTGAAGGAAGCGTTTCCTATTAAGAATTTTTTTATATCTAGAATTTAAATTCGAGAGTTATGATTAAGGAAGAAATAACTCTATCCGCCGCACTACATCCTATGGTTATGACGAATGTTATTTGTTCGTCATCCACAAAGAAGAATACAAAATAACGGCTGTGGTAATTTGACTTGCGACATAAAATTAATAAGAGTGAAATCCCAATTTTACCTCAATATGATATTTTATCATTTCTTACCTAGGGATTTTACTTATAACATAAATAATAGGAATTATAATTTTAATTAAAGTTCATCAACATTCTAAGCAGAATGATCTTTTTATAATTTATATAAAATCCACTACTATATTTATAATTCTTATTTTAATTTAATATACGTATATTATGTGTGCTTGTGGTATGTGCGCGAGTGTGTTAAGTTCTATTTGCTCTCTTATTTTTCGTCGTCTATACAGATTTTGTGTGTTTTGATTGTCTTTAATAAAATATTTTATAAATTAACTTAAGTTTTATCTAAAGGTAAATACGTAATCTCTAATATGTAATCTACCTCTACTTCTAATTAATAATTACTAGCTTTTTGTGCAATCCACATAACATATATGTTAGTTGAATTTTATTTATAAAAAAATTGTTTAGACCATATATTGTTATTACAGTTGCTCTTTCGTCGCTCTTCCACAATTCCTTCGTTTCATAATTGAATGTGTAGGTAAAATTTTTGCCATTAATGTAGGTAGTGAGTTTATTAGAAAAAAAAATGAGAGCCGACACGTAAGGAAGAAGAGTTCTAATGGAGACCACAATCCCATGCAGGAGGCCTTGCCAAATTATTTCATAATATTGAATACTACAATTTATGCAAATGGGAAGTTGGAATTTAAAGTTTACGAATTTAATATTTTTTTAAAAAAAAATTATTAAGTTCTAGATTAATAATTAGTACATATTACATAACTATTTATATTTGAAAATAAGTATAACGTTTGAACCAAGATTAATGAGTTTGGCAACTCGTAGGCAAATTATTATTTATATAGGATGATATTTACTTTTATCCGAGAGAGTTAGAGCATTAAATTGTGTTAATTAATTAATTAATTGAAGTTTAGTGATGAGAGCATAATTGAATGCTTGTATTTGGTATAAGCATCAAATGTGTGTAATAATTCATTCAATTTTTGTGATGGGACATTAGTTAATGGAGTAATATTTATCAATGGAGATGTACTTGTATTTACTCCCTCCGTTCCAAATTATTCGTCCCAAATATCCTAATTTAATTTTCCATTTTACTTATTTTTTTTCATTAATTAAGAAGAGACAATTTTTTTTCTTCATGTTTTACCCTTTGCATTAATTACTTTTTCTTCAAATTAAAATGTAAACATCATTTAATAAAGATACTATGGTGAACTAGACATATTATTAATTATTTGTCCTAATTAATGTGTCATCTCAATTTGGACGGATAATTTGAGACGTACTTCTTTAAGTGACTTAATTATGTATAAAAAATATTTATATCATTAATACAGAAAACCTAGGCTGTGGCAATTTATAACAAAATGTCAAATTCAATAAGTACTTTTCATAAATCTTTATTTGTTAATATTTGATTTGCTACCCCTCTTAAGAAATAATAAATAAAAAGGTAATTTACTATATTATTCTTATTAATTATAAGTTTTTTAATATTGAAAAAAGTAAAAATAGGGATAAAATAGATATAAAATGAGAAATTATCTCTTGATTTTTCACATTGAAAAAATAAATTTGAGTTTCTATTTTACTGTGTTGAACAAGTAAAGATGGAGAAAGAGAGTAATAAGGCCCCGTTTGGTCATGAAAATTATAATTTTCTGGAGCTGGAGTTGGAGTTTGAATTGGAATTGAAATTGAAGTTGGAGTTAGAGTTGTGTTTGACCATGAATATAAATTTAAGTTGTTTTTGAAATTTAGTGAGAGAGATATAAGTTACTTGTTTTTACTTTTCCAAATACAATTCCGAAATTGTATTTGAAATTCTCATGTCCAAACACATATAATTTTCACTAAAGCGAAATAATTTTTTTTTTTAAAAAAAATTTTCATAGTCAAACAGCTACTAAATATAACTGAGTCTCCCTTTCTACTCTTGATTAATTAGGTACTCTATTCGTCCATTTTATTTTTCTAGTATTGACTTGACAAGCTTACAATAAATATATTATATTTTGCTCATAATAAATTTAATATTTTAAAAAATATGATAAAAAATAGTTTATATTAATAATAAGAATAAATTAATAACTTAGTGATACATTTTAATTGTATTATCTCTTGATTTTTCAATCAGAAACAAATATGAATTATCTATTTTCAGTATAATAGGGGGAAAAAAGTCCAGGCTAATTGCAATGAGAATCTCTTATAATTATATTCAATTAGATTCAAATAGCAATTACTAATTTTAAATACAAATTTGACAATTTTGCCAGGTTGCTAGTGGGACCCACACCTACCCCCACGGACTTCCCACCTCAAAATCTCCTTGTAAAAGCCTCCAAATACTCCTTCTAAATACCCCCGAAACCCCTTCTCCAAACCCCTCAAAAATCTCCCTTCTCTCTCTAAACACACTTTGCTGTTACACTAATTTAGACTATTCAAACAACACATTTTCAGGTACCCAATAATAGTGGAAACTTTCATCTCATTAGTTCGAATTGTTCTACATTTTTGATTGACTAATCTCAATATGCCGCCGGCAGCCGGCGTTGTTGGTGCTCCAATGGTTCAACCACCAGCTATGGCATCCGAAACATACGCTAAGGACGCAATTATAGCGTGGTATAGAGGAGAATTCGCTGCTGCAAACGCAATCATTGATGCGCTTTGTAATCATATTACTCAGCTAGAAAGCGGCCGATCGGAATATGAATCGGTTTTTGGTGCCATACACAGAAGGAGACTGAATTGGATCCCAGTTCTTCAGATGCAAAAGTATTATTCCATTGCTGATGTCACTCTCGAGCTACGTAAAGTCGCTGCTCGAAAAGTTACTGACAGAATCGAAATCGGATCCCAGGCCGTGAAAAAAAGTGAAGTAGCGAAAGAGTCGTTGAATGGAATGGAGAATTTCCAAAACGGAAGCGGCGAGGTGGTAGATGAAGATTCGGTCAGAGATGAATCAAATGGATCGCCGGAAAGTGAGATCACGGATACAGGTAAGTATTTTTAAAATGAATTTTTTTATTAAATTATATTTAAAATTTTTGAGCTATAAACTAAGGTGCATAAAACAATTAATTGAACGGTGGTTTAATAATCGTGAATTTTAAAAATACAGAGAATATTCCTGTGTTTACAAATCTGGTGTGGATATAAAGTTATTTTTATTCTGTTTTCTAATAATTTATCGAAAGAGACTTATATGTGTTTGTTCTTATATTAGTATTCATATGTCGTTGCCATTAATGTACTTCTTTGACATATTCACAACATAAAATATACCCGCGCAGTAGAAAAAGATTGAAAAAATCAGTCGGATGCATTAAGTTTTTAGCTACATGGGAGGTTCAGAAAAGAATTAAATCACAAAAATTTATATTTTTGAGAAAAACTGTTTCTTCAGCTCTATTTCGTAATCTCATAATCATATAAAAATAATTAGTTACGTCAAGACTTTTCTTCATGAATAAAGGTGCTTAATTATTTTGAAATTCATTTTAGAAATGTTGTTACTATTATTGAGGAAGTTTGACTTTTTCGAACGTGTTTTAAAAAACTTTATTGGAATTTTTTTTTGATTTTAGAGTATAGTTTATGTTGTTTCTAAAATAAGTAAAACTTTATTAAAAAAGAAGTTAGGAATCTGACGTAACAGAGAAAATTATTAAATATATGTTGATTCTTTCACGTTGAATCTGACTACTATTTTGGATCTCAAATCTAATTCGTCCGGGAAAAAAGAATTTCTCAATCTTCTTTTAAGTTTAACCATTCGGGATCACCTACAGTCCCAATTAATTTAGGTTTGCGCCATATATAATTTATTACTGAAGATAGTTCCTTATAAAAAATTTCTCTATTTTAGAATTGAACCTAAAATCTTTCGAAAGAATTTGATTTATCTCATCTGAACTCTTTAATTTATATGGAAAATTTCTCTTTGAATTTCTGTCTTGGAGTATGTTTTCATAAAGCATTTAGAATTTCTTTCAAATTATTTTTTCATTTTATAGAAAAGAAATCATTTTTTTTTATTTGACAAACTGAAAAAATGATGTCCTGAAAATTTTCTGAACCAAAAAGATAATTGTTTTGGTGTATCAAAATTCAAGTGAAAGTTGTCATTCTTCTCAACAGCTTTATTTTTAAAAAAGAAACCAAAATATTCGGATATTTAGGGAGGACTTTTGCAGCTTTACAATTCCAATGTCAATCCTTTTAATTTGCCGTTTCTAATTGGAAATGAAATATTCTAGTTAATGCTGTTGATTTCCCAATGTGTTTATAGGGAAAAAGTTTTGACAAAACCAAGAGGGGGTTTTAATGCTAGGTGTTAGGTTCAGCATAGAATCAGAATTCAGAACCATAGGAAGTTACGGCGTACGAAAAACTGTACTCGTGACGCTATTTTAATTTGTTTGATATTTTTTTTTTTAAAAAGAAATATTTAAAATTCATCGTCTAAAACAATTTTTAGATTCAATGTGATTGTCAAAATTAATTCATTAAAAATAAAAAATTAAATTATTTTTAAATATAGTAATTATTTAAACGGATAAAATGTAATTGTGTCAAATAAAATGAAGCAAAAAAATGTTATTTTTTTATTTTAATTTATGTGATACTTTTGTTAATATGTTTGTCCCTTTTATGATTAAATTTTTTTAATAAAATAAAGAATAATTATAATTATTTAAAATTTATTTTAAACATAAATTTTTAGTTTTTTTTTTTTAAATTTATGGAGTATATAATTAATGATACTATCACATAAATTAAAATGAGAAAGAATTGAATAAAAGAAGACGGCTATGTTAGATAGATCCCTCGAGGTGAGTATCATAGACAGAATTGACTCATTAAATTGTTGTTACTTTATTTAGGTGGTCTCCAAACATATGATGTTTTGAAAAACGTCATAGCTCTGTCTTGTTGGCTTCATCTTAAGCACGTCTGCTGAAGTTTGTCCGAGTAAACCAAGTTAATGAGGATTAATTCAGATTCGATTTATAAAAGATCTGTCTCCCTAATATTACCTATAAGTTGGCTATTGAAGGCGGCACCCGTTCAAAAGAGTACAAATGAGTTTCTGAATTTAATAATATAAAACTTATGACTATAAAAATATATATTGTTGGATGTGATTGAAGTGGTTTCATTAAATAATGTATGGATCCCAAGTGGTGTCTTTATTAGGCATGATGAGTAGAAAATAGATTCATATAGCGAGTATTGTTACTTGTGGATGTAGCTATAATAGTGAATGTGTATTTCCTGTTATATACTTACAACTATGAGAAAAATGATTTGATTAGACAAAGATATAAATTTGAGACCAATGATTTGATAAAAGAGGACATCAAGAAAACAACGTAATTTAAAAATAAAACTAAATTAATGAGAAATAATTTTTACTAAAATGAAATATGAAGAATATTTCTCTCTATCCAATTTAAGTTTCTTACATTAGATTCGTTTCAGATCGTCTCAAATAAGGTGTCTCTTCCACCATGTTTACTAAGTTTTCAGTTTTAATATGGGAAAATGCATCGTTTTCATCCTAAACTATATCCGAAAAGTCTAAGTCACACCTAAACTATACTAGTGATCTATTACACACCTTAACTATAAAAAAGTGATATTATTACTTCCCCGCGACCCTATTCTAAGGCGCGTGTGCTACACTTATTTTAGGCGCGTCCAGCCTATTAAATAACAAAAGTAAACGGTTAAAAACATTAAGGGAAAAGTCATCGTTTCCACCCCAAACTATAGTCGAAAAGTCGAATCCACACCTAAACTATATAAGTGACATATTACACACCTTAACTATAAAAAAATGATACTTTTTACTGACGTGATGCTGACGTGGCAGCGCATGTAAAACACTACACCCCATGCAAGTGGTGGTAGCCTGACAGGGTGTAAATAGTTTCACTTTTTTATAGTTTAGGTGTGTAATAGGTCACTAGTATAGTTTAGGTGTGACTTCAACTTTTCGGGTATAGTTTGGGGTGAAAACGATGCCTTTTCCCTTTTAATATTTTACATGACAAGTTTAAGATCCTAAATTTTAATAGATTGCAAACATTTTAATTTAAGATTTCTAGATTCAAACATCTATCTTTAGAGCTTAAATTTTATATTTAATCAAACCAAGACACTTAGAGCCTGTTTAGCTATGAGAATTTTTTTATTTTTTTTTTAAATTTATTTCACTTTAGTGAGAAATTATTGTATTTGATTATAAGAATTTCAAATATAATTTGCAATTATATTTGGACAAGTGAAATTTGTTTTAACTTTTCTTACTTCAACCGTTCTCGCTAAAAGTCAAAAAGAATAATTTATCTTCATGATCATACACACAACTCTAACTCTAAATCGTAACTCTTATTCCAACTTCAAAAATTTTAATTTTTATGATCAAAAAAAATCTGTCTTAAATTGAAACGTAGAGAGTAGTGTAGGTAATTGTAGTGGAAGGTGTACACCCAGTTGTCCTTGCGGGGTGGGGGGCTGCTTAATTGGGGTTCACTTTTTGTGTGATCCAATACTTTTGGGCTGTAGTACTCCCCATTCATTTGGTAGGTTTCTAGAGAGGACCATTTGTGTTGTCTCTCTTTCCTCTCCTCTCCAAGTGTTAGTGCTGCCTGCTTTCCTTTTTTTGTCTCCATGCTATGGTGGAAAACCACGAAAGTTCTCTCCCCTTAATATCTTTTTGGACTTCAAATTATACATATATTAATATTATAAAATGATTATGCTGGAGTAGTATATGCTTTTAAAATATAGAATATGCCTATTAATATTAGCGACGCATGCACCTTTTGATTAACATGATCATGTTGTTAGTCGTGTAAAGAATTTCAATTTTAGATTTAACCAATTTCTGATTATTAATATACTACTTTCTCTGTTACTAAATATGTATTCCTTTGATTATCAATATACTACTTTCTCCGTTACTAAATAAGTATTCCTTTTGCATTTGATTTTATTTCTAAATAAGTATTTGTTTAAGCCTTCAAAAAGACATTAATCATAATCTTTCTATATGTCCTTGTTCACATTCAAGCTAACTCTCTATTTTAAATGTAATCAATGTCAACTTGAAAAGAGGCATATTTAAGGATAAGTTGATAAAATTCTTTATTTTAAAAAATAATCAATGTCAACTTGAAAGATGCCTAAACTTTATTTAAGGATAAGTTGATAAAGTTATCTTTCATTTTGTAGGAGTTGTTAGTTTATTAGAGGGTAAGTTGATAAAGTTATCTTTCATTTTGTAGGAGTTGTTAGTTTATTAAAGGGAATAGTTCACTCGTAAAAACTATACCCCATCTTTTTGTGGGTTAGGTGAAGGCTAAAGGAATTAGACTCCATATGTAGCACTCGTTTGGTATCATTATGTGGGGACTAGTTGATTCTGCCCCGTTCTTTAACTTATAATGTTATGGTGTTATTGCCATCAATAAAACGTGGTCAACTAGAAACATTCTATGCTATACCATGTTAACAAGCATGTTGAACATTGTTATGTCTGCAAAAAAATTGACTTATAAGTTAATATAAGTTAGCTCGGACGCTACTATTATAAAAAAAAATGGACTCATAAGTAAAGTAACATGATGAGTTCGTTTCCTTTAATGTACACAGTGAAATGCTCTCGGCATTGCACCATCAAGGTTTCTTAACATATGGTCAAACTCAATAATTCATATGCTACCCAGTGATCCTTCACTTAATTACTTTAATTAGTGGAATTTTCACTTCACTTGATACCATTATGATAGGAAATATAACATATTTAAAAGCTTCCTTTCATTTTATAGGATCCCAAGAAGCACAGCATTTCCTGGATTCTGATGAATTTTGCACAAACCATGAAAACTGCGAGGAGAGGCATGACCAGATCAAGATGACAAAGGGGTTTGTGTCAAAGGAACCAGTCAAAGGACATATGGTAAGTCCTCCATTCCCTTGTTATTTACATGCGCTCTGGCCGCGTAATATTCACAAATGGCCATTTTTTGCCCCCTGTAATTTAAAAATAGGCGTTGTCACGAAGTTTCACATGTCAAATTAGAAACTCCAAAAATAGGCGTTGTCACGAAGTTTCACATGTCAAATTAGAAACTCCGTAACAACGGTTATTTTTCAAAGACGCAGCCGAAAAGTGGTAGGGGAGTGCTATTTGTACGTTATGGTAGTATGGCATTCACTATTAAACCAATGTGATCTACGTTGAAGGTCTTAAACTTCCTTATTTTGTGGCTGGCAGGTGAATGTTGTGAGAGGTCTCAAGTCATTTGAAGACGTTTTTACTCCGAATGAACTCTCTAAATTAAATGACCTTGTGAATGAACTTCGAGTTGCTGGTCAAAATGGTGAACTCTCAGGTGGATCCTGTGATTCGTGACGCTTTTATAGTTATTGTTGTTTCCTTTTTGGGACGAAGTTATCATGACATAGTAAAAGGACACGTTCTGTAGTTTTGCTGGAGCAGGTTTGGGCATTCGTTTTTCTTTATGACTAATTGCAGCTGCCTTAAACTTCTCTTTTCCTTATAATCTGATGAACAAATACAAGCACCAAAAGCATCAACTGAACTTAAAACTCCTTCAACTTCTTTGTTGGTAGCCTTGTCAAGTTTTGTGACGCCAGCAATTTCAATTCTGATTTTACTATTTACTTCTCCAGTGGGTGATCTTGTATAGTTTCCTGAGTGACTGTGACTGTCTTTCAGGTGAAACTTTTATTTTGTACAACCAGCAGGTGAAGGGCAGCAAAAGAGAGCTAATTCAGCTTGGTGCGCCAATTTTCGGGCATGTAAAAGAGGATGCAACCTGTCAAAAGAGTAAGAAAAACCGCGTCTTAAAACATACTATAATCTCCAGTTCTAATTCGATTATACAGTATAATTTTGGAATGTCAACTTTCAGGTCACAATGAGCCCATTCCAGCTCTTCTGCAAAGTGTCATAGACCACCTGATTCAGTGGCATCTAATATCAGAGAGTAGAAGACCTAACAGCTGCATCATCAACTTCTTTGATGAGGTATGTGCATTTAATGCCAGAGTTATGTTGGCCTGCAACATTTTTATCAGGATAAAAATGAAGGCTAAATGCTTGTCTGCTGCCTTATTTAGGGGGAGTTTTCTCAGCCTTTCCTGAAACCACCTCACTTGGAACAGCCAGTGTCCACCCTTCTTCTGGCTGACTCAATGATGGCATTCGGACGAACGCTTGTATGCGACAGTGAAGGGAACTACAAAGGGTCCCTCATGCTTTCTCTAAAAGAGGGGTATGTACATTTCTTCTAGGTGTTTTACACTGATGAAGCTTTTCCCCAATGACTATTCTTACTTATGGTTGGTTTTCTACCTGTTGTTTAATACTTGGCAGGTCTCTTTTGGTCATGAGGGGAAATAGTTCTGATATGGCCAGACATGCCATGTGCTCGTCTCCTAATAAAAGAGTTACAATTACATTCTTCAAAGTCAGAACAGAGATGGAAAACAACTTTTCAGAAGCTGCTCCTCTGACTAGAGCCATGACCTTATGGCAACCTGGTGTTCCAACACAATATGCAACTGCAAATGGACGACACAATGGTTATGAGCCAACGGATGTGAGCCCCAAATGGGGTGTTGTTCGAGCTCCGATGGTTATGCTAGCACCAGTGCGTCCAGTTGTTATGAGCCCCCGGAGGCCTCCTCGTGGTGGTACTGGTGTATTTCTGCCATGGACTGGTGGATCCAGAAAACCTGCAAAGCATCTTCCACCGCGTGCTCAAAGAGGACAGTTCCTTGCGCTACCTCCCCCTGCTAACTTGCCAAAATCCGAGACTGCTTCAGAACCAAGTTTGGATCTTGATGGCAAATCACCATAGATTCTCCAGTTTGAAATCTTTTAACACCCTTTGTAGCTGAAGGGGCTTTTTCTCCTACTGTGTACAATGAGTGAGCATGAATTTGCTTTCCTTTTTCTTATGATTTTCGTCAAAGTTTTTCCTTCTCTTTTTTTTTTTACATAGAGATTAGGCGTTGGCTGCTATACCTGTTTCACCTATGTGATAGGCTTTAGAGATAACTGAGCTTAGGTAAATGGAGTGTGTATTAGCCAAAACAGCAGGCTGAATTTTGTATTTAAGTTTTCGTTTTCAGATCCATTGCTATGAATTTTGTCAGTAGGGGATCATTTTAGGTAATTATTAAATTTATTTGTTTGGTTATCTGGAATTCATCATTATTGACTGATTCAGCCACAACATCCTATCCTACTTAAAACATGTCAAATGTTTGGTCACAAAGGAGTATTTTCAGCAAATGCCAGGGGAAATTTGGTTTTAAACTTCCCGTCAACTGGGTCTTGTTGACATGATAACTAGAATTGGAGCTAACCAACATAAAAAAGGGCAGGCCCCATGCACTAAAACTATATGTGCAGGATCTGGAGAAGTGCTGGAGATGGGAGATTCCAGAGAAGTACAGATGAAAGACTAAATCTGAATTTCTAAATTTACATCTGAGCACATGCAGATTGCATAAAGTAATCAGAACCAGTAAGGAAGCAATTACAATTATGTAACAGCAATTTACCTTTTCCAGCAATATAACAATAGAATTCCAGTGAACTAAACCACCATTAACTAAGGACCAAATGTACATGGAACAAAAAGGCATGTTCACTTTATAAAAGAACTGGACATAACAATCTTGACTAATAAACTAAGTAGTTCAGTATGAAGAGTGAAAATTAGCACAATTGAACAAACTGCATCATAGAAAAGAATATTATCTTACTGTTACTCCATATCAAGCCTTAAAACTTTCATTTCTTGAGTTCTGTTGCGCATCAAATTTTCTGCATGTCATATTTGATTGAGAATCATGCTTTCAGAACTTCAACATAAATTCATCATCTACAACACTAAGCCAAGAGGAGTAACTTCAGAGTCCTCTTTCTTACTATCGGCATACTGCTGATACTCTTCCTGCCTATCAACTGCACCCGAAGTCCCAAACTGATTTTTTTTTCTGAGTACCTGAACTAAAACTCTAGATCAGACATTGCCTGTTTTGTAATTGAATCCTGCGTGGCTGATTCATTTAAATTACAGTACACTTCCTTCACTATGATGGCAGAAACTCAAGTGCCCAATCCATTCTCATCAGAGGACACTTGCTTGGTGAAATTTTGAATCTTCAGAGACAGTCCGTTCATCACTTTTTGATTTGGCATTGCTCTCTTGTTCATATCATCATCATTTTTATACTTCTATACTTTCCAAAGACTACATTCCTCTGTTCACGGTTAGCCAGGAATGAGACAGGGAGTTCTATTTCATTTATGACTTACTTAGAGATTACGTGTTGGCTGTTATCCCTATTCATCTACAACCATGGTAAGCTTTAGAGATCACTGACAGAAGATCGGTGGAATGGCCGAATATTTGTCTTGAAGGCAAAACTAGCTCACCTCATAAGATGAAGCTTTACTGCTATATTTTTGCTTTCCTTTTGGTGTAAAAGTGAATTTGCAAATGAGGCAGAAAGAATCCTAGAATGCATTGAATTCCTACATATGTAAATGACGCTGAAAGATTTTGGGAGCTCTATGTAAGACCTTTCTAGATATAAAACTTACATTACCGTCTGAATAAAATACTTGTCTTTAAGTTCTCATTTTCCGTATCATACGTTGAAGGCCAGCAATAGTTGCTTTAGGTCATTATATTGTGTTTTCATGCTTCCTTAACCGAACTCCATATTTATTGAGCGATTCACTCTCAGCATGCAGTTCTTGCTTTAAAATGGCTCAGTATTTTGGTGAATACAGGGTACATCCAGTATGTGCCAAGGGAAAATCGGTCTAAACTTCTTCCCAATCCCCCAGTCGTGCTGACATTACTTGGTCAAAAGAACTGAAACTATACTGTGACATCGAGATGTGACAGTCGATTCTTCATACTTCTGCAAATTTTAATAATGCTTTATCATTCTAAATTGCATGGCTACATTCCAACTTCAAAAGATTGCTTAAGTGCAGGCATAGGTTGGTAAAGCACTTTTTAGCACAAGTACGACAGGCATGCTTCCTGAAATTTGGTAGCTAAACTAGGAGGAGAGATGAATCATTGCGTTGATGTTTTTCAGGGAAGAGTAACTATTTGGTGGTTCAAAACTTAAGATATGGGTCTCAGTCATTAGAAAACCTGTTTGACAAATCGATGCAGTCGCAGCAGACACCAACTATAAGAGGATAAAGAACAAACTTGAATATTCCCATCCTTCAACGGAAGTCAGGCATGGCAGGTTGAGGTGGTCCTGCAATTTCATCATCAGCTACATACAGGTTCCGTCCTTTCCCACTCATCCTTCTATACTAGAAATAGTAATAGCTGCAATAGAAAATACTCCAAGTTATCCAGGTTATCAACTTGCAAGAGTTTCGCTCTCATGAAAAACGTTAGGATTCTCCATTTAGAGGTAGTAGCCGCTTAACCTATATGCCAAGAGAGAACCGTGTGTTTTTGTGAAGAAGGTACCCCAATATGCCAAATGGTTAAAAACAACTACATTTACCTTTTTTATAAGACTTTTGTTATTACAAATAACACAACAAATGGAAGCATATTCATGCACCTTCAGACACTGATAGAAGCTACCGTATGTTGATAAAGGTGGGGCGTATTCATTTCCTTTTCCTAATTAGAAGCTTTATCCAAATGAAGATTCTATGAGACAACAGAGTTGCCTTCTTTTATTGTCGCTATGCTTATATAAGTGGCTGAAACTGGTCGACCAATGATAGAGTAAGCTATGATATGATGCAGCTATATGATCATAGAGGGGCTGTACTAACAGATCATTTAATTTGAGCAAGGATATAAAGTAAGCACCGGACGGGGATAAAGTAATCAAAATCTAAGAGTAATCTGCCTACTCACAAGGATAAATACCGCAGTGTAAGCATTAATAGCATGAATCCAATGAACTGAACACACTTCACAAAAGAGTTCATAAATGCAACAGAGTAATGGGATAGCATTGTCTATGAACATCATTCCTTTCATTCAAATTTCCAAAGTATACAAAGGGCACAAAAACATGTTCACTTTATAAATGAACAGCTGGACATAGAAATCGTGACTATTAAACTAAAAGTTCAATATAAAGAATGAAAATCATGAAGCAGAATTAAACAAACTTCCCGAGACAATAAACATTATCTTACTTTACTAGGTTTCAAGCTTTAAAGTTTAATTCTTGAATTCGGTTGTACGTTGACTGCTTTGGCATCCAGCTTTTTGCATATCTTAAGTTTGATTGATATCTAAGCTTTCGCAGGCTCATCGTCATCTTCAATATCCCAACTCAAATCCTCATCATCCTCTTCAACACTAAGCCTCTTCCTCAAATCAGCTCTATTGGAGCTTGAAACATGAGAAGTTGCCTTTTTGTCATCATTTCCCTCAATATCTTCAATCTCGGCCCAATCCAAGTCATCCTCGTCAGCCCCCGTTTTCTGACTCGAACCAATAGGGACTTTGCCAGACTCATCCTTATCCCCCTCCCCCTCTGAACCTTTCATGACCTCTTCCTCCTTTTTACCCTGAGAAGTAGAAGTAGCTTCAGTGTCTCCTTTCTTACTATCTTTGCTACTCCCACTTGATTCCACAACCTGGCTCTTGTCACCACCATCTACATTAGACGGATTCTCTTCTTTCTTATCAATAGCAGCTGAGCTTAAACTCTTTGATTCATCACTATGGGTTGCTTGTTTTACAACATTGGTCGAATCCTCCTTGCTTGGTTCTCTTTTATTAATCGGCAATTCTTTTGCAACACTGGTTGAATCTTGTTTAGGTACTTCCTTTGAAACATTAGTCGAATCTTGCCTAACAGCTTCCTTCTCACCCGAATCCAATTTCTTCACATCATCAACCGATCTCTCGACAACAGAACCCTCTTTCTCTTTCAAGTGTTCATCAACTTTTAATTTAGTATCCCTCTCTTGCTCATTGTTGTTGTCGTCATCATCATCGACATCCCACGACAATTCTTCATCATCATCTATCGACATTGCTCTATTCACCAATTTAGCTCTAACACTCTCTTGCTGCTTGAGCCTATACACTTTATAAAAATAACGACACCAGAACGTTTCATTTTCAACCTCATTAGGCACAACCCTTTTATACATACCTTCCAACGATTCATTTTGTCCAATCAAATTCTCAATTTCCTTTCCTTTTTCCTTCAAATCAAACCCTAATTTCCATTTCTTAAACTCCTCCATATCCTCTGGATCTGCACAGAAGGTATTCGGGTCAGATTGGATATTCATCAATTGCGATTCAAAACGACTGTACCGTCCCGAATTCAAGCTTCTCCGATTCGCATCTGGGGTTTCGGATTCAGTTTCTGCGGATGTGAGAAGCGTATCGATTGAATTAGGAAGATCTTTAACAGCACGCGTAGCTACTTCACGGAACAATTCCGTTTCTTTTTTCAACCCGGATCCGAATTCCTCTAGATCACGGCGGTATGTTTCCAGTACCGACTCGGATCGGGTTGAAATTGTCTTGAATAAACCACCGAAGTTCCAAAGACCACCGGCAGCATCACCGTCAGCGTCGGCGGCGGCGGGGGATGTTGAATCGGGTTTATCATAATTCGGATCCGCGTCGGATTTCACAACATCCTTTTGAGGATCCGGTTCGTCGGATAATATGGATTTGAAGAAATTCATAATAGGTTAGTTAGTGAATGAGCGGAATGAAGAATTGAAGAGTTTTTGGTATTGTTGTTGTTCTCTGTGTAAAAGTGTCAACGTTGAAGAGGATGTCGTTGACAGTTGGCAGTTCCCACTGTTAGCCAAAGACTTCATTGATGGGCCTGGTTTGCTTTGGATTCACTCTGTGTGAAATAGTGGACTACTACTTTGCAATGATGGGCCTGAACAGTAGTCAGTAAAGTTGTTTTTTTTAGGAAGAACCTTCAAAAAAAAAAAAATGACTATAGTTTAAACTTAATTGGAGATCCATAGCTATAGTTTGTTTAATTACGATTCATATCAACAAGTTAGAAGGAGGAGAGAAGCGATTGAGATTGAGATTGAGATTGAGAGAGAGAAAGGAGAGAGGTGAGCAAGATTGACAAAAAGACGAGAAAGGTGAGCGAGATTTTTGGGAGAGGGGAGAAAGATGTTTGATGCATATGTATTGATGGTATCTAATACTTCTTGCATCTCTTGTATTCATTCACTCTTATATCACTTGTATTCATAAGGTAAATTACTTTGTAAGACCCTTGAATACAATTTGAAGATATACAAAAATACATACTAAATACTGAAGATAGTGAATACAAAAAGATGAAGTGATACAACATGAAAATGCCGAACTGAATAAAATGGCAAATTAGTGAATGCTGAATATAGTGAATGCATACTAAAAGCTTAATACAGTGAACAAAATGGCAAATTAATACATGTTGCATTTATTTTATCACTTGTATCGAATATATACAAGCTGATATAGGTTGACACAAGATTGCATGTAGATAAAACTATTAGGGTGATACAATTGATACAAGTGTCTTTTTCTTTGTATTTTGGCATAATACAATTGATACAAACACACAAAATATATGTAGAGGCAGTGAGAAAGGAAAAGGGAGAGAGTGATACCAAACAGTATCTAAGAAGGCTCAAAACAGTCCACAATCTCACAAAAATAGTCCACACGTACAAAACACCAAACAAAAACAACAAACACAAACTAACTTAAGAGTAAAGAATAAATAACTTGACATAGAGAGAACACGTAAGATAAGAACTAGAGAGTATATTAAACTCTAAAACCCCTACAAACATATAAACTAACACCAAGTTCTTACGAAGACACAAGATCGAAATCCACCTCTCAAGCACCGACGTTTTCAAGAAAAATACAATCACTAGTGAATCCACACTAGTTTCTTGTCCTAGTTTCGGTTTGCCTCAAAGAATAGAGGACTTTGGTATTTCAAGTGTTTCAAAACTTACAACAATAATCAACCAAGTAAATAAATCCTACAATGTTCTATTTATACTACATTACAATAATAGACAAATGACAAAAGGGGCCTTTAGTGACCAGTCTTCGAAATGGGCGCCCATTGAGTGCACCATATGGGCGGTTTTGGGCCTCCTTCACACTTAGACTTGTGCACTCTCTCAATTGCTTTTAACATACTAAAAAAATGTTCATGATCATGATCGTACTTGTATCATCCTCTCCATTTTGAGAGGAATTTGCCCACAAATTCACGACCGCACCTCGTTCAATTTGGCACTTCAAAGAAACTACTCAAATCAGTCCGCAAAAACATGAAGATGGAACAAAATAGTCCGAAAAACGCATGAGGAACCCGAGATCTTAATAACACAAGTCTCGACCAACATCTTCATTTTGAACCTTGGCTTTCTCTCCATCTTAAACCTTGTCTTCAATCTCATCCGAAACACATCCCACCTCTTTTCTTGGTGGCGGGTTCCTTGTGGTTCCCTATGTATTCCCCTCAACTTTCCTTTCATCATATACGAATCATTGTAGACTCCATGTCCCTCATGTTTCTTTCTACCATACTCCTCTATATAGACATATCGGTTTTGGGGAATTGGAAATTCAGCTAAGAGGATTGTTTTGGTAATGTGGAGCTTCAGTTGTGGAGCTTAGATGGGAGAAAATTGGCTTCCAAGTCCTTCTTGTTGGACTTGATCAAATTGAGGGGGAAGTACCTATTTAGGTCTAGGGTTGGAGGGCATTTGGTGGCTTGGCTTATGTCTATGTCACCTGGTGGTGGTCTTGGAGAATTGATCGTTTGAGGTAAAGTTTCGAGAGTAGAAACACGAGAGTTCCGTCGACTCTCCACTCGATCCAACATCTCAAGTATAGTAGACATATCCGAGCTAAATTTTTCAAGGCCCGCATTCGCCTTAGCCATATCTCGGGAAATAGCATCAAGGTGAGCCAAAATGGGTTCCATTATGGCCAAGAAGTTACCTACAAAACAAAAAAACATGTTAGTTGTATAAGAGGTAACGTGGAAGCCTTTAATCGGTTGCGGATAGTGACATGGCAACCTTGGAATGGTTGTGGAATTTGAGAATTTTAGTGTTTGTCCAACTTGTGGAAGAGCAAAATCGGTTTTGGAGGAAAGACAACAAGTTTTTGGAGACTCTTTTCACATTCAAAAGGGTTGACTTGTCTTGCACCTTTTGGGCAAGACACCTTTTTGAAGGGTTGGTGGCCCTTTTCTATTTTGTCAACCTTGGAAAAAGTTCTTTCTCTCTTTTGGCAACAATCCTTTTTGAAAGATCTTTTGTCCCTTACTTCTTTGGTATAGCTTTGGGACTTGTTTCAAGGCAAACAAGAGACTTCACTTCTCTCCACTAGTCTTTAAGATCAAACACCACTATTGAAAGTTCTTCTTGCCACAAGACATGAAGATGGTTCAAGAACATCAAGAACCTTCAATAGAGATTTGAAGACCAAGGTTCAAATTGTACCTCCCAACAACAACAACCCCTCTTCAAACACAAATCCACAACAAAAATACTAACAACACACCTCCAAATCTCGAATTCCACAACAACAACACACCAAAAACGTTCAAAGTTTGGATCCACAAACCAAGACCAACAATACTTCGGCCAATCCTTGAATCCGCACCACGACAACACAAATAGGAGTTCAACTTTGATCTTGACTCTATTAGTGTTAGGAAAGAATAAACCAGCACTAAGAACACTCAAAACACACGAAGTACTCCTAGATATAGCATCCAAGTTTCGGCCAAGACAACAACTAGACACACTCTCGGCCGAGAGTGCACCATATGGGCGGCTTTGGGCCTCCTTCACACTTAGACTTGTGTACTCTCTTGGTTGCCTTTAACTTACTAAAAAAATATTTATGATCATGATCGTACTTGTATCAGAGAGAGAGAGAGAAATAGTTGATACAATATATATACTGAGGCAGCGAGAGAGGGAGGGGAAAGGGAGAGAGAAAGTTGATACAAAGAATTGTAAAGGAAGCGAGAAAGAGAGAAAGAGAGTTGATACTTGTATTCATTTGCTTTTGTATCCTTCATATTTATTCGTGATACAAATTTACAAAAATACAATTCGGCAGGATACAATTGATGCAACACACAAAATGTACTTTTTTTTAAAAAATCTAAAACAGTGTACTGATGTCACGACCCGAACCAGGGCCTGGCCATGACGAGCATTTCGAACCATGAAGGCCCGAAACACTCCTATCTGTCTGGTAATCATGCACCTAATTCATATGATCAAAGTAATGCGGAAGAAACAAAATAATTCGGAAACATGGTCATAAATATGAAAAGAAACAATAACGGGGAAATAAAGTTCCCCCAATATCAATCAACCTCTAAACAACTGTCTGCGAAAATCTCTAACAAATGACTGAGTCAAGTAACTGTATATAAACTGGGACAAGGCCCCCAGTAGACCCCAAAACTAAATATAAGATAAAAAGACTGCAGGACATAAGACCTTCCGAAACATAGAAGGTTCACCACTTGTCTCTGCAACTCTGTCTGAATGATCTACTGATTCTCTTGACCCCTAGACTGGGCCTCTGAACCTGAGAGGTTGGAGAGGGGAGGGGGTCAGCACAAAAGTACTGGCACACAGAGATATCAAAACAAAACATAATATTTTTACAAAATATAGTTGAGAGCCATTATAAAGCAATTTCATATCAAATCATTTGAAAACACATGGGCATAATGCAATAGTTTCTCAACAATAATGAAATGCAACTAAGCTAAGTGGAATACCCTACATAATTTACACCAACTGTCAAACCTCGGTTGCTGCCGATATTAGAGTATAAGTGAGGGAGAGACACACAAGACCACGGAGCATGGTGTCTCGACCCAATGGTAGTGCCCAAGATCACTTAGCCCGGGCTCATACCTATAGTCCCAATTTGGGAATGACATAAAGTCAAGTACACAAGATCACTTAGCCTGGGACCAAATTTTCGTGTCGGCAAACACGGTTTCCAGCGATGAGCCCTTACACTCAAACGCCTTCTTCGGGCATCCACCTATCTCATGTAAAATCAATGCATTCAAACTTCATTTAATTCAATCACGTATCATATTCTATAGGGTATCTTCATACCCGACTTGCAAGTCATTAATATCACATCCACATATGCATAATCATGTAAAAACCAAGGTGCTTCATCATTTACAAGTGGTGAACAATAATTATTTCAAATTCATGCTCTCTTTTGTTGGTCACAATATGATATGGGGTATCAAGACATTATCATGGGAATTTGAAAACAATTTATCATTCATATTTATCAAACTTCCATGGAAAATCTCAAATCACATATGCATGGTTTCAACCATTGAAGTATATAGGTAAACAATTCCCATGACATAAAGAAAAATGACTTAGAAATCATATTGAAAGCAAGTTATTAGCATTTGATTGAAAACCCCCATTTAAAAGCATGCATGTTCATAAAAACTACACCCATGAGATTTTAGGATAATCCCACGTACCTCTATTTCCGAAAATACTAGATGTTTCTTGAAGCTCGCGGATTTGTGATTCCGAATATGTAATTATCTTCGAAAACCTACGGTCGAATCTTGAACTATTTGGGTTTTTATTTTGAAATCCTACGGAGTGTTCTTGAGCAATTTTGATGAATGAAGGTGTATTTTGGTGTTTGAGGGATTAAATCCCGTGTTGGTGGTATATATAGGGGTGAAGGATGACCAAAATACCCCTAAGGAACAATTAAGGTTAAATCTGTCCCTCAGTTGACAGTTTGATAGTCTGGAGTAAATCGATTATAACTTTTTACTCATATAATCAAATTGGATGAAACCAACTGCATTTGAAAGAGGACTCAAATAGATTTCGTTTAATATATTATAGTTCACACAGTTCATTATATACAGGGAGTTATAATTGTTTGAAGTTGACCCTGAAATGCTGAAAACTGGGCAATAGGCTATGCGTTTTGCTACTGTTTTGAAATCCAAACACAGCCTTATGCATTCCAAAAAATTCCAAAACTTATCCGAGATGCACTATGAACTTTTTCGATTGTAACGCAACTTGAAAATCTAAAAACGGATGTCGAAAAGGTTGAAAAGTTGTATCCCGAAGATTGCCAGCTAAAATGACTAAGTCTCATTTTACACTTGGAAAATTTTAAGTCATTAAGTCTAAGAGCTCAACATTAAAGACTAATCTATGCATGCCTTTTACGGGGCGTTACAACTAAACTGGAGATATAAAGAGATGGAAGAGAGATGTGAGAGAGAGGGTAGAGAAAGAGGGGAGAGAAGTAGGCCAGTGAGGAGAAAGGGGCGATCGGGGAAAGGGGAAAGGAGAGAAGAGAAAAAAATTGTTATAAAACTCTAACTATATCCCCCCAATAGTAATTCTTTTAAATTATAACTATGTATAGTAAATGTATAACATATGTTTATTATATTATATAACATGGTCCATTTAATAGGTCATCACGAGAGGACACAAGAAACTTTACCCAAAATCCATTCGGATGCGCACATTCGCCATCAATCTATGGCTAACGCACACAAAAATTTATAAAAAAGTTTTCAATTCCTGCTATTTCGCTCATAGGTCTAAAAATATTCAGTTCTCCTCTTCAAAGCAACACAATCTATTTAATGGGTCGTCGCTAGATCTAAGAAGTTTTGGCCAAAATCTATTCATACACCCACATCCTCCATCAATCCATTAGCTAATGCACACGAAAAATCGCAAATAGTCCTCAATTCCTGGTATTTCGATCATATCTCATGAAAATGCTTCATCTACCCCTCCAAAGCAACAAAACCCATTTAATAGGTCTTCATGAGAGGACCAAAGAAATATCACCCAAAACTCATTTGTACGGTCACGTCCCCATCATTCCATAAGCTAATACACATGAAAAATAGTAAAAAAATACTCAATTCCTGCTATTCCCCCCATATGTCTTAAAAAATGCTCCATCTGCCTCTTCAAAATAACACAATTCATTTAATTAATCGGCGTGAGCGAACCAAGAAGCTTCACCCAAAATTAATTTGAATGTACGCATCCCCTATCAATCCATAGTCTAACACACACAAAAAATTACAAAAAATTCTCAATTCCTGCTATTTCACTCATATGTCCTAAAAATGCCCCGTTCGCCTCTTCAAAAGACATAATCCATTTAATAGGATGTCACGAGTGGACCCAAGAAGTTTTATCCAAAATTCATTCGAACGCCCATATCTCGCATAATCTTTAGGCTAGCACGCAAGAAATATTGTAAAAAAATATCAATTCTTGCAATTTAGCTCATGTCTTAAAAAATACCCCGTCTGCGACTCCAAAGTAATATAATCTATTTAAAAGGTCATCATGAACAAACCTAAGAATTTTCTCCCAAACCCGTTTGGACGCCCACATTCCTCATCAATCCATAAACTAACACAAATGAGAAATCACAAAAAAATCATGAATCTTCTACTATTTTGTTCATATATCTAAAAAAATGTCTCGTTCGCCACTCCATTGCAATATAATCCATTTAAAAGGTT
The DNA here is from genome assembly GCA_030864215.1 of Capsicum pubescens. NCBI lineage: Eukaryota > Viridiplantae > Streptophyta > Magnoliopsida > Solanales > Solanaceae > Capsicum > Capsicum pubescens. The sequence goes on along the minus strand of CM061546.1, from coordinate 66,725,617 downwards.
GTCACAAGCGAATTCAGGATTTTTTTTCCAAATTCATTTGGATGCCCACATTCCCATTAATTCATAAATAACACAAAAAGAAATCGCAAAAAATCTTCAATTCCTGTCATTTCACTCATATGTCTTAGAAATGCCCCATCTGTCTCGCCAAAGTAACATAATCTATTTAATAGGTCATCATGAGTGAACCCAAAAAGTTTTGGCCCCAACCCATTTAGACACCCATATCCACCATCAATTCATAGGTGTTCACATTTAAAAAATCGCAAGAAATTTTCAGTTTCTGCTATTTTGCTCATATATCATAAAAAATTCACTATTTGTCTCTCTAAAGCAACACAGTCTATTTAATAGGTCATTACAAGTGGAACCAAAAAGCTTATCCCAAAACTCATCCCGCATCCCTATCAATTCATATAACACACATGAAAAATCACAAAAAATCATCAATTCCTTTTATTTTGCTCATATGTTTTAAAAATGTCCTGTCTATCTAAAAAAACACAATCTATTTAATAGGTCGTCGCCCGAAACTTATTTGGACGTCCACATCTCTCATCAGTTCGTAGGCCAATACACATAAAAAATCACAAAAATCTTCAATTCCTGCTATTTCGCTCATATCTTTTTAAAAGATATTCCATCCGCCTCTCCAAAGTAACACAATTTGTTTAATAGATCTTCACGAGCAAACCCAAGAAGTATTGCTGAAAATCCATTCGGTGCCTACATCCCCCATTAATCCATAGGCTAACACACAAAAAATCACAAAAATCCTCAATTTTTAGTATTTCACTCAATTTCAAAACTTTTTGGCCACGTCCTAGACAACTATTAAATGGATTGTATTGATTTAGAGGGCCGGATAGAGTCATTTTTAAGACATATGAGCAAAATACAAATAATTGAGGATTGTTTATAATTTTTCGTGTGTGTTAGCTAATAAAATGATGGACGAGCGTGAGCATCTGTATGAGTTTTGGGCAAAATTTCTTAGGCATTTCCATGACTACCTATTAAATGGATTGTGTTAGTTTGAAGGGCTAGACAGAGTTTTTTTAATAATATGAGTGAATACTAAAAATTGAGAATTTTTGGTAATTTTTTGTGAGTGTTATCCTATGAATTGATGGGAATGTATGTGCATCCAATTGAATTTTTGGCAAAACTTCTTAGGCACTTCCCTGATGAACTATTAAATGGACCGTGCTAGTTTAGAGGGGTGAGCATAAGAGTTTTAAGGACATATGTGCAAAATACTAAAAATTGAGAATTTTTTGTCATTTTCTGCAAATGTTAGCCTATGAATTGAAGGGTAAGTGTGGGCATTCAGATGGATTTTGGAAGAAAGTTCTTGAGTGTGACCCTGAGAACCTATTAAATAGATCGTGTTGATTTGATTTTACGACAAAGCTTCTTCGGCGCGCCCCAGAAAATTATTAAATAGAAAGTGTTGGTTTGGAGAGGCAGATGAAGTTTTTGTAAGACATATGAGCGAACTACTAATAATTGAGAATTTTTTAATAATTTTTCATGTGTGTTAACCAATGAATTAATGGGTGGGTGCGAACGTCCATATGAATTTTGGATAAAACTTCTTGAGCACACTCCTGCCGATCTATGGTCCATGTCAGTTTTGAAGTGGTGGGAGTTTTGAAGTGGTGGGTGGAGGTCCTTTTAAGAATATGAATGAAATACTTAGAGTTGAGGATTTCTAATAATTTTCATGAGTGTTATTATGTGGATTGATGGGAGGGTGTGCACGTTAAATTAAGTTTTCAGCAAAACTTCTTCGACGCTTACCTGACAACCCATTAAATGGACTATGCTAATTTTGAGGGGCGGTTGGTTCTTTTTATTTAATATGGTAAAACATATAAAATTAAGGATTTTTTGTGAATTTTCATGTGTGTTAGTTTGTGAACTTGAAAGCTTATGAATTTTTTCATAACAATTTTTTTGCGATCTAAAAATTGTAATTTTTTTACCATTATCAATATTGTTTTAAGTGAAACTAAAATTATAAAATCTATTGTTTAAATTTTTGGTGCATCAAACTTTTGAAAGCCTAAAGCAAACGCTTTAACTTCACCCTTAAGCCATCCCCCGAGCTGAAGAAACTGCTCTTTGCAATAAGACACGAACACTGAAAATGATAACTTAATTCCAGTGAAGAGAGAGAAATTCTTGGGTAATTATTATGCTGATCTTAAGAAGAATGTTTTTAATTCATCAACTTAAGAAAATTATTCTATGTGTTCAACTTCAGTTATGCTGCAGTAAAAATAGTGGATACATTCTTTGGTAAACCTGGCATTTTAAGAATTTTGTTAGACATCGAAAGGGTAATGAATCTATATTTTTTATCAACTGACCATCAGGATTGGATAGTATTATTATCAAGGCCCGGTAATTGATGTGGCGATTATATAATCCGGGGGAGTTTTAGAGTTTATGACTCAACCTATTTCATGTTGTGTGAATGCTTACAAGATTTTTTTCACTGCATATAGCATCAACATGGTCTAATAATGAATATTCAGGTGAGTGTGTGAGAAGAAACTTCAATGTGGAAGCAAGAAAAAAGGTTTTAGAAGAACAGAAAATATAAAACTTCATATTGTATCATCTGATATGATGCAAGTTAGAAATGATCAAGTTTGTGAAGATTTATGTTTATCCAATTGATTATGCAATGCTTGTGCCTATAGCAGGATTGATGGACACTGCTATATACGAAATGAAGACTTTTTCAATCTGAAAAGATTACAAAATTATTCAGGTTGAACAAATTTCAACATTAAAGTTTCTATGGAGCGGTCATTCGCAAGGTGACTTAATAAATTTGGTGGCTTAAAGCAAAATTTTAATAAAGAGTTTCAAGTACATTCAATAAAATTAGCATTTTTTTGTGTATCACATGTGTATCTTATGTGTCACACGTGCATCTCATGCAACGTGCGTGCATCTCGTGCGATATACGTTTATCTTACTTAACGGGTTGCCATTCAGTTGAAAGATGTATTATTTTTGTCCTATCTGATTCTACTTTTTATTTTTTTTAGAAAATAAAACATCTACCTTGGTAAAACTAGCAATGTCTATCGCTTATGCTTCATGTTTTATCCTTTTTAAGCACACTTTGTGGAAGAATTCAATCAAACACACAGTTTGCAAAATTACAGAATTCATTTTACTAGTCTATTTTTTAGATAGGGAGAAAATTTAAGAATGACTGCTTTGGAGAAAGAACTTTCGCTTCATTACTTAGCAAGAATAGATTCGATGACATAGATGGTCTGTCTGTTGCATTGAGTTGCAAACACATGATTCTCACTTGAATATAATGTTCTACTTCCTCACTAGGACTAGGATTAGTTATTGCTGAATCTATCAGCTCAAAGGCCTTGCCATCATTCCACAACTCCGAAGCATGAAGCAACAGTTCATTAAAATAGATAAATTTAATTTTCAATCAAAGAAATATTAAAATATTTGCATTTTATAATTTACCCATTGGACCAAATTTAGAGAAAAATCATTGTCATAAGAGGATTTGTTCTTTTTGCCACTAATGACCTTCAATAATATGATGTCATAGCTAAAGACATCGAATTTTACATAAAAGTGACCATCTAGAGTATATTCAGATAACATATAGTCACTATATAGAAAATACTAAAGTTAGTATTCAAAGTATTGGAATAAAGACATGATGAAAGAATCACTTTCATTACTTGCCTGCTTACTATGTTCTGATGATTCGATGAGTATTTTCTTCATTTTAGCTTCTGCTACATATTCTAGCTGTATCAAAATATGATAGATTATCCCTCTAGCTATTGCAATGATAATTTTCTATCATTTTTTTCAATCAAGCAATGACTTTGATTCTCGTCTAAATTATTTATATATTAAAAGAAAGATAAAAAAGCATAGCTTTAACAGAAGTCAAGGGTTAACAAACATTATACAATAAGTCATCAAGTTAAATATGAAATAGTCTAGACTTTTGTTTGGCATATATTTGTATACCAATTTCTCGTCGTCTTTTACACAGTAGTCAAGGAATTTAACATAATTTCTGTATTGAAGTTTAGCAATGAGAAGTGCCTCAGTTTTAAATTCACTTGCACATTATCGTGATTAGGTTGATAGCCTTTTAACAACTATTTACTTACAATCTAACAATTGTTCTTAGAAATCACAAACTAATTTATTAGAAATGGTGATTTATTAGAAATTGTAATTTCTCAAAATAATTGACAGATTATTGATAAATAGATGTGAAACGACTATTAACTCAATCATGATAAGGTGTAAGTGAATTTAAAACTAACATCTTATTTCTAAACTTCAACATAAAAATCTTGTAAGATTACTTGACTACTAAATGAAGGAAGAGGAGAAATTGTCAGTCTATAAATATAAGCCAAACAAAATTCTAGACTATTTCATGTTCGGTATAATAATTTATTATCTAATGTTTGTTAACCTTTTCCTTTTGTCCAAGGAGAAATCTTGTTGTCCTTACGAGCCTCAAAGAAGATGGTCGCCATGTCTGGTGGATTACCATGTTTGCGTCCTTTCACATTCAAATAAATTGTCATATATTTGAAACTAAGAGGAACTTTCTTCATAGGATTACAAGAATCATGTACGTACCAATTCATAAATAATCTCTCTAATCGGCTTGCTACCAGTACGGTTAGGTATACTTAACTTAGACCTATTCATAAATTCTTTGATTTGTTAATCCGTCAGAGTAACAACAACCTCAAAGAACTGAGACTTTCACAATTGCTAATTTTTACCTATTTAGATCTATAACACTGAATAACATGGCTAGAAGATGGCTCTGGTACCACATATTGAATTTCAACACATATGCAAAGTCAAAATACAAAGGAATAATAAACAGGAACGTACCTTCGTTCATGAAAAAATAACCTGAGAGAAGTAATTTCATAGCACAAGCGTAAAAGTCTTCTAGCTTATGCTTGTCGAAGTATAAAAAAGGCACAAATGTACTGTATTTATAGATAGGATAGAGACTGCGAAACTTTAACCTAGGGACTTCTTCATAAAATATGATTGCCTTAGGGATTTATAGTTAATAGGAGAAAAGGTAATTTTGGTCCTGAAGTTATTGTCTTATTGTAGTTTTGGTCCCCGTGTTATATGACTTGACATGTTTAACCTTCAATTAATTAAAATGTGTTATTTCATCCCCAAAACTAACAGATTTTAAAAGTATTATGTCAAATATTTCAACTTACCAATTTTTATATTTTTTGATACTACAACACACAATTTTAATGTAAATCTGAGCAAATATACAATGATTGCAAATGCATCATCTTAAGAAATCGTACTTTTCCTTTCAATAAGTTATTGCCAAATTATCATAGTATTTTGCAGAAGTTGTACAAAAATTATATCAACATGTATTTCTTATGATGGCTAATAGATGCACTTTCAAAAATATAGTTAATTCTTAAAAAAATTCTTCAAAATTATTAGAGATAAGAACCTAGTACCCCACAAAACTATGACCAAAGTTGCTACGACATACTCCAGCTTCACAGGGGTAGTATTACCCCCCTCCCCTGAACTCAATTTTAGCATACTTTGTCACTCTTTTGTGCTTATGTGGCACCTTTTATATATAAAATAGGACCCACGTCTAAGGTGCCACATCATCTAAAAAGATTGACAAAAGGTATTACGCCATCTAAAAAGATTGACAAGAATACGTTAAAATTTAGTTCAAAGGGTAATAAGACCCCGTGAAATTAAAGTGTGTTATAACAAGTTTGATCATAGTTCAAGGGGTACTAGATGCTTTACTCTAATTATTAACATCAGAAAATTTAAGCACACATATGTATTAAAAATTGTGAATCCTTTTCATTTATGAATTTGATAAAAGAATAATTACGAAATATTATATAATCACTTTCTAGGTGTTAGCAATTCGATATATTTATTCTTTGGGAAATATTTAGAACTTTTTTGAATCAAAATAAATTAAAGAAGAGTTATCTAAGAGAAGAAAAAAATCTTATAAGATAAAACAAGGCTTCTTACAATAGCAAAAATCTATAAGAGAAAATATAGATTTTACACACACATATAAATAATATAAAGGGAAAATACCATAGAATTGCAACCAAACATGTTAAGTAAGATAATGACTGTAATTTATGATTCAGGCATTGGCTTAAGGCTACACAATTGGAGTACCATTATGAGATAAGTTAATGAATAAAAGTTTCTTTGACAAATAATGAGAACTGAGAGTTGAATAGATAAATCAAATTCAGGCAGTTAACGTTAAATTTGAAGATAAGTTAATTCATGACATTGGTCTAACAACCAACTAAAGCTAAAAAGTTACTGACAAAGTGATTTGGTCGGTATTAATCACCTTTTTAGAGACGAAAAAACATTATCAACCACAAATTTTTATATTTTTTTTTATGATTGAATTCATCATAAATGCTTTGCATTTGGGGAAAAGTAGTTAATAACTTTTATTTAGCTATGAAACACTAAGTTATCTTTGTAAACATTTGGCGACCCACATTTAATGATCAAGAAATATTATTTTGAACTCTTCCCAACTAGCTGAAGGTGAACCTATACCCCTTGATTTTTTCCAATCTTCATATAATTATATAGCCACCCCCTTTAATCGATATGTTGCTAACTCAACTATCTCTTTACCAGATACATGCATAACATCCAAAGCCCTTTGAATTTAATCTATAAAGTCTTGTGGATCTTCATTAGGATCTGACTCGGTGAATGAGGGAGGATCCAATTTAAGGAAATCTTGTGTCCGTAGATTAGCTGCCCTATCCACACCACTAGTACCCATAGTTGGACCAGCTTATCCTTAACCTTGTCCCGTCACTGTACGAGTCAATAATTGCACCGTATTTCTTAAATCTTGTTCAGTAGCATTAATAGGTAATTATGAGGATACTCCTCTCCTTGTTATATATTCTGGAGATAGAGGAGTAGAAGAAGTCCTTGATGCAAATTCATCCTGAGCCTCACTTTGATCAACATGTCTAGATGGTGATTTGTTGGTCCCTTCTCCAACAGCCACATCTACTTGCTTACTTTTATTTTTACTCCTTGTAATCGACATGTTTACTGTATCAAGATAAAAAAGTATTTCAGGTTAAATACAAATCAACCTACATCATTAGCTCTATCGCACGATCTAAAAAATGAAAAAAAAACAACTCCTAATGTCTGTAGCCTTCTACTTAGAGATGTGGTGCACACCACACTCATAAGTAAGACTCTATATGGACACAACATTGTATCCATCTCCCTATGATGTCCTGCTTTGATACCATTTTTTTCACATCTCAAATTCCATTAGGACGGACCAACACCTGTAGCCGTAAAGGCCCGAGATATAATACCCATGATTTTTCTAGCTTAAATTCATTCCTAGAATATTAAGAGATAGATTCCAAAATAAATAGTATTTATTTCATATGGAATTCTTTAGATTTCGACTTTTCATGGTGTGAGAAATTGAATAAGGTTTCCAACGATATAAGATGTGCCTAAATTCAATAACCAAGTAAGAAGTTATGGATATTTTAAGTTCCTATCGCAAAACACCGTTATTCGGGCCCTTAGTGGGTCGCGGAGCAGTGTAAATTTCCAATTGTCCCATTCCAGTGGTCCTCCGCGATATTAGCGCATTGTGGAGATGGTCAATTTCCCATTTGTTAATTTTCAGAGGTCCAGCGCGATAATGGCGCGTCACGCTAAGTTTCTAGGTCCCACCCAAGGTGGCAACGCGATACCACCGCGTCACCACCATACATATTTCCAGTTGAAATTTTCCAGTAGGTTGGCGCGATAGTGGCGCATCGTGCCAAGGCCAAAAATCGAGAATTTTGGGTCATTTTCCAATTCCAAATTAGAGATGAATAGGGGCATTTTGGTCAATCCCCAGGGCCCCAATCCGTCCAAAATTAGAAGATTGATCATATTTGAAAGAACTTTATGCTTTATTCATCATTCTCTCTTAAGCAAAACCCTAAGGCTCATACTTCCCCTCCAAGAAACTCAAAGTTTCTCCATTAATTCTCCAAGAAAGCTCCAAATTAAGGATTTCCAAAGCAAGATAATCAAGAACCCATCACCAAGAATGCAATAAAGATCCAAGATTCAAGTTTTAGCATCTAGATCATCAATTGAGGTATGTGGGGTTTGAACAAGGATAATTCTTTCATCCTTGTGCCCAAAACTTTATTTTAATTACAAATTTACTGTAATTTATGAGATTTCCCATGAAATTAAAGTTAGGGTTTATGCCCATTATCATTATTTGCAAGATTATGAGATTTACCATAATTTAGAAGTTGAACTACATAACTATATTCATATTTCAATGCATTATGCAGTAATTTCCAGATTTTATGTTGAATTATAAGTGTTTACATTACCAAGCATGAATTTTTAGATGTTTTAACATGAGATTGATACATGGGACATTATGCCCTAATTAATATTTCTATTTCGAGATTATTTGTGCTATGAGCACCCTCAGATAAAATTTCTCAGATTTTAATAAAGATTTGACCTTTTGGTCCTAAGCTAAGATAAAGAATTCACTTTGTTCAGATAACTTGAGATTTAACCATGTGATATTTTGAAGTGAATTTCTTAATATTTTGAGCATAAGAATGGGAGTAGTATTTAGCACTGAGATGGGTAAGTTACTACGGTTTCATAACCCAGAACTACGTGCCACCGTAGGATTTAGATTATTCCCACTTCTATGTGGATGACTCAGATTGTGATCACTTTAGATAGAAGTTCTATTCCGATGGCAATGGTAGAACAGACCTACCTAACGGGGGGCAGACGTGGGACTCCTTGGATGCTCACATGGTGTATGTCAGTTAGAAGAACCTCCCTACAGATGTCTCCCACTCTTCAACAGTCTACTGATTTAAAGATTTAAGTTAAAAGCATATATTTTGGAAGTTATGGTCTTAAGATTTTAATCCCTAAGATAAGCTATTTTACAGACTTTAGAACTAAGTGTAATGGCTCACAAGATTTACATTATATGTCTTATCAATTATGATTTATGATTTTCAGATTTCAGATTACTCAAGCCTGTGTTAGTCATTTATATTTAGCATGCATGATTTTATAAACTGTGATGATAATGTTTACTTATTGCATTCACCCCCATATACTCAGTACATCCTCAAAGTACTGATCCACATATACGTCTATGTGCTACATTGTCTCATAATGTAGGTTCAGGTGCTCATCTCAGCAGCGTGGGTGATTTCTGAGCATCTCATCTACATCTCTACAGTTGGTGAGTCCTCATAGTTCGGGGACTTAGTTATTCATACTTTCAGTTTATTAGTAGATGTTACTTTATTTATTTCAGACAGTTTGAGTCAGCTAGGGGCCTGTCCCAGTGGCTCTCTAGATTCAGATAGTAGAGGCTTGTCGGACTACTAGATTCAGTGTTAGACTTTTGATTCAGTATTCAGATTTTCAGTATTGTTTTACCAAGACTTGTGAGATTAGTATGTTTTCAGATAAAATTTCCGCACTTAATATGTTCCATGTTCATATTTCCCCTATGTTGTGATCCAGATTTAGTAAAAGCAGTTAGGGTTAGCTCAGGACTACTTGTAGTTCGGAGCACCGTGTGGCATCCCAGAAACTAGATTTTGGGGCGTTACACGAGAGTACCAATCCAAAACCTTGTACTTCTCATGCATGTAACTATGAAAATTAAAGGTGCTGCCAAGTATGTATATAATGCATCAATGAAAATAAACCACATAGGCAAGTCCAAAACTATATGTGCAACACTTGGCCGTTGGGGCCACAACGTTAATAAGAAAAATGAAGTGCTACCATGCTTAAATTTACATTGGTATTTAAGACTTTAAAATATACATGGACTTAGTTAATGTCGGGATAAACCCCCACCTTAATCTTAACTACTACACAAAACCAAGACATATAACAGACTCAAAAAATCCTGAATCAACCTGGAGCTCACCAATAGTTGTTGGATGTCGTGTGCTCCAACTGGGATGGTTTACTAGCTGGAGGACCTGTACCTGTGGCATAAAACACATTGTTCCCCCAACAAGGGACGTCAATACAAAAGAATGTACTGAGAATGTAAGTCATGAAGTGACTATAGGTAAGACAAAAGCTCAATAAAATCAGATATAAATATATGTAACTGTATAGATAAGGATAAAAGAACAGCTTTGATTGTACTAGTGGAATCATGTACGTTTAATCCTTTGCTTTACTATATTCTTTTTTATTTTATAAAATTATAAGGCATACAAATGACCAGCTGATCAGGGGTAAAAAAAGGATGACCCATGCTAGGCATTTTAACCCCTGGGATACGGTCCTTATAAAGGCTTTCCTTTCATCCCTGGGATACCACCCATAATATTGGGAATGACCCATGCTAGGTGTTCCTTCCACCCATGGGATACCATCAAGAATATAGATTCACTTCAAATCATACTTTTTATCTTTAAAGTTGTTGTTTTGGTGGTTATGACATTATTATATTCAGAACTTTAAACCAGTAGCAAAATGTATACAAATATGCACTAGATGTAATAACAATGAGGTAGGATGTAATAATAATAGAAATATAATACTTAGGAGCTTAACTAACACCATGGACTATGTTGACTAAGATAACAACTCATAAAGCTTATTATTAAAAACACCTACATCATACTAGTACTTAGAAGACCAAATGTGCAAATCTAGTAACAAACATATTTTTAGGTACTTTAAAACCCTAATGAGGTGGAATAAGGTTGCTAGTCATATTGGAGATTGTACGTTGACTTTATGTATATTTGAAAGGAAGAGCGCTTAGGAATCTTTCTTTGTAACACAAGAGTTAGATTCATGCCAGGGATTATAAGACACCTTGTTGCATAACTGATCGCACTCTAACTTAATGTTCTTCCTTTTAGATTATTAATATACAACAAAGTAAAAGTAATATTAGTATCTAATTAACACATTCACGCCATTTAACCTCATCACAATAGTAGCCGGTTAGTAACCCATAATTAATTAACTCAAGGGTGTTTCTCAATCCCTTCTCCCAATTACATTCACATATAATACAAATTCTTATTAGGTTCTCCTAAACAATTTCAGCTTAGTTTCACCCTCAAAATAATATATCAAGTGGAATGGGCAGTAAGCTAACACAACATCCACTTCAGCGATGTATCATTATACTTTTCTTCTACATTTTAACATAAATTATTTACACATTTCCCCAACATCAACCAAGCAACCCTAACATATACACATAAGATAGTTTTAAAATAGCCCCAAACATCCTCAACTATAGCAACCAAATATTGAATTCACCACCCCTTGAGTTCTTAACAACAAATACGAACAATCCACTATCAAAATATGTCCATAGGAAGAGGGCAAAAATGGGAGGTAGCTATACCTTAATTTTTGTGATAGGTTATTCTCTTAATGTGTATATATTCAATATCTTGATTCTTTAACACAAAAACCAAAGGAGAAGAGAAAAATCTCTTAATAACCTAGAATAATAGGACTGGCACACTTATAGAAGGTTGTCCTATGTTTAATTATAAAGAATATAATCATCGTAGTTTCCTTAAGATAAGCTCATGATTTGTTCACTTAGATTTAGCTTGGAAGTAAGGTAAATCACAAGAACCTTAGTGGAATTATAGGGTTGTTGTATAGCTAAGAGAGAGCAAGATAGAAAACTCTGGAAAGTTGATTTTTGTCTAAGTTAAAATGAGTTGGTTTCAATTCCTTTAAAGAGAGATGCTCTTGGCCGACTTTATTGGGCATTTTTAGGGCATAATTTTTCAAGTATATGATACACCTACTTGCCCATTATATTGGGCCTTTGTGAATCTGAAACTATTGGGCTTTGGCTGCCCATTCTCTCTTTTAATTTGGGCCATAGTTAATTCAAGTAGATGGTAGTGTACCTAGCCCAATAATATGGTCAAGGGAGTATTAGTAGGTGATGCACCTACTTAGTTCTTAGGTTGGTCAAAAGGTCAAAGTAGGTGATGCACCTACTTACTTCATTCATGTATAAAATGGGCCTTTAACTTATTGGGCTTTTGGAATAGATTTTGGTATTGGACTGCCCATTCTCTTCTCTATTTATTTTACTTGGTTTGGGACTTAAATTAGCCCGTTAATATAGTCCCTAAATCTGATCCATTGACCTTAGCCCCATTAACTTGGTCTATGTAGCTTAAGTAGCTGACTCACCTAGTTGCTTAAATAAGTCAAGCAAGCACCTTAATATTTTATTCTATTTTTAGATCAAAATTCCTTTAATTAAACTTAAAAATTATGTACACTTGGTCATTTCAAACTTGAGACTCAAATACCTACTTACAATCCCAAGTATAAATACCCCCATCGACGGTAACTTGATCGTACAGTGTTTAATATATGAAAAATTCCTTCAAGCCTATCTTAACGCCACTAATCATGTAGGAAATTGAGTCCATTACCCATATCATAAGGATATATCAAGTGTCATATAAGTAGAACTAGTACATGTAGAATAAGGGGTATTACATCCTCCCCCCCCTTAGAAACCTTTGTCCTCGAATGCTAGCATAATTGGCTGCTTAAACAAGTATAAGCCTAAGTTTAATCCAAATGTTATCCACATAACACTTATATGTTTATACTTACTTGTTAATGCTCTAAACCAGCATCTTGGACTTTCTCTCTTGACTCGAATAAATTAGGGTACTTGGATCTCATTGTTTCATCGGTTTCCCATGTTATTTATTCTACTTTTTGGCCCCTCCAAAGTACTTTTACAGAAGCTACCTCTTTATTTCTTAATTTCCTAACTTTTCGATCTAGAATAGCAATAGGTACTTCTGTATAAGTAAGATCTTTTGTAACTTGTAGATCTACAGTAGGAGTAATAAGAGATGGATTTCCTATACACTTACGGAGCATTCTGACATGAAACATTGTATGTACAGTTGAGAGTTCCTGGGGTAGCTCTATCTCATATGCAACTTGGCCAAATCTTTGAATAATCTTATATGTCCTTATATAGCGGGGATTCAGTTTTCCCCTTTTGCCAAATATTTTTACCCCTTTCATTGGTGATACCTTCAAAATACCCAATCTCCTATAGAAAACTTTAACCCACTTCTCTTAATATCTGCATAAGATTTATGCTGACTTTGAGCTATTTCTAATCATTATTGTATCACCTTAACTTTCTCTAATCATTGTTGTATCACCTTAACCTTCTCTATATCTTGATGAATAATATCTAGCCCAAATAAGGTAGTTTCACCCATTTCAAACCACCCAATTGGTGATCTACACTTTCTGCTATATAAAGCTTCATAAGGTGCCATTTTGATACTTGAGTGATAGCTATTGTTGTATGCAATCTCAACAAGTGAAAAATGATAATCCCAACTACCTTTGAAGTCCAATGCATAAACTCACAACATATCCTCAAGTGTTTAGATTGTATGTTCTTCCTACCCATCCGTTTGAGGGTGAAAAGTCATGCTTAAACACACTTGCATTCCCAAACTCTTCTAAAAATACCTCCAAAAATTTATGGTAAATTAAGCTCTTCTATCAGATATAATATAGATTGGGACTCCATGTAGCCGAACTATTTCTTTAATGTATAATTTTGCATACTCTTCAACTGTGTTAGTGGTCTTAACCAGTAGGAAGTGTGTTGATTTGGTGAGTCTATCAAATATTACCCATATAGAATCAAACTTCTGTGAGGAGCGAGGTAAGCCAGTGACAAAATCCATGTTGATCATGTCCCGTTTCCTAGTTGGGAGCTCCATAAGCTGTATATAACCTCCTGGATTTTGGTTCTCTACTTTAACTTGTTGACAATTTGGACATTCAACTATAAATTCCGTAATGTTCTTCTTCATGTCTCCCCACCAATACACCTTTTTCAAATCATGATACATTTTAGTTGAACCAGGATGGATAAAATATCTTGAATGATGTGCCTCTGCCATAATACACTTTCTTAGCCCATCTATATTAGGTAATAATCTGTTTTGGCACCAAAGTATACCCTCTTGTGTAAGATCAAATGCCTTTGTCAAACCTTGTTTTACACTCCCCTTAAGCTGTAAAAAAATAGGATATACATATCATTTCTCTTTAACTTCGGCTACTAATGAGGATTCCGCTGTATTTTGCACAATAACTCTTTTGTCTGGAGATTCAGGAAAGTGAACCCCCAATATAGCTAATTGGTTTAGATCTTTAGTTATCCCTTTATTCTCGATGGACTATCCATAAGTGCTCGTCATTGCCTTACGACTTAATGCATCAACTACTATATTTGCTTTCCTTATATGATACAAAATATCGACATCATAGTCTTTTAATAGCCCAAGCTACCTTCGCTGCCTCAAATTTAGGTCCTTCTGGTTAAATATGTACTGAAAAATCTTATGGTCAGTAAATATATCAACATGAACCCCATACAAGTAGTGGCACCATATTCTTAAAGCAAATGTAACTGCTGCTAGCTCAAGATGTGTTAGATATTTTTTCTTATGTGGCCACAACTGTATTGAGGCGTAAGTTATCACCTTACTATGTTGTATGAAAACACATCCTAAGACAACTCCTGAATCATCACAATATACTACATAGCCTTTTGTGCATTCCGGAAGTACCAATACTAGTGTAGAAGTTAACTATTCTTTATATCTTGAAAGCTCCTTTCACATATGAATAAAACTTGGCTGATTTGTGTATTAGATTTTTTAAAGGTGCAGAAGTGGAAGAAAACCCTCAACGAACCTTCTATAATATCTTGACAAACCTAGGAAACGACGAACCTCCATAGGTGTTGTGGGTCTCAGCTAGTTCTTCACTGCTTCTATCTTTTTAGAATAAACTCTTATTCCCTTGTTAGATACAATATAACCTAAGAATGCCACTGATTTTAACCAAAACTCACATTTAGAGAACTTCACATAGAACTTACAGTCACGAAAAATTTGTAACACCTACCGCAAATGATTATCATAGTCTTCTTTTGATCTTGAATACACCAGAATATCATCTATAAATATGATAACAAACACATCCAAGAATGGATTGAAATCTCTATTCATCAAATCCATGAATGTTGTTGGTGCATTAGTTATACCAAATGACATAACTAAAAACTCAAAATAACCATATCGCATTCAAAAAGACATTTTCGGTATCTCATTCTCCTTCACTCTTATTTGGTGATAACCTAATCTCAAGTCGACCTTTGAGAAACACTTGGCACCTTGTAATTTCTCAAACAAATCATAAATTCTAGTAAAGGAATATTTTTTCTTAATTTTTACCTTATTCAATTGTCGGTAATCAATACACATTCTCAATGTGACATCCTTCTTATGTACAAATAACACGGTTACAACCCAAGGGGACATACTAGGCCTTATGAAATCCTTTTCTAACAAATCTTTTAGTTGTTCCTACAATTTACGTAATTTTGCTTGGTACATTCTAAACGGAGGAATAGAATAGGTTGAGTACCTGAGATTACATCAATACCAAACTCTATTTCTCATTCTGGTGGCAAACTCGGAAGCTCTTCATGAAATATATCAAGAAATTTATTTAATACTGAAATGGGTTGAAGAGTCGGTGACTCCACCTCTATATCTGTCACCCTTACTAGATGACATATGTACCCTTTGGCATTATCTTCTTTGCCTTAACATAAGAAATAAACTTACCCCTTGGTGCCCTAATATTACCCTTCCATTCAAGGACTGCCTCCTTTGGAAAATGGAAATGCACCCTCTTGGCTCGACAACCACTGTGGAATAACAAGAAAACAACCAATCCATTACCATTATAATATCAAAATCTACCATTTCTAGCTTAACAAGATCGACCAATGTATCACGATCACAAATAATTACTATACAATTACGATAAACTCTTATAGCTATAATAGACTCGCCAACTAGTGTAGATACTTCAAATGGATTAATCAGTGATTCTATTATTGTTTTAAAACTTCCCAACAACTAATGGAGTGAAGTATAATAGCCTGATCAATTAATGTATATACATTATGTGAAAATATAGACAATGTACTTATTACCACATCAAGAGAATCTTTCAAATTTTGTCGACCCACTAGAGCATATGTACAATTCTGAATATCACTAGAACTAGTTAACCCCTTAACACCTCTACCATGAATAGTGGTCAGCTGTTGACCTCTACCAAAGGAAGGAACCGAGGATGACGATGCAACAGTCGATCCAGCAGGTCCTGCCATATCACCCATACCCCTAATCTCTTATTATGTGTCCTGGTGTGCCACACCAATAGAAAGCATTTGTCCCAAGATGACAAGAACCTAAATGATTCCTTCCACATTGCTTACAAAGTTGTCTAGGAGGTCTTGATTGGCTTGTACTTCCCTGCACTTGAACCCCGCTACTTGTGAACCTTGAATCTAATTTCTTTGCCTGAACTCTTTCCTTAAAACCCTAAAATCGAGGTGGATCACTTGTTGTGGAGTAGAAAAGGGATGGTCTAGGCGACCTATTAAAAAATCGCGGCCTGAATTCAGTTTGAGATGGTAAAAATTATCCCATAGATCTAGCCCTTTTAAAGTGCCCTCTTTCTTCCTCTTGTGTCTTTCATTGACTTTGATCCTCTATTTTTTATGCAAAATCTTGTATTCTTTCTATATCTATGTCATTATTCAAGGCAGCAATAGTATAATCTCTAACCAAATATGGGTCTAATATATCCACATATCGATGAACTCTATCCTCCATAATAGCCACTATATTAGGAGTATACCTATCCAAAGAATTAAATTTGAGACCGTACTCTCTCACACTCATATTCCCTTAGCAAAGATTTAAGAACTGCTTTGTGCGGGCCTCCTGGATCTTAAATGGAAGATGGTGATCTATAAATACTATTTTGAGATCTTCCCAACTAGCTGAAGGTGTACCTATACCCCTTGATTTTTTCCAAGCTTCAGACCATAATATAGTGATCTGAGGTGGATTTATCAACCCCAGTGTTGTTATCTAAGTTTATTTAGCCTTGTTTTGAGGAATTTTTGTGTGAGATTAATGAGTAAATAATGATATAAATAAGCATATATGTGTTAGAGTACTTTATTACAATGTTTATTGGGTATTTCAAGCAAGTTTAGAATAAATTTGGTCACTTAGAGTTTAAACGAGAAAACTAGTGTTACTAGCTTGAGCTATGTGTTGTTCTAGTTGATCTTGATGAATTCTAGTGTGTAAGGAGTTACTAATGGTATGATTGTGTAATTATGTATGTAAAAACATGTTTATAGTGTTTAATTTTAAATTGAAACAAGCCAAGAGTCAAAACTAAGTTAAAGATGAAAGGACAAAACTAGTTCTTAGCTTAAGTTTCTAGTTCGTCGTCTTGGATTGTGTGTGTTGTTTTGAGCTCTAATTCGTGGTGTTTGATGATATAGAATGATTGGTGAGATTATTATGATTATATATGTATGATACATAAGTAGTAAATCAATTGTAAACAACATCAAAAGGATTGGAATGGATGGACAAAAGCACAGGACAAGACTTGACATAAAAATGGACGATTTAGGGTCACTAGTGTGTCGCGGAGATTAGAAACTTCTATGGGGCGTGTGAAACACCTTGGGATATTAAAAGGTACCAAAAACATTGTGTATACATGATGGGTGCGCTTTTCTCACCCTAGGTACCGCAATAGATGGCGTGACGCGAACCCTAGCTCAAAATCGGCAGATTTGACCTCCTATTGATAGGACACTTGAACATAATGCTATACAACTTGGAAGAATTTTAAACTTTGAGGGAGGATGTATAACAATTAAAATAGGGTTTTTATTCCTTTAATTTAGTTTTTCATGGATTTTATCATGTATTCATCTATTGTGATTATAGTTATGTCCATGAGCGCCTAAAAGCCCTTTTCTGGGGTTAAGGCCAAGATAACATGAGTTCTATTATTATGAATTAAGTTGGTTTTGATTATTTATCATATTTGGTTGTTTCTTTATCTTTTTATTATGATTTTAAGGATTTTAGACCCTTAGAATACATCTATTGTTATCTTGTGATCCCGGAAGGAGGAACAAGAGGATAGAACGTAGGATAAATAGAGTAGGATTGTAATCTTCTACAAAAGTAAGCTATAATTTGAATTTAGTATATGAATATACCTAAGTGACCTATTTGGTTCACTTATGGGATGAAATATGAATCTGTTTAACTTAGATCTCACATCTCCGCTTAATGATGTAGTTGTGGGTCTAAGTTAGATAGGTGACTTGAGGTTCGGAAGACCATAATCATAATATCAATCCCATGAATCAACAACCAAGATAAGTAACATAAGTAATGAAGTTTAATAGCATGGTATAAATGTTCGTAGAGCCTTAACCCTGGGTTTATTCCATTAATTGTCCAAGAACTTTTACTTTTCCACATTGTTTACTTTACTTTAAGTTATAACTCTCAAACTTTAGAGGTTACGTTTGCACTAATTTAATCTCAATAGTGAACTAGAATTGGAAAGTTACTTAACACTATACCTACGGGATCGATACTTGACTTTTATAAGGCCACTTTAACACTTGGTGAGACCACGTACACTTGCGTGTGTGCTTGGGCGCAATAAGTTTTTGGCACCGTTGCCGGGGACTTGGAATTAAGAAACTTCTTTAATTTTAGTTTTACTCTTTAGATTTGTTTGGTGCTTTTCACTTGGTGTTGGTTTTGAATTTGCAAAAATAGGTTTACATGTTAGTAAGCTGGCAAGGGACCAAAAATTGATTGAACCAGACCCCGAGCCCGAATAATGCTTACACTAATGGAAAATAGAAGCAGTCTTTCTCTTCTATATCCCAAAAATAAATGAAGAACAAGATATTCCTACTACCATGGCTGAGAATCCACCAGCCCACAGGCCAGTTCACGCGGTGGCAATCCCACTTGCGATAAATTTGACCTCCCCTATTCAAAATAGAATGTTGGAGGCAGATTTGCGCTGAAGCAAAACATGATGCGTCTCTTGTATTGCAGTGGAAAATTCACTAGGCTATCACATGAAGATTCACAAGTCAACTTGCCAAACTTTTTCGATATTAGTGACACATTCATACCTACGGGTATGTCGACTGATTATGTGAGGCTGATACTTTTTACCTTTTCACCGCTGGGGGAAGCAAAGAAGTAGTTGGACATTGATCTAAAAGATTCAGTCACAACTAGTGATGACTTATCCCAGAAGTTCCTCATCCTCTTCTTTTTATCTGGCAAGACCGTGGACTTTACAGTGAGATTTTGAGCTTCAAAAAAAGGCCAGATAAGAACCTTTATCAAGCTTGGGTGAAATACCATGAATTTTGGCCATTGGAAAATTCTTGAGCTTTGAGCTCACTTTCCTAGTAACAAATCATCATACGAGTCGTATGGTGTGGCTACGGGTTAGGTTACCCTAGTCATGAGGTGTCAAGTAGATGGTGGTTGGGTTTTTTTATCTTGGTTACGACTTGGGGATGCGATTCGTTAAGAGTGGTGACGAGTCATTAGGATGAACCTTAACCAAATTAGTAACTAAGTGACTTGACTCTTCTCTGAGTATGAGTGTATCACTAAGAGCCATGAGGATAGGTTATGAGTGGAAGGGTTTAGTCATATGTTGTCCAGTGTCTAATCCCTTGGGTTCTATCTTGGACACGACTAGACCATACGAGTCATGGGTTCAGGTCATGGGTAGGATCATGGAGTCGTAAGATGGGCAATGTGTGAAAGTCCTAATCACTATTTAGGGTACGACTCATGTCTATGATTCGTATGATATAGTGACGAGTCGATGGGTTACTCATAACCAAGGACGGGTTTTTTTAGCTTTAAGCTGGGGGCACTTTAGATATTTCTCACTCATAACCTTTAAGACCTCACATCCCTATAACACTTTTTGGTAATTCATTCCATACTTTACAATATTAAACATCCTCTTTACTCTCTCAAAATTCTCTCAAGTAAAATTAGCTAGGGTTTCAACAAACTGGTTATCTAAGGGCTTAAGGATCAATTTCTCTCCGTGAATCTTTGTAATTCAGGCATGTGAATCTTCCCTTATTGTTAGTTTACTAAAATAATATGTTTAAAGCATTGTTCATGAATCATTAATGGTGGTTTTGAAACCAAGGTTGAGGGGTTTGAATGCATATCATTGAATATTATTTTCTATAGTTTAAATTGTGATTATGCATATTTTAATTATGTTTTTGCATATGTGGGTGCATCAAAATGGTGATTTAATTAAGGCGTCATGATTGAACCCCCAAAATTTGATGAGTTTGGTTTTGATAATGGCATGCCCTCAACCTGTTTGTGAAATTGTCAATGAGAGTGATATTGTCACAAGTTGATTTATGTTTTTGAACTAAGGTTTTGGCATAACCATGATAATAATGGATGAAGTACTTTATAAAGGCTTTGAAGGACATAAATTGAATTGAATTGAATTGAAAACCTTATGGGTATATCAGAATCCCCCATGTAATTTTAATAATGGAGTTTGTGGGGTGCATGGGAATCCCCTAAGTGGTGGCTAATGACATTGTTTGCAAGTTATAGTCGGTATGACGATACCACTTTATAATGCCTTAATAATTGACTCCTGGAGTTGGTGGTTTGGTAATGCGCTAAATGTTTTAATTGGGCAATAATGAGGGTTGTGATAGCTAGCTGTGAAGGTGTGAGTTCAAAATACGGACACTAGAAACTCATGTTTGCCGACGTGAGGGTTGGTCTTGGTAACCTTAGGCCTGTGGAGTACACAAGAATCTCCTAAGTTTATACTTTGTATATATGTATCATGGAGGGTAAAGGGTACACGAAAATCCCCTGCCCCTATGATATCTCCGGTCCACGCAGCTACATGTATTGGGACCCGTTTAGGGGGTAACACTGCACCCATATATCCCGTGGGTAGATTTATGATGGTAAAGCAATACAATCTAGGTTAAGGTTTTAAGTGAATGCTAAACCTTATTCCCTATCCTAACACGGTATATATATGTCATTGCATATGGTAATTTGACTTGGTTTTGAATTAATGACATTATCTTATTTTTATACCTGAGTTACATACTAACATTCACCTCGCTAACCATCTTTAGGCATTGTATCCCCATGTGATGCAGGAACCAGCAATACTTCCATTACTTCTACTCAGTGACTTGGATTCGAGGACAACTTTGAGATACATTGAAGTGGTGAGTTTCCATACTCCGAAAGGCTCCATTTCATGCTATGGACTTCTTTATATCATTTTTATTTCTTTGGTTTTAGTTTTGGCTACGATCGGGGCATGTTCTAATTAAATATTCTTTGATTCTGGATAAAGGCTTCGTTGGACTACTGTGGGCATGAGCAATGTTGGTATTAGTGTTAGCAATGGTATTGGTATTAGCATTGGGATTGATATTAGGTGGACACTAGGTTGTGACTGTTTGGTTATAGTTATAGGCTTAATCTAATGTCTTTAAATTATTATCATTTTATCCTTTTATCTGTTCAAAATTCATCCAACAGGGGGTGTAGGATGGTTAATGGTTGGGGTATTGGGGGTGGTCTCTAGTCCTGGTTGGACTTGAGACACCCAATATAACTAAGCCCTGGATCGGGTCATGTCAAATTGGTATTAGAGTACTAGATTCATGGTCAATAGGGTATCCATAAAGCCATGTTGAGTAGAGTCTCTTTTAAGGGTGTGTAGCATGCCACACTCATAAGGGAGAGGCTACGAGGTATTTAGGAATGTTTCTCTTTCTTGTTTTTTATTTTTGGGTTGTAGAGTCTAAGGTCCTAAAATCTTTTCTAATCTCTCTTGTTCGCTTTTCTGATCATGCCACCCAGATGATCTAAATATCATCGAAACTTCTCAATCCCACTCGAGGACAATGTTGAATGGACACGTCATACTTATAAGGTCCAAACTCGGTCTAGGAGTCCAATTCCTAATTGCCCTCCTGGAGTTCCAATGGTCCCCTCCAGTCCTTCTCGATCTCCTTAGGTGGATATGACGAATGCTCAGTTTCGTCAGTTTATCCATATGTTAGATCAGTTGGTAGCTTCTCAGTCTGAGTGTGGTGCTTCTTTTACTCTATCTTCTGAGGCCACAAGGGTTGGCTTATTTATGAGGTCGAACCCTCCAACCTTTACTAGTGTTAAGGTTGAGGAGTATCCTCAAGGTTTCTTTGATGAGATAGAAAAGATCTTTTATGTAATGCATGCCTTAATATAGAGGGTGGGGAGCTCATCGCTTACCAATTGAAAGATGTGGCTCATCAGTGATACGAGGAATAGAACCATCCAAGGGGTGACAATGTTGAGTCAGCCCTGTGGGATGATTTTTCTAACATTTTCCAGGACAGATTCTTTTCCTAAGAGATAAGAAAGACGAAGGCGGAAGAGTTTGTTAACCTAAAACAAGGCAAGATTTCAGTCAAGGAGTATGCCTTGAAGTTTCACTAGTTATGCCGGTATGGTCCAAAGTTGATTTCTAGCATGAGGGATAGAATGAGAAAGCTTGCTTTCAGGTTGTCTTGAGACTTGATTTTGGAAAGTAAGGCTGCCTTGTTAAACAAGGACATGGATATCTCTAGGCTGACTGTGTATATGCAGCAGGTTGAGAAAGAAAAGAACCAGGCAGAGTTAGGGGAAAGGCAGAATAAGAAGATTAGATTTTTTTTGCAGGGTGGTGGTTAACAGCAGAGTGGTAGGGATGGTGAAAAATGGTCCAAGAAGATGTGGGGCAATTTTGGGTCTCAATCGACGACTAATGCTCCCACCCTAAAGCCGTCAGGTGACAGATATTTTTAGAGTGGCGATCATTTTAAGGCAAAGGGTGCCCAATCTCAGGATAGTGGGGCCCAATCAGCTCTATCATATCCTCTCTACAGATTTTTTGGTCGATTGCATCGGGGTTACTTTGATGAAGTAAAGGACAAGTGCTTCAACTGTAGTTAGTCAGGGCATATTCTTACAAAATGTCCAATTGGTAAGGTTGCTTCTAGGGAAAACAATGTTCCTCTTGCCACTTTTTCAGCTCCGGCACCAAGGGGTGCCCCATCTGGATCCATCACTGGTCGAAACTGACTTTATGCTCTCACTACTCGTCAGGAGTTTGAGCCATCACCTGATGTCGTTACAAGTATGTTGAAACTCTTTTCTCATAATGTGTACTATTTACTTGATCTGGGGTCCACTCTCTCTTATGTGACCCAATTTATGGTTGTGCATTTTGGTTTCGATCCCGAGTGTATTTCAAACCTTTTTTATTTCTACCTTGATGGGTGACTCTGTGGTGGCTAAAAGAGTCTATAAAGGTTGTGTGGTATCTGTGGGTGGTCGAGAGACCTTAGTATATCTGTTTGAATTAGATTTGGTGGATTTCACTATTGTATTGGGGTTGAATTAGTTACACTCGTGCTATGCGTCTTTAGACTGTCGAACCCGTAAAGTCATCTTTAAATTCCCTAATGAGCCAGTTATTGAATGGGAGGGTGGTTCCTTAGATCCTAAGAGAAGATTCATATCATATCTTAGAGCTCAGAGATTAATCTCTAATGGGTGTCTCAATAATTTGGCCCGGTTAAAAATTCTAACTCAGAGGGTCCTTCTTTAAATTCCGTCCCGGTGGTAAATGAATTTACTAAGTTCTTCCCTGATAACCTTCTTGGTGTTCCTCCCGATAGTGAGATTGATTTTGGGATATATCTTATTTTGGAAACTCATCCTATTTCTATTTCCCCGTATAAAATGGCTCCAACTAAGTTAAAGAAGCTTAAGGAGCAACTAAAGGATCTTTTAGACAAGGGTTTTATTTGTCCAGTTATATCTCTATGGGGTGCATCGATATTATTCATGCGTAAGAAGGATGGTTTCCTTCAGATGTGTATTGATTACCAGCAGTTGAATAAGGTAACGGTAAAGAATAAATACTCTCTTACAAGAATAAATGATTTGTTTGATCAGTTTCAAGGTACTAAGTTCTTCTCCAAGATTGATCTTCAGTCGGGGTATCATCAGCTAAAGATTAGGGAAGTGGATATCCTTAAAACCACCTTCCGTACTCGATATGGTCATTTCGAGTTCTTAGTACAACCTTTTGAGTTGAATAATGCCCTGGTGTCATTCATGGACTTGATGAATAGAGTTAAAGGTAAGAGTAGAGACATTTCTAGTATGATCGCGCTAGTCAATGCCTTATCCAATAATTTGAGAATGAATAATCCAAGTGGGGGAGAATTGAAACACCCTAAATTCTGGCCTTTGGAAATTTTTTTAGCTTTGAGCTTACTGTCCTAGTAACAACTCATCATATGAGTCATATAGTGTGGCTACGGGTAAGGTGACCCTAGTCATGAGGTGTCCAGTGGTTGGTGGTTGGTTTTTTTATCTTGGTTACGACTTGGGTATGCGCGTTGTTAAGAGTGGTGACGAGTCGTTAGGACGAACCTTAACCAAATCATTAACTTAGTGACTTGACTCTTCTCTGAGTATGAGTGGCTCACTAAGAGCTGTGAGGATAGGTTACGAGTGGTAGGGTTAAGTCGTATGTTGTCCAGTGTCTAATCCCTTAGGTTCTGTCTTGGACACAACTAGACCATACGATTCATATGGTCAAGTCACATGTGGGATCATGGAGTCGTAAGATGGACAGTGTATGGAAGTCCAACTCACTGTTTAGGGGACGACTCATGTCTATAAGTTGTATGATGTGGTGGCGAGTCGATGGGTCGACTCGTAACCAAGGATGATTTTTTCAGCTTTAAGTTGGGGGTACTTTGAACATTTCTCACTCAAAACCCTTAAGCCCCCACGTCCCTATAACACTTTTTGCCATTCATTCCACACTTTACAAGATTACATCCTCTTTACTCTCTCAAAATCCTCTCAAGCAAAATTGGCTAGGGTTTCTCCAAAGTGGTCATCTAAGGTCTTAAGGATCAATTTCTCTCTATGAATCTTTGTAATTCAGGCATGTGACTCTTCCCTTATTATTAGTTTACAAAAATAGTGGTTTTGAAATCAAGGTTGAGGGGTTTGAATGCATATCATTGAATATTGTTTTCTATGGTTTAAATTGTGATTATGCATGTCTTAATTATGGTTTTGCACATGTAGGTGCATCGGAATGGTGATTTAATTAAGGGGTCATGGTTGAACCCCCAAAATTTGATAAGTTTGGCTTTGACAATGGCATGCCCTCAACCAGTTTGTGAAATTGTCAATGAGAATGATATTGTCACAAATTGATTTGTGTTTTTGAACTAAGGCATTGGCATAACCATGATAATAATTGATGAAGACTTTATTATGGATTTTTTTGTCATAAGCGGAATTGAATTGAAAACCTTGGGGGTACATGGTAATCCCCCAAGTAATTTTAATAATGGAGTCTGCGGGGTACATAGAAATCCCCTAAGTGATGGCTAACGACATTGCTTGCAAGTTATAGTCAGTATGATGATACCACTTTATAATGCCTTAATAATTGAATCCTAAAATTGGTGGTTTGATTATGTGCTAAATGTTTTAATTGGTCAATAATAGAGGTTGTGATAGCTAGCCGTAAAGGTGTGAGTCCAAAGTATGAATACTAGAAACTCATGTTTACTGACATGAGGGTTGGTCTTGGTGACCTTAGGTTTGTGGGGTACACGAGAATCCCCAAGTCTATACTTTTATATATGTATCATGGATCGTGAAGGGTACACGGGAATTCCCATCCCCTATGCTATCTCCAGTCCATGCGGCTACACGCACTGGGGCCCGTTTAGGGGGTAACACTAGACCCATATAGCCTGTGGGTGGATTTATGATGATAAAGCTACATAATCCAGGTTATCGTTTTAAATACATGCTAAACCTTATTCCTTATCCTGGGATGGTATATATATGTATATATGTCATTGCATATGGTTATTTGACTTGGTTTTGAATTGATAGAATTATCTTATCTTTATCTCTGAGTTACATGCTAGTGTTCACCCCGCTGACCATCTTCGGGTGTTATATCCCCACGTGATGCAGGAACCAGCCATATTTTCATTCCTCCTTCTCAGTGACTTAGATTTGGGGACAGCTTTGAGTTAGATTGAAGTGGTGATCTTTCATAATCCGAAAGGCTCCATTTCATGATATGGACTTCTTTATATCATTTTATTTCTTTGATTTTTGTTTGGTCTATGGTCGGGGGGCATGTCTCAACCGGATATTCTTTGATTCTGGATAGAGTCTTTGTTGGACTACTATGGGAATGGGTGGTGTCGGTATTAGTGTTATCACTGGTATTGGTTAGAAACTTGGTTGTGCCTGTTTGGTTATGGTTATAGACTTCATCTAATGTCTTTAAATTATTATTGTTTTATCTTGTTATATGTTCAAAAATCATCTGACAGGAGGTATAGGGCGGTTAATGGTTTAGGTATTGGGGATGGTCTTCGGTCCTGGTTGGACTTGAGACACCCGACACGACTAGGCCCTGGTTCGGGTCGTGTCATTGAGAGAGATTCAAGTCTCTTCTTCGGGACTATCCACATCATCATCAGTACAATGAGGTAATAGCTCACACATTTGTTTAATCCCCTGACCATAACACAAAAATTTTGCTAGATTCAGCTGCAAGTGGTCAGGCTCTGAAAAGACTTATGATGAGTTTTATACTCTGTTGAATCCTAATGCACAAAGAAATCCAGATTGGTATTGTGATACCTCAAGAGGCTCAATAAAGAAGGTTTCATGCATGATTGAATTAACAGTATTACGGCCTTATCCCCCAACTATCAACTCTGCAGAACCAAATGATGACATAATTCAGCAAGTTGGGTGTGTTGCAGTCTCAAGCTCAGGTGAATGCAATACAAAAGACTCTGGCATGGTGTGATATTTGTGGGAATTGTGGACACTCTGCAGATATGTGTGGTGCAAATCTCAAGTCAGTCAATTTTATGGGTAATGCTCAAAAGCCGAATTATGGTAATGCCAACAACCAAAAGTAGCAGACTCAGGCACCAAATTATTCGTGGAACAATAATCAGCAAATTCAGCAGCAACAAAACACACAGGCCAATAACATTGAGGACATGTTAAAGAAGATCATGGCCACCCAAGAACAGATGGCTGCTGAACTCAAAAATCAACAAGTACTTCAAAAGCAGTTGGAGTATTAGTTGGGGAAAATGCAACAAACACAAAATACCAGGCCTTAAGGTGGTTTTCCAAGTGACACTGAACCTCCTAAACAAGTAATGGCAATCACCTTGAGGGGTGGTAAGGAGTTGATTAATAGACCTCCAAAGATAAATAAGGAGGTAGACACAGAGTTTAGGGAACTTCACATTAACCTTTCTCTTTTAGATGTTTTGCAGGGAATAACCAAGTACGCTAAGTACTTGAAGGACGTGTTAAATAATACAATAAAGCTGTAAGATATTGAGATAACAATGCATCACTGTGGAGTATAGTGATGCAGAAGATGCAGAAGATGCCTAAAAAACTTAAGGACCTTGGAAGGTTCACTCTTCTCATTTAGATTGGTAGCAGTAAGGTGGTCCATGCACTGAGTGATTTAGGGGCGGTATCAATTTGACACCCCTATCAATGTTCAACACCTTGGGTTTGGAGAAGACGAGACTGTGTTTTATGCTACTTCAAAAGGCAGATCAGACTAAAGTCCGTCTTGAAGGAATCATTGAGGACGTTCTTATCAAGTTTTACAAGTTTATTATCCCTGCTAATTTTATTATTTTGGATTATAAGGCAGATAACAGGGTGTTGATTATCTTGGAACGTCCATTCTTGGAGATGTGAGAGAGGGCACACTCAAAATGGGGTTGGATGATAAAGAGGTGGTCTTCAAGGTATGCCAAACACTCAACACACTATACCATTACAAAGATTCATACGTGATTATAATGATGGAAATGGATGAGTGTGGGGTGATATAGCCCAACCTACCAAAGACCTCTTTGGACTTTCTCATTGAGCTGCCCAAGCCACCAATACCTAAGCCCAAAGTAATGTTGATTGATGAGCCTGAAAGGGATACTGTTGAGAAAGTTGTTGAACTTGAGAGTTCACACTCAAGAGGTCAGAAATAAATAAGAAGATGGCCTCCAAGTAGGAGGAAGAGGATGAAGGAAAATGGTAAATATGACGATTGGGTCATGCCACGACACTAAACCAGGCGTTGCTTGGGAGGAAATCCAAGTTAATCTAGGTATTTATTTTCAGTCTTTTAGTTTTACTTCATGTATTTTTTTTTTGTTGAGTCACAGGGGCATGGGAAGTCTGAGTACCGGAAACTTGAGATAAGGAGCATGGATAAAACTGAGCGTGGGGTCCTCGGACCCTCTAGATGTATGAAGATGCTACTAGCTAGGCCTAGATGCCTCAAGGAGTATTTTTGTCTCAACTTTTGAGTATAGTTTAGGGACAAAGTAGATTTTTAAGTATGGAGTGGGGAAATTCCCATTGTTTCGGGTCAAGTGATGTTGTAGGATCTTGAGTCTTAGTTGTTTTTCTAGTTTTTAGGTAAATTTGAAAAAATTACAAAATGATTTCTTTTTTTTAGTTTATAGTTTATTTGGGTCAGTCTAGTAGGTGCACATTTCACCCACCTCGTGGTTTTTCTTTTCAGTTTTTTTCCACGGGGGTGCCCCTTGAACCAGTATCCTTTTTAAGTGTAGGGTTGTGATCTAACGTAGATTTGTGTACCTCAGCATTGTTGTATGAGCTTATTTATCCTTGTTTTAAGAACTTTTGTATGCTTAATGTGTCAATAATGATATAAATAAGCATCTTACAATGTTTAAGGTGTATTTCAAGCAAGTTTAGAATAAATTTGGTCACTTAGAGTTTAAACGAGAAAACTAGTGTTACTAGCTTGAGCTATGTGTTGTTCTACTTGATCTCGATGAATTCTAGTATGTTTAATGAGTTCCTAATGGTATTATTGTGTAATTATGTGTGGAAAAAATATTTTTAGTGTTTAAGGTTCAATTTAAACAAGCCAAGAGTCAAAACTAAGTTAAAGATCAAAAGGACAAAACTAGTTCTTAGCTTAAGTTTCTAGTTTGTCATCTTGGATTGTGTGTGTTGTTTTGAGCTATAATTCATGGTGTTTGATGATATAATTCAAGCTGTAAATCAATTGTAAACAACATCACAAGGCTTGGAATGGATGGACAAAAGCATGGGACAATACTTGACATAAAAATGGACGATTTGGGTTCACTAGCGCGTCGCAGAGCTTATCCACTGCTATGGGGTGAATTAGACACCTTGGTAGCTTCCTAAGGGACCAAAAACATTGTGTATCCATTATTTGGGTGTGTCTCACACCCTAGGTACCGAAATAGAGGGTGCGGCGCGGAGCCTAACTCAAAATTGACAAATTTGACCTCCTATAAATAGGACACTTGAACATAATATTATACACTTTGGACAACTTTGAAACTTTTAGGGAGGATGTATAACACTTAAAATAGGGTTTTTATTCCTTTAATTTAATTTTTTTATGAATTTTATCATGTATTCCTCTATCGTGATTACAGTTATGTCCATGAGCAGCTAAAAGCCCCTTTTCGGGGTTAAGGCCAAGAACATAAGTTCTATTGTTATGAATTGATTTGGTTTTAATTATTTATCATATTTGGTTGTTTATTTATCCTTTTTATTACTATTTTAAGTATTCACGATCCTTATAATACATCTATTTTCATCTTGTAAGCCCGTAAGGAGGAACAAGAGGATAGAACATGGGGTAAATTGAGTAGGATTGTAATCTTCTACAGAATGAAGTTGTAATTTGCACTTAGGATAGTAATATACCTAAGTGACCTATTTGGTTAACTTACGAGATAAAATATGAATCCATTTAACTTAGCTCTCACATCCCCGCTCAATGATGTAGTTGTGGGTCTAAGTTAAATAGGTGACTAGAGGCTCGAAAGACCATAGTCATAATATCAACCCCGTGAATCAACAACCAAGATAAGTAACATAACCAATGACTTTTAATAACATGGTATGATTGTTCGTGGAGCCTTAACTCTAGGTTACTTCCATTGACTGTCCAATAACCTTTACTTTTCCGAATTGTTTACTTTACTTTTAGTTATGACTCTCAAACACTCGTGGGTACGTTTGCACTAATTTAATCTCAATAGCGAACTAGATTGGACAGTTTCTTACCATTGTTCCCTATGGGATCTATACTTGGCTTTATAAGTCCACTTCACTGCTTGTTCAGACCACGTACACTTGCGTGTGCACTTGAGCGCAACATATAGCCAACCTCTTTAATCAATATGCTGCTAGCTCAACTGACTCTTTACCAGACACATGCATAACATCCAAAGCCCTTTGAACTTAATCAATAAAGCCTTTTGGCTATTCATTAGGATCTGACCTGGTCAATGAGGGATGGTCCAATTTAAGGAAATCCTGTGTCCGTAGACTAGCTGCCCTATCCACACCACTAGTACCCATAGTTGGACCAGTTTGTCCCACCACTATACGAGTTAATAATTACACCGCATTTCTTAAATCTTATTCAGTAGCATTAATACGTGATTCTGTGGATACTCTTCTTCTTCTTATCTCTTATGGAGATGGAGGAGTAGAAGAAGTCCGTGATGCAAACTCATCCTGAGCCTCACTTTGATCAACATGTCTAGGTGGTGATTTGTTGGTCCCTTCTCCGTCGGCCATATCTACTTGATTACTTTTATTTTTACTCCTTCTTGTAATCAATATCTTTACTGTATTGAGATAAAAAATTATTCCAGGTTAAATACAAATCAACCTACATCATTGGCTCTATCGCACGATCTAAGAAATAAAGAAAAGAAAACAACTCCTAATGTCCCTTAGCCTCCTACTTAGACATGTGGTGCACAACACACCCATAATAAAGACTCCATATAGACACGGCTTTGTAAACGACTCCCTAAGATGACCTGTTCTGATATCACTTTTGTCACGCCTCAAATCCCATTGGGGCAGACCGACATCTGTAGTCGTAAAGGCCCGAGAGAACAAATCCATAACCTTTTACTTATCATGCATGTAACTGTGACAATTAAAGTGACGTCAAGTATGGATATGATGCATCGATGAAAATAAACCACATAGGCAAGTCAAAAACTATATGTGCAAGACTTGGTTGTTGGGAACACAACGTCAAAAACGAAAAATGAAGTGCTACCATGATTAACTTTACATTAGTATAAAAATTCTCTACAAGATGCATGAACTTAGTTAAGGTCAGGACAAACCCCCGTCTTACTGTTAACTACTACACAAAACCAAGACATATAACAGACTCGAAAAGCCCTGAATTTACCTGGAGCTCACCAATAGTCGTTGGATGTCCTGTGCTCTTATGGTTTATTAGCTGGAGTACCTTTTCCTATGACATGAAACACAGTGTTCCCCCAACAAGGGACGTCATACAAAAGAATGTACTGAGTATGTAAGGCATGAAGTGACCATAGGTAAGACAAGAGCTCAACGAAATCAGATATAAATATATATAACTATATTGATAAGGATAAAAGACCACCTTTGCTTGTATTGGTGGAATCATGTACATTACATCCTTTACTTTACTTTATTCTTTGTTACTTTATAAAATTATAATGCATACAAATGACTAGTTGATCAGTGGTAAAGGAGGATGACCCATGCTAGTCATTTTAACCCCTGGAATACGGTCCTTATAAATACACAAATCGGGATCGACCCAAGCTAGGATTTCCTTTCATCCCTGGGATACTACCCGTAATATTGGGATAGACCCATGCTAGGTGTTCCTTACACCCCTGGGATACCACCCAAGAATATAGATTCACTTCAGATCATTCGTTTTATCTTTAAAGTTGTTGTTTTGGTGGTCATGGCATTATTAGATTCAGAACTTTGGACCAGTAGAAAAATGTATACAAATATGCACTAGATATAATAACAATGAGGTAGGATTCAAAAATAATAGAAATATAATACTTAGGAGTTTAACTAACACCATGGACCATGTTGACTAAGAAAAGAACTCATAAAGCTTGTTATTGAAAACACCTACATCATACTAGTACTTAGAAGAGCAAATGTGCAAATCTAGTAACAAATATATTTTTAGGTACTTTAACACTCTAATGAGATGGAATAAGGTTGTTAGTCATATTGGAGGTTGTACGCTACCTGTATAATTTGAAAGGAAGAGTCCTTAGGAAGCTTACTTTGTAACACAAGAGTTAGATACATGCCAAGGAGTATAAGATCAATGAGTCGTAATACCTTGCTGCACAACTAATCGTACTCTAACTTAACATCTTTCTTTTTAGATTATTAATCTACAAAAGAGTAAAATTAGTATTAGTATCTAATTAACACATTCACGTCATTTAACCTCATCACAACAGTAGTCGGGTAGTAACCTATAATTAATTAACTCAGGAGTGTTTTCTCAATCCCTTCTCCCCTAATTACATTGACATATAATACAAATTCTTATAAGGTTCACCTACACAATTTCAGCTTTGTTGCACTCTCCAAACAATATATCTAGTGGAATGGGAAGTAAGCTAACACAACATCCAATTCAGTGATGTATCACTATACTTTCCTTCTATATTTCAATATAAATTATTCACACCTTTCCCCAATAACAATCAAGCAAGCACAACATATACACATAAAACAGTTTCAAAATAGCCCCAAACATCCTTAACTATAGCAACCAAATATTGAATTTACCACAATTTGAGTTCTTAACAATTACACACAATCCCTTACCAAAATATATACATAGGAAGAGGGCAAAAATGGGCAGTAGTTGTACCTTAATTTTTGTGATATGTTATTCTCTAATGTGTATCTCTTCAATATCTTGATTCCTTAACACACAAACCAAAGGAGAAGAGAACAATCTCTTAATAACCAAAAACAGTGGGACTGTCACACTTATAGAGGGTTGTCCTATATTTAATTATGAAGAACATAATTCTCGTAGTTTCCTCAAGATAAACTCATGAATTGTTCACTTAGATTTAGCTTGGAAGGAAGTTAAATCCCAATAACCCTAGTGGAATTATAGGGTTATTGAATAGCTAAGAGAGAGCAATATAGAAAACCCTAGAAAATTAATTTTTGTCTAAGTTAAATGAGTTAAATGAGCTGGCTTCAATTCCTTTAAAGGAAACTGCTCTTGGTTGACTTTCTTGGCCATTTTTGGACTATAATTTTTCAAGTAGGTGATGCACATACTTTCCCATTATATTAGGACTTTGTGGATCTGAAACTATTGGGCCTTGGTTACCCATTCTCTCTTTTAATTTGGGTCATAATTAATTCAAGTTGATGGTAGTGTACTTGGCCCAATAAGCTGGTCAATGGAGTCTTAGTAGGTGATACACCTACTTAGTTTTTAGGCTATTCAAAAGGTCAAAGTAGGTGATGCATCTACTTACTTCATTCATGTATAAAATAGGCCTTTAACTTATTAGGTTTTTGGAACAGATTTTGGTATTGGACTGATCATTCTCTTCTTTATTTAGTTTACTTAGTTTGGGCCTTAAATTAGCCCATTAATGTAGGCTCTAAATCTGATCCATTGACCTTGGCTCCATTAACTTGGTCCATGCAGCTTAAGTAGGTGACTCACCTACTTTCTTAAATAAGTCAAGCAATCACCTCAATATTTTATTCCATTTTCAGATCAAAATTCCTTTTATTAAACTTAAAACTTATGTATACTTGGTAACGTCAAAATTTAGACTCAAATACCTACTTACGTTCCCAAATATAAACTACCCCCATCGACAGTAACTTGACCGTACCATGTTTAATAAATGCAAAATTCCTTCAAACCTATCTTAACGTCACTAATCACATAGGACACTGAGTCCATTACCCATACCATAAGGTTATATCAAGTGTCATATAAGTAGAACTAGTACATGTAAAATATGGGGCGTTATACTTACCATATATACTAAAACTAGTTGCATACATGAAAGATCGTTAAAAATCCTCAATTTGTGCTATTTCGCTCATATCTTATAAAATATGCCCCGTACGCCTCTCAAAAGAAACACAATCCATCTAAGAGGTCAACATGAGCGGACCCGAGAAGTTTCGCCCAAAACCCATGCGACGCCCACATTCCCTATCAATCCATAGGTAAACACACAAAAAAACAACAAAATCCTCAATTTTGATTCTTTCGCTCATATGTCTTAAAAAATGCACCGTTCACTTTTGCAAAGCAACACAATCTATTTAATAGGTCGTCATGAGTGGAACCAAAAAAGTTTCGCCCAAAACCCATTTCGAAGATCACATCCCCCATCAATCTATAAACTAACGTATACGAAAAATTGTAAAAAATCTTTAATTCTTGATATTTCATTCATATCTCTTAAAAATGTCTGGTCCGCCTCTCCAAAGCATCACAATCTATTTAAAGGTCATGTTTAATTTAACATACATAGTTATAATTTGTTTAATTATGATTCATAGATACAAGTTAGAAGGAGGAGAGATGCAATCGAATTAGAAGAGAGAAAGGAGTGACGTGAGCGAGATTGGGAAAAAGCGGGGAGAGGCGAGCGAGAACTATAGGAGAGGGAGGAAAGATGTTAGATACAGCTATATCAATGGTATATAATACTTCTTGTATCACTTGTATTTATTCGTTCTTATATCACTTGTATTTGTGAGGTAGATTACTTTATAAGTCCCCCGAATACAATTTGAAAATATACAAAAATACATACTAAAAACGAAATATAGTGAATACAAAAAGATGAAGTGATACAACATGAAACTGGTGAACTGATATAGTGAACACATACTAAAAGTTGAATACATTGAATAAATATGGCAAATTGATACATGTTGCATTCGTTGTATCACTTGTATCTGATATATACAGGCTGATACAAGATTTTATGTTGATAAAACTATTAGGGTGATACGTTTGATACAAGTATCTTTTTCTTTGTATTTTGGCATAATACAATTGATACAAAAACATAAAGTATATATAAAGGCAGTGAGAAAGGGAGAGGGGAGAGAGGGAGAGAGTTGATACAAGGTATATATTAAGGCAACGAGATAGGAAAGGGTAAAGGGAGAGAGAAAGTTGATATAAAGGTAGAGAGAGAGAGAAAGGAGAGAAAAAGAGTTGATACTTGTATTTGGGATACTTTTGTATCCCTTGTATTCATTCGTGATACAAATTTACAAAAATATAATTCGGCAGAATACAATTAATACAACACAAAAAATGTACCTTTTTTAAAAGTTGGCAAAATGACCTTGTGGACCCTTGTACTATGTCAGTTTTGTAAGTTGGACACTTCTACTTACATGTTTGTCATCTGAACCCCTGAACCCATTAAAAAGTAATTTTTTAAACACAATTTCTGATGTGGCATCCTATGTGGTTAGGACCACATAGGAGCGTGTGTTTTACACTCCAGTCGCACGTCAGCCAAAAAATTAAAGGGCCCCAACGGTCAAAAAGGGTTCCAACACCCATTATAAATGCTCTTTCTTCCTCATTTGCTTCCAACACCATTGTTGGAGCAATTTGAGCATTTTTTTCATCCGTTCTTCTCCATTTTTTCTCTCTCCAAGTTCTTGTTCATTAATTTTTTTTCTTGCTATGCTTGTAATATTGGAAATTTATTTTTTTATGTAATTTTTTAAAACACCATGACAATTCGAATTTGTTATTGTGGACTTTACTCGGAACTTAAGATGTCAAGAACACCAACCAATCCGAGAAGAATGTTTTGGGGCTGTCAAAAATATCAGGTTGGTACTGGTTGTGGATTCTTTCGATGGGCCGATGAACATGAATAATATAAAGGTAGACATCGAAGGCAACGAAGATGACAAGGACTGGGAAGATATGAAAGACACAAAAGATATGAAAGACCAAGCATTAGTATTGATATCACTATTATCATTATCGTTGTCATGTGGTTTCTATCTGTTGTATTATTTAAGATGGCTTGATCTATATAGTTGGTATGTACAATGAAACAAAATTAAAATTTAATGAGAAAACCATTGCCAACATAAAAATCTGCAATATATAATTGGCATCAAAATACTTGTCTTAACAACATCGAAATGCTTGTCTTAACAACAATGAACCAGAAGTCTTAAAAATTTATCTTAACAACACTTGGGATCAATACAGAAAGAGAATTACACTAATGTGTTGCTTGAGTGCTTGTTGTGGATTGATTCTTGCTGGCTTGAGTGCTTGATGTGGCTTGATTGGCTGGATATGACTTTGCCTTTGATCTTTTGCTACTTTGTTGTTGTAGTTTTCTTTGAGTTATTGCAGCTCCACCTTTCCACCTTAGTCCATTTTGTTTGAAACCCAAGTCAATATTGGTTGGAACTGAACTAATAAGTGTTGGACTATGTAATACTCTATCAGTATTTCCAGACTGTAAAAATAAAAAAAATCAGTTATTCATGCACTAATTAAAACCAATTAAATATAAAGTACATTATATGAAACTTATCCTCTCTACCACACTGCCACTTGGTCCAAACAACACACTAAAACCTGCTTCTTTTGCCTTGGTCTTTTATATGCCTGATTTGCACCACCTCTCAAAGTTGTACTAGTCTTTCTCTTTTGGGAACCAACATCACTAGTAGACAACTGAGTTGTATATTGTGTAGCAGTAGCACCCACTGCTGAAGTAATAGTGGGCATCACAGCAGCTGCAGGCCTTATATCAACTGTTGAGGCACGTGCAGGCCTCACACCACTAACTGATGCAGCATTTACATGTCTTCCTGCAGCTGTTGGTGCACTGTGAGCATTTGCAGGCCTTCCTGAACATGTTGGTGCACTTTGAGCATTTGAAGGCCTTCCTACAGGCCTTCTGTTGCTTGATTTAGCATTTACAGGCATCTCTTCAGCTGTTGAAGCATTTGCATCTCTCTCAGCAGCAGCAACTGCAGTACTAGTGTTGGCTTGCACACTTGGTTGACTACCACAGCTACTACTGGAATTTTTTTTCTACAAAAAAAATATGGAAAGGTCAAAAACACATTCAAAAGGAGTAAAATTCATCAATAAGAAAAACTTTGGCTTACCAAAGTTGGACATCCTTTCTTGTTGTGTCCAATACACTTGCACACAGAACATGTCATTTTTCTTCCCTTTTTGTAGCATTTCCAAACTTCTTCTTAACAGCTTCATCCTTAGCTTTCTTTCTATTTTTACCTGGCCTTCCTGGCATAGGAATAATCTCAGGTGGCTCAATTGGTGGTCTTGTGCTTCTTGGCCACATGTTAATATTTGTCATTGGTTGAATATACTTTTCATAGGCCTTCAGGTATATTTCCCTTTGATACCAGTGATCAACATATGACTCCACATTCCATCCCTTGTAATGCATTGCAGCAATTACATGTGCACAAGGAATTCCCTTTAGTTGCCAAGACCTACAACTACATTTCTTCCTCTTCACATTAACAACATGTGTATAAGGTGGATCACCAATCTCAAAGCCCATATCACCATGAAATCTCACCTCACACTTGGCTGCATATTCAGTATTCTCTACAAGAACTTCCATAGCCATTGGTGATACATCAGTGATTCATTTTTCATAAAAATCTCTCATTTGATTCATTCTTTCCATGACTTTGCATCTTATTTCCTCCAACATAGTGATAATTGTCTTGAACCTAGCAGCTAAAATCCAACTATTGAAAGTCTCACACATGTTGTTTTCAACCACATCACACCTGTTATGTTCCTTAAAAAAAGCCCTACACCGCATTTCTTTGTTGTACTTGAGCAAATCTTCCACAATTCCAATACCCAACTAACTCATTTCATTAAGTTTTTTTTTGCAAGTACACTTCAAATGGGGCCCTTGCAACCTGCCAGAATTTTTTTCTCCTTTTCTCACCACTCCAAACCTGCTTGCAGTTGGCCCATATATGTCTAGTACACCATCTATGCTCAGCATTTGGCAGTAGATTAGTAAGTGCCAAATGAAGATTCTATCAAAACATGTAAAACAATAGTTAAACATTAAAGACATCATTGCAGCAAACTAACTAGTAATAAATAACTGAAAATATGAACAGATGAAGAGTCATACCTTCTGCATATCAGACATGACTGTCAACTCTTCACCCCCATTTTCTTCAAGTTCCAAATCATGGCTGATGCACCTAAGAAACCATGACCATGTGTCCTTGGTTTCTTTATCAACCACAGCCCATGCTATAGGGTACATTTAATTATTTCCATCTTTGGAAATGTAAGATAACAATATACCTTTACATACATCCTTGAGAAAGGCACCATCTAAACCAACTATTCTTCTGCAGACCTCTTTCCATCCACTTTGTAAGGCCCCAAGACAAATGTAAATGCCCATAAACACCTCTTTTCCTGGAACTGCATTCTTGGATGTCCTAATAGATACAGTGGTACCAAGATTGGTGGTCCTCAACTGTTCAGCATAGTCATACAACCTAGAAAAATCTTCAACAAAATCACCAAAATGTTCATTCATAATTCTGATTTTTGCCTTTCTACAGGTTGTTTTACTAATATACAGCACATAGTCCTTTCTTAAAAGTGCTTGAATCTGATGCAATTTTATTGATGGATCACTCATAATCCTATCTTTGTAATGCTTACTAATCCACAAAGGGTTGCACATCTTATTTCTTGTCCTTTTAGAACACTTGTGTACAGGGAAGTAAGTTTTCACAATAAAAAATCTTGTGTTATCAATACTTCCAAAAATAACCCAAGGACAACCCTTATGCTTACACTTAGCCCTTACCCTTTCCTTCTCATTAGGTTTCAACTTAAGGTTCACACCTTTTTGAATAAAGTAACTTTACAGTGCCTCTCTAAACTCAATAGCATTCAAAAAAACCATATACAACTGAAAACATACCTTCTTTGCAGTTTTATCAAAGTATATCTTGCTAGAAGAAGTTCTAGGTAGTGGATCTACCACTTCATCATCAACAACGGGATCTCCTTCCTTTTCATCACTAATGTCACTATCCGGATCTGAACTATCAAAATAAGGGTCATCCCCACCCAGTTTACCTTCATATCTAACCCCCTTGTTCTTACAAATATCCTCAAAACCAGCATCTATATCTACTGGTCCATATGGTATCTCATCTACATTCACCCTATCAGCCTTTTCTTTTGCTTGTTTTTCAATGTTAGCCTTTCTAACTTGAAGCAACTCTTCATCAAAATCGCTCAAATCTTCAATGTTTTCATCAACATCATAAAGTGAATCACCCTCAAAATCAATCCAATCAAAATCTAATTCAGAATCAGATGTTTGGAGATGGTATGTGGAGAAATCATTAAATTGACCTTCACCTAAGTCTTCACAAGAAACCTTAGCTTTTTCTTTTTCTGCCCTAGGAGGCTGATTTTCATTTATATATACATCTTCATTTATATCCAATGGATGAGATGAAGACACATCAGCCCTATCAGGTTCAACAGGGGCTGCCACATCACCATTACTAAGTTGTAATAATGGTGGAGTGGTGCCACATCATCATTAACAACTATAGGTTCACTAATTTGGCGAACCACATATACATCAACCAAATCTCCTTATTTTAAACAACTGATAAGGCTTAAAACATCAACATCATTTTCTAACTTGTAATAATAGCCTTTTTTGTTTACTCTACACCAAAAGGTTTCAATTTTTTCCACACCTAAATCTGTTGCTATGTTATGAAACAACATAACATAAAGCTTATCAACATCTACTCTAATGTTATCAGGAATACGAATTCCATTTCCATACCTTAAATCAGGGTATGACAAAAAGACACCCCCATACGTGAATTGAATTGTTACAATTATATCCATTTATTTACAAAACCTGCACAAAATTTTTGAACCCAATTCTGAATTGACCAAAAAAATCTTAAAATTTTATCGAAATAACAAAAAATGCCATCGAAGGCATAAAAACAGCAATATATAGCTTTTATACGAGCATTAGACTACAAACAAACCAAAAGCCCCAAATTTTCGATCTTAATTTTTCAGTTTACGAAAAACTCGAAAACCCAAAATTCTAATCAAAACCAGATATATGCCTTTGAAGCCATATCATCACTACAAATACTAACTACAACAACACTACATGCGAAAAAGAATAAAATCACACAAGAAATTGCAGAAAAATGTTCGTAATCTGGAAAACCCTAAAATTAGTAGAACGGACCACCATTTAATCGACTACAAGCTTCAGAATAAACAACCACATACTACAACTACACCAAAATGTTAAATACTTACGAGGATTGCAACAAAAATCACCAACTATCGGCCTAAATTATCCTAAAATCGTGCTAATATTTCAGTTTCGGATGAGAGAGAGAGGAGAGGCGAAGAAAAAGGCGTAACATGACCTAAATTTTAGGTCAAATTTTACTATTTATACTGTACACACATCATTTCATATGTGAAAATTATTTTACACAAAATTAATGACGTGGCAGCGATTGTACAACACGCACAGCTGAGTAGACCGGCAAAGGGTTTAAAAATTTTCTTTTTAATGGGTTCAGGGGTTCAAATGACAAACATGTAAGTAGAAGCGTCCAACTTACAAAATTGACATAGTACAGGGGTCCAGAAGGTTATTTTCCTTAAAAGTTTAAAACATTGTATTGGACTGGATATATAGAAAGTGAGGGAGGGAGAGGGGAGGGAGAGGGGAGGGAGAGAGGGGAGAGAGGTACACGACTTGCGAGAGAGGAGAAAGGGGCAGGCGGGGGAGGGGGGAGGAGAAAGAAATTTTCTATAAAACTCCAACTATATCCCCCAAATTGTAATTCTTTTAAACTATAATTATGTATAGTAAATATGTAACATATGTTTTTTATACTATGTAATTTTCTTTTAGACACTCGAACTAAGTTTCATTTATATTGAATACCTCATCTTCTAATAAGTGTACTAGTTAGATACTTTTGAGTCAAGTTTTGAAAAAGTTTTTATGCGTATTTTCAATGTCTATTTGATAGTTAAGTTAACCACATAAAATATGTCATCTCCTTTAATTATATGCATCAATATCAAGTAGAAATTGCCCGAAATTTTACAATTTATTGAAGAGGACACGTATAATTTTAAAAAATTACACATTCTAAGTGGCTAACTTAACTACCTAACACATAAATGAGAACACACACACAAAAAATCGAAATGTGAACACTTTATTAAGATTTGAGATGTTCAATAGAAAAAGAGGATTAGTTCAAGTGCCTAAATGTAATATCCTCGCAAGTTTAAATGTCCGGTTACTTAAACGAGATGGACAATGATATCTCATGACTCATGAGATTAGTTATCTCACTATGTTGGATATGCTACTCTCAACATACATCTTAATAAAAATGACTCACGGGACTAATTACCCATAATCAAGTACGAAATAAAATAATTTGCATATTATCCCGAAATAATTGTGTCTTATCTCACAAACCAATTGATCCCACAAATGTAAAAGTTATATATATATATATATATATATATATATATATATATATATATATATATATATATATATATATCAATTTGGTTACGCATTGCATTGCTATTCGAACTTTGCAGTATTTACGACCTGATTATCACTACAAAAAAAATAGTATTGAATTGAGTATGGGAGCATTGGATAATCAAATAGGGAAATAGACGGTTTGGATGCAAGATTCTGAGGTAATTGATTGGAAGGAACCTATAAATAGAACACAATAAGGATGTGTCGATCGAGAAATAAAATGACATTTAACATAGACATATGTATTTTTTGCAGATTGGGATGTAGAATAATGCTCCTCAATAAAAGGTGCATTCGCCTTTTGACTATTTGTGTAGCAACAACATATCCATATGGAAAATAAATAAGCCAATCATCCTATAACACAAGGTGTAGAATTTAAGTTCTATACAGTGACACAGAGACGAATCTAGAATTCAAAATGTGTAAGTTCGAAACTTTAATCCTTTTGAGTTATTGAGTTATAATTGATTAGTTCTCACATTAATTAAATTTACTAAGATAATTACATAGTTTACACAAGGAAATTGAACTTGGCAAAACCCTAGTCAACTCTAACCACATCCTCGTAGTGATGGTATAAAAAATATTGGCTTAAGTCATCGATAGCCTCCTAAATTTGTTTTGAAATTTCAGTTAAATCCTTCAACTCCGACTTAAACCTATCAAATCCCTAAATTATTCAAAATTTATACCTATCAGGCAAAGTGTTATTCACTTTCCATAAACGCGTGAATTGAATATTAAAAGATATTTTATTTTTATTAAAAGTTTACACTTCAATTTATTTTATTAATAAATTTATAATAATAATAATTTTTTTAAAAAAAAAAAAAAGGCCCCCCACTCCCACCCCTCCCCCGCTGTTAGCTATCTTCTTCTTAAATCCAAAGTTCTGTAGCTTTTTTTAAAAAAAAATTCTTAGCTATTTTATTTCTTCTTAGTTTTCCAATGGCTTGCGTTTGGTGTTGTTGGTTGGTTGGCTGATTCAAAATTATCGGAGAGCAGTGAGGGTGGTGACATTTTATCGGAAATGATTTAATTTAGTGTGAATAGAAGCTTTATGAATTGAATTAGAGTTTACTGGTAGTTGGTTGAAGAAATTTTTTAATGGGGTACGTTTTTCGGCGAGTCTCGCCAGAAAACGAGAACTGATGGTGTATATTGTTGCAGTTAAAATTTCAAAAAAAAAAAAAAAAACACTTTCACAAAGAATTAAATTTTTCAAGAAAAATGGGACTTTGCCTGAAAAAATGAGTTTGTCCAAAAAAAATGTAAAATGTAAATTCATTGTTTTTCCACAAACCAACAAAATTGTAAATTTGATTCAAAAATAAAAATCAAAATGCTATTTTCATAAACCAACAAGCTATTTCATTTTTCTCAATCCATTTTGTGTTATCTTCTTCATCTCATTTGTCATTATAGAAGAGGAAGAATTTTATCGAAAAAATGAAGTTACGCCGGAGTTTTTTGAGTCCTATGGTGGATGGCGATTTACGGCAAAAATGGAGGTGGAGGGAGGGGGTGGGGGTCCTTTTCTTCTTTTATTTTTTAACCTAGAGGTACTAATTAAAATTTGGTGAAGAATGAAAACAACAGTAAAAATGGTGGGAGCAAGATGAAGAAGAGGAGGACGGGGTTGTTTAGGGCCTTTTTTTTTTTTTTTTTAAGTTATAATTATTTTTTAATTATAATTTAATTAGTTAAGGAATACTTTTTAACTACTTTTGAATTTAATGTCAAATGTCATCATTTTATTCGTTATTTTGCTACGTCATCGCAAGTGTGTTGCACACATTTTATGTCTTTAGCTAATTGATTAAAAAATGCTTAAATGGTTCAAATTTGGAGTGGGTTAGGGGCATGATAGATA
This sequence comes from Capsicum pubescens, assembly GCA_030864215.1. NCBI lineage: Eukaryota > Viridiplantae > Streptophyta > Magnoliopsida > Solanales > Solanaceae > Capsicum > Capsicum pubescens. The sequence continues at coordinate 66,681,941 of CM061546.1, read as the reverse complement.
CTAGTTTGAGTTGAAGGGATCAAGTAAAATTTGGAAACAAGTTTAGGAAGCTATCGATGACTTAAGCCAAAATTATTTATACAATCATATCATTTATTAGATAATACTATTTACAAATATATTTCAATGACAAGTATAATTAATCGATAACCATATAAAATTAATAATTGATCTAATGACATTTTAAACTACATTAATAGTGTAAATATATATTTAACTTAGGATGTGTTTAGCATGGAGGAAAATATTTTTTCAATTTTTTTATTTATTTTTTCATATTGTGTTGATCCAAATGAAAAATATTTTCTCCAGAAAAAGAAAGTTCTTAAAATAAAAGAAAAACCTGACTTTCTTGATGAAAATAGAAAAAATAAGTTGTACAAGTGACACACTGTTCGTCTCGTTCGAATCCCCAACACCTCATCCTCACCCTAGAGAATTGTCTATGTTATATATATATAAATGTTTGCAGATATTATATATAAATGTTCTTCAAACAAATATTCTAAATAGTTACTCATCATACACCCCAAAAAAAGAGTGAAAGAACCAACTCGAGAAAAACATTTTCCATCTAAATGAGGATAGGATAAAATGCTTTTGGGTGGAAAGAGTAAAGAATCTCACTACAAAAAATAAAGTGCTAAGGTTGTCCATCTTGGTAAGAATAGAATCATTTTCTTTTCAACCTTTTTGTCTCGTCATCTATTAATTAATATACGCGTACTACTACTTACTAGTAACACCATAGTATGTCCATCAACAACATAAAATAAATGGACAAAAGAGGCGCAATTCATAATTCTCAATCACAAGGCATATGTAATCGCCTCTTCAACTTCATCATCAACACAATTTGGGTCACTATGAGCAATCAAGTCCCTATTGAATCACCACCAAATAGCCACAATATGAATGGTGATATAGAAATTGAGTTTAGGCACTTGGAGATAGTTGGACCTAAGAAGACTGTGAGCATCAAAGAAATTACTCGAGAAAGAAGTGATACCACGCGAATTCCTGCTGCACCAACACCAACACCAGTATCACCGCCAAGACGGAGACATTTTATAAAGGTGACTTCCAACATTAATGAGAAGACAGAAGCCTTCATAGAGAGTAAGAAGGAGTCGTTACGCAGGTCTTACAACAATCAACCGGACAAGAAAACTTAGCTACTTATACCAAACAGAGCTTTTGGTTTCTCGATTTTGACTAGTTATGATCCTTAATCTACTATATGCTTGTTGGATTATGCATAAAAAATAAAAATAGAAATTCAAGATTTTGAAGTTGATGGATTTATAGAACTAAAAACATTGCACCTTTATAATTACGGGCTCATGATTTTGTATTTGTTTAAATTTTAGCGATTTTTCTCTCTATATATTTCAACAACATTTCGGTTGATAATATGTATTTTCCTCTTTAATAATCTGTACTTTGAGATCGACTTCAAAATGTGAAAGAGTATATCTTGTGGTTGCTTTAATCTTATCTAATGCCTTTAGGTCCATCCGATCAATGAACACTCAAACCTACTTGTGATTTCCATAACATTTGTTATATTTAGGAGCGACTTGGGCAATACCTGTCGAAATCTCGAGAGAAACGAAGGACGCAACCAAATATGAAGGAGAGGATGACAACACTAGGAAGATTATGAAAGAACAAAGAACAGTATATACAGCAGCAGAGTTGTGCTAATTTAGTTGTAAGATGAAGTAATCAAATTGAAAAACAGTAAAACAATTGCTGTAATTATCAGCGCGCCATCAATAATCTGATTTAGACGACCATGGTGGAGATAATCTCCATTTCATAAACTATACTGTATAGTATATAATTAAGAGGAATGAAAATATAATATTGCAACTGGGAAAATGTCCCCACACCACTGTGATTCTTTGTTTCTAGCCATCTTTTCTTGAATACATATAAGCCAAACATAATTTGATCATGTGCTAGAAGCTAACAAAAATCAACAAGACGTATCCATTTATTTAATTTTTTGTTATTTTTGACTCTTTTTTTTTTTTTTTTCATTTCTTCTGATGCTTGCTTCTCTTCCTAATGCAAAACATGCTTCCCTTAAACCTTTTGTGTAAATATATTTTTCAGCACGGGTCCATCTCTGTGACAAGTTAGTCCTCGAATGAATGTCTAGAGGTGTAATAAAGATCGTAGGGAGCCCATAGGTGATCGACAGTACATGGTTTTCTTGAATCTAATCTCAACCATGGCTTGCCTTTGCCACTCCAATGGAGAAGACTAACAGGTCCGGGATGCAATCCCCTGCATTTACCTTCAACATTATCACCACCTAATCCATGTTGATTCCATCTATGATCAATTGGCATTATATTTCCGGCCAAAACAAGCAAGAATGGGGGCATAGAACCCAATTGATATATCTTTTTTTGCTTCTGCACAACCATCCAATCCTCAACTTCCTTTGTATAATTTCCATGTCTCCATTTATCCACATCCATTACCAACACCCCCGTGTTAAAATAGCACGGTTTTCGCCCCTCAAATGTTCTTGGCATATATGGATCGGACCAGAACTCTTCAGTGAAGTAAACGGTGAAATTGGCTTGACAATATTCTGGTGCAGCCAAAACCTTGTCACCTAAATCAACCTTCCATAATTTCGCAATGTCATCAACCACGACAAGGTCAGAGTCCAGATAAATTACGCGTTTCACCTCATTGGGAATCAAATTAGCCAAATAAGTTCTCGCGTAATTCAAGGGTTGGTCTAAAGCTTGACGTATAGACTTGGAAATTAGACCACGGACCCTGTGGACATCAAACCGGTACACCTTAAAGTCGAGGTAGGAAAATGTTGACTTAATGCTTGAGTAGACCTCAGGTTCATGTCTTGCCCATAGGAAATGAAACACAACATTTTCAGGACATGTTGAATGTTGGAGAATTGAGAACACCGCAGCCATAGTACCTCTCAAATAATTAGCATCAAGTGTCATGGCCACATGAATCCGGTCCGCGTCCAAATTTCCGCAGGTCTCCCCATTGCGGAACGCAGGGGCCTCACGGAACACAGAATAATTTGACCCAACCCGTCCATCTGGCACATCAGGTAGAATGTTAAGATGAACGTGAACGTCTGTAGTTGTAGTGGTCAAGGAGGTTTGATGGAAAAGCAAGAGAGACAGGAGGCCAAGGAGAGGAAGAGAAGATGAAAGGCTCCAAAAGGCCATCCAGCTCTTTGCATTTGAAGCAATAATAATATTAATGTTGAGTTTTGGACAAAGGAAAGAGAAGCAGCCATTAGAGGCTGGTTAAGAGAGGTTACAAATGATTGATTCATAAAGAAAATGTAAGGATAAAAAAGTTAGGTACAATTGTGAGGGAGAGAAGAACCCGCGGAGGATTCTTCTAAAGACCTTTACATTTTTAATTCGCCTCATAAACCAATCAACAAATTATTCAATCAAAAATAAAACATGGAGCTATTTATGTCCCATTGAACGTTCTATCGAGATATATTTATAAAAATAGGTAAATTGCTTTCTCAATATATAGACAAACATATTGTAAAAGCCAAAAGGTGAATTATAAACATGTGAACTTAAAATTAATTGTAAGCATTAGAATATTCAATTTTGTGATGATATTATCATTTCACAATTTAAATTTGGAGAGTCGAGATCAACGACTAACAGTCTAATCCCGAAGTAAGTAACGAGTTCGGTATTGATATTCACATTAATATTTTAAAGTTCGATCTTGATAAATCGATAATCGATAATTGAAAGTAGATATCAACTACCAAATTTTTGAAGTTCGGTCCAATACAGTAAATTAAATTTCGATATGATAAATCTTGATTCGATTCAATATTTTATATTTTTGGTAATTTATGTCAACCCTTCTCATAAGTCATAAGGGCAAATACCATATTATTTAAATTGTCCAGAGTGGCAGTCCGTCGGGCCATGCTATATGGAGCGGAGTGTTGACCCAGTCAAGAACGCCCACATTCAAAAATTGAAGGTGGCGGAAATGAGAATGTTGTGTTGGATGTGTGGACTTACTAGAGGGGATCCAATTAGGAATCAGACTATCTGGGAGAAGGTGGGAGTGGCTTCGGTGGAGGATAAGATGCGGGAAGGAAGACTGAGATGGTTTGGGCATGTGATGAGGAGGGGCACGGATGCCCCAGTTCGTAGGTGTGAGAGGCTAGCTTTGGATGGCTTCAGGAGAAGTAGAGGTAGGCCGAAGAAATACTGGAGGGAGGTGATTAGACATGACATGGAGCAGCTACAACTTACTGAGGACAGAACCCTAGATAGGAAGGTGTGGAGAGCGCGGATAAGGGTAGAAGGCTAGTGTGAGTATATGGGTTGTAGCAAGTAGTTAGGTAATTTTCTTGTGTAGCTGGGTTAGTATTCTTTGAACTGTGTCCATAGGTAGGAGTCTCTGGACAGGAGAGTTTGGGTGTGGTGGGTGTCTTTGGTCTCTGTGTGTATGTTCCTACTTGGTGGGTGTCCTATTTCGTAGTGCTCTTATTTCTCTTATCTCGCATTTTCTATGATTTCTATTTTTGCTATTTTATTCCTTAATTTTATTATGTCATCCATCATGTTGCTTGTTTCATTACGACCTTGTTTACTATTCTTTATCTTGAGCTGAGGGTTTATCGAAAACAGTCTCTTTAGTATTCGGAAGCTCCGAGTGCCACCTTGTTTTGAACAATAACGTATACTCCGTACGATATTCTAGAATAGTGGAGTCAATATTCAAAGAATAAACTATAATTATATATATCAACAAATGTTGGTATTACATAAAGGTCTGCCTAGTTGGTATTGTCAAGTGCTTTGTAAGAAGAGGTCAAGGGTTCCATTCTTCATAGCCACAATATAATTTTTTAAGAGGAAACAGACAGAATAGTGCTAAAAATCATTCTAAAAAACTGAAAATACAGTGTTGAGCGGGGATCGAGTAAAACCCAACCATTTCGACCACTTGCACCACCAATTCCTTTGATAGGATCGAGTAAAACCCAACCATTTCGACCACTTGCATCACCAATTCCTTTGATATTGTGGGTGCCAAGTGTAATATTTATACATTATATACACATAAATATACAGAATTTCAATGGAGCAGTGCGAGTGCCGTGGCACCCCACGGAGCAGTGCGGGTGACGTGGCACCCCAAACTTTCTACATAGATCCGCCCCTGGCGGTATGGACTGCGTACATGTTACCCTCCCCAGACCCCACTTTGTCGGAACATACTGGGTTTGTTGTTGTTGTTGTAATACATTCTACAAGGGTAACTTCTACGGTACTAAAATAAAACAGAATTTTTTCATGTTCTTAAGAATATAAAATGTCTAATTTAATTTGAAGTTATTCATAATACAAGCATACACAAATCAATTATCTCAAAGTATGTGTGCTGAACTTTCTAAACTAATGAGTTCATCCAGTCCATTATCCAAGAGAAGCATTTTCAGCATTGTTATGAGCTGAAATGTCGAGAAGGAAGTGTACACACAGTTTATTCAACTAATAAAGTAGTTTATTTCTCTTTATAATGGTGATATCTAAATCAATTTATATGCATCTAGTTTAACTTTTTGTTGGGTTCAATAGGTGTGAATGGAAAATGGAGGGACACAACCTTTGAGGAAAAGACATATTGTTTTGAAAAAAGAGTGACTATTCAGATAGTTGTGTCTATTCAGAAAAAGATACAATGTTTCGAATGAACAGACATGACTCTTCCAAAGGATACACCTTTTCGGATGAACCATTGCCACCTTTCGGAAGGGGCACTTGATGGCTATATAAACCTGCATTTATCCACAGATTTTGGTATGAAAAATTTTCTGAAATACAAACTCTTCTTGTCATCAAAACATTCCTTGTGATTAATCAAATCGTTGAGTGAGTTCGACGAATCCAATTATTTGAGGTACCACTATAGTTGGATTGAAAGCCATTTTATCCTGGGAGAAAAATTCTAAAACCTTGGGTACAGTGAGGGAAATTATTCTTTAAGGACACTCCGTGAAGTCGGGGGACTTGGTTTTACATTTTTGTTTCATCTTAATTTCTGAAAAAAATAAAACACACTTCTTAGAAAAATCACTTTGATCTTGTGTTGAGGGTGTTGTTGTACTTCATAGCGTTCTTGTTTTATACTTGAACTAGTGTTGAAGTTATTGCGTCAAATTACAGATTCTTGTACCCGAAAACGTTGAAAAAGAACAACAATCTTAAGGAATAATTTTGGAAAAAAAAATATTTTTTTGCTTGTTGGTGAAATTTTCTTTTCACTAAATTTTTTTTTTTCGGAATCTGTATTGCTTGATTTCTGGAGATTAAAGCTTTTAGCTTTCTACTCCGTTTAAACTTAACTAGTGATTTGAAGACATAAAATCTTCATCACAAGTTAAAGATCACTCGGTTGACGATTGAAAGTCATAAAAACTTCATAGTTAAACTAGAAACAAGAGGTGTTTAAAGTTGTTGCAACTTTATTACTAGTATTTTGACATACTAAAGGTTTTGTCTTGTTGTGACAGGAAAATGACGACTGATAGTCAAATGCATGATGCTGGAATGACTATGGCGGCAACTAGTATTGCCATGACGAGTCGTACTAATGCTCCGCAAGCGATGGCACCGACAGAGAAACCCAAAAAGTTCGCGGGTATTGACTTCAGGATATGGCAGCAGAAAATGTTCTTCTACCTCACAACTCTCTGTCTTCAAAGGTTCACGGTTGAGGAAGCTCCAGAGGTGCCCGGGGGAACCTCTGAACAAGAGAGCTTCGTGATTGTGGAGGCTTGGAAATACTCAGATTTCCTTTGCAGGAATTACATCTTGAGTGGTCTCTAAGATGACCTTTACAATGTGTACAGTGGAACAAAGACATCGAAAGAGTTATGGGGAACGCTAGAACGGAAGTACAAGATGGAGGATGCAGGAACTAAAAAGTTCTTTGTTGCAAGATTCCTGGAGTACAAAATGATAAACAACAAGTCTATTGTTTCCCAAGTGCAGGAACTGCAAGTGATCATCCATGATCTCCTTGCGAAAGGTATGATTTTAACAAATACCTTTATTGAACAGTTTAAACATGTTCTTAGTATTCACATAACCTTTGTTGTGGGTTTGATTGTGAATGAAGTGTTTCAAGTAGCAACAATAATAGAGAAGCTACCACCTATATGGAAAGACTTCAAGAACTATCTGAAACACAAACGTAAGGAGATGTCAGTCGAAGACCTGATTGTACGACTATGAATTGAAGAAGATAATAAGGCTGCGAAAAGAAGGTCAAGAGGCAATTCTGCAATGAGTGGAGCAAACATTATAGAAGATGACCAAAACAACTCCAACAAGCAAAAGAAAGTTGGAAATGAAAGCAATCAACCCAAGAAGAAATTCAAGAGAAAGTTCTTCAACTGTGGCAAGATTAGCTACAAGTCTACGGATTGTCGTGCCTCGAAGAAAGGGAAGAAAAGGGACCAAACAAATTTGGTTGAATCTAAGAAAGAAACGGATGATCTGTGTGCTATGCTTTCCGAATGCAACTTGGTGGGAAATCCTCGCGAATGGTGGATAAATTCTGGTGCCACCCGCCATGTTTGTGCTAACAGGGATTTTTTTTCGACGTTCGCTCCGCCTCAAGTAGAAGAAAGGATCTACATGGCAAACTCCGCTACTGCAAAAGTGGAAGAAACAGAAAAAGTGTGCTTGAAGATGACTTCTGGCAAAGTGTTGACACTTAACAATGTCTTGTATGTTCCAGAGTTACGGAGGAACTTGATTTCAGTTTCACTTCTAGACAAGAACAGATTCAAATGTGTATTTGTTTTCGAAAAAATTATACTTAGTAAAGGAGAAGTGTATGTAGGAAAAGGCTACCTCAATGAGGACCTATTCAAAATGAATGTTGAAAACAATAAAAGTTTAAATTCTTCTTACTTGCTTGAGTCTCCCAATTTATGGCATGAACGATTAGGCTATGTTAACTACAAAACGTTACGAAAACGGATTAACTTAGAAGTTTTTTCAAACTTTGAGTGCAATAAATCAAAGTGTCAAACTTGTTTGGAATCAAAGTATGATAAGCATTTGTATAAGTCCGTTGAAAGAAATTTGAATCCCTTAGACTTAATCCACACGGATATTTGTGATATGAAGTCAACACCATCACGTGGTGGAAAAAAGTATTTCATAACTTTTAATGACATTGCACTAGATATTGTTATGTCTATTTGCTAAACAGTAAGGATGAAGCAATAGATGCGTTTAGGCAATATAAAACTGAAGTTAAAAATCAATTAGAGAAAAAGATAAAAATAATAAGAAGTGATAGGGGCGGAGAATATGAATCTCCCTTCGCCGAAATATGTGTAGAGAATGGAATTGTTTATCAAACTACGACCCCATATTCACCTCAATCTAATGAAATTGTGGAAAGGAAAAGTCAAACTTTGAAGAAAATGATGAATGTCTTACTTATAAGTTCAGGTTTACCGCAACACTTGTGGGGGAAGACTATCCTTATAGCCAACCGAATACTCAATAGAGTTCCCCATAGTAAGACACAATCAATCCCTTATGAAAAGTGGAAAGGGAGGAAACCCAACTTGAAATATTTCAAAGTGTGGGGGTGTCTAGCAAAGGTCTAAGTTTCTATGCCTAAAAGGGTTAAGATAGGACCTAAGACGATGGACTGCGTGTTCATAAGATATGCTAAAAGTAGTAAAGCATGTCAATTTTTGGTTCATAAATTCGAACATCCGAATATTAATAAAAATACGATAATTGAATCAGATAACGCTGAATTCTTTGAAAATATTTATCCGTATAAAACTAGACATGATCAGTCTAGTGGAGGGTCTAAACGACCTCGAAATGAACCAAGTGAGAATGTACATAATGATGAGAATCCAAAAAGTAGTACCCGTCAAAGAACATCAACTTCGTTTGGATCGTATTTTGTAACATTTCTCTTAGAAAATGAGCCTCAAACATTTAAGGAAGCGATGACGTCTCCGGACTCATCCTTTTGGAAAGAGGCAGTCGAAGGTAAGATTGATTCAATCTTAAACAACCATACGTAGGATTTAGTTGATCTTCCTCCAGAAAACAAACCTTTAGGATCTAAATGGGTCTTCAAAAGGAAAATGAAAGTGGATGGTACTATTGACAAATACAAGTCAAGACTTGTAGTAAAAGGTTTCAAACAAAAAGAAGGTCTTGATTACTTTGATACATACTCGCCGGTAACAAGGATAACGTCGATTCGAATGTTAATTTCCTTGGTGGCGATCTATGGTCTTGAAATCCATCAAATGGATGTGAAAACCCCATTCCTAAATGAAGAATTGAAGGAAGAAATTTACATGGAACAACCTGAGAGTTTTGTGGTTCCAGAAAAAGAAAATAAGGTGTGTAAACTTGTTAAGTCACTTTATGGACTAAAACAAGCACCTAAGCAATAGCATGCAAAGTTTGACCAAACCATGTTGGCAAACGGATTCAAAATTAATGAATGTGATAAATGTGTTTATATTAAAGACACTCCAAATCACCAAGTCATTGTGTGTTTATATGTAGATGATATGTTGATTATCAGTAAAGACATTTCAGACATAAATGCAACGAAACGAATGCTCGAGAGCAAGTTCGATATGAAAAACCTTGGAATTGCGGATATGATCTTAGGGATAAAAATCCATAGAACTCCACAAAGGTTGGCATTGTCACTATCTCATTACATCGAAAAGGTACTTGACAAATTCAAGTATATGGAATTTGGTATTGCCGAGACTCCATTGGCTGTGAGCTTTGTACTTTGAAAGAATGAAGGTGAAAGTGACTCACAATTGGAGTACGCAAGAGTATTGGGATGTCTAATGTATATAATGAATTGTACACGACTAGACATAGCATGCGCTATTAGTAAGTTAAGTCGGTACACGAGTAATCCCAACAAAACTCATTGGTTGGCAATGAAAAAAGTTTTGGGGTATCTCAAATACACTCAAGACTATGCTTTGCATTATAATAAATATCCCGCGGTACTTAAAAAATATAGTGATGCAAATTGAATCACCGGATCGAATGAAGTAAAATCCACGAGTGGATATGTATTTACTATCGGTGGAGGAGCGATCTCTTGGAAATCATCCAAACAAACTTGTATTGCTCGCTCTACAATGGAATCTGAATTTATCGTATTGGATAAAGCCAGTGAAGAAGCAGAATGGCTCCGAAATTTCTTGGAAGATATTCCTTATTGGCCCAAAGCAGTGGCACCAGTATGTATACACTGTGATAGACAAGTGGCGATATGTAGGGCAGGGAGCATGTTGTACAATGGTAAATCTCGTCACATAAAACGGAGACATAATATCTTTAGAGAACTTCTCTCTAGTAGAATTATCACTGTTGACTATGTGAAGTCAAAGGATAACGTGTCGGATCCACTTACAAAAGGTCTATCTATAGAAGGAGTTGAGAGAACATCCAAGGGAATGGGTTTAAGGCCTAGGATAAGTCAGCATGGCGGTAACTCTACCTAGCAGACTGGAGATCCCAAGAGCTAGGTTCAAGGAGATCAAACAATTATTTTTTGAAATACAAACTTTTCTTGTCTTCAAAACATTCCTTGTGATCAATCAAATCGTTGAATGAGTTCGACGAATCCAATTATTTTAGGTACCACTATTGTTGGATTGAAAGTCATTTTATCCTGGGAGGAAGATTCCAAACCTCGGGTACAGTAAGGAAAATTATTCCTTAAGGACACTCCGTGAAGTCGAGGGACTTGGCTTTACATTTTTGTTTCATCTTAATTTCTAAAAAAAATAAAACACACTTCTTAGAAAGATCACTTTGATCTTGTGTTGAGGATGTTGTTGTACTTCATAGTGTTCTTGTTTTAAACTTGAACTAGTGTTGAAGTTATTGTGTCAAATTACAAATTCTTGTTCCCGAAAATGTTGAAAAAGAACAACACTTTTCTGTGCATCTAGTTGAACATTCTTGTTTCTGAAAGAGAACTAAGATATCAAGTAAATAGTCTGAAACTAGTAATATGTGTTTGACTAAATAACTTGAGAAACCTTTTTCTAGTATCATGAAAACTTTGACCAATTTTTCCTGCAAGTGCTTTTGAGAGTCTATTTATTGAAAAAGCAATGGCGAAACTAGAAATTTTGCTAAGGATGTTCGAAGCGTTAGTATATATTTCTAACAAGTTATTTTTGATCCATTTACATTATATTATTTTTAATATGAATAATATAATTTTTTGATAAATAGTGTTCGAGTGGCCATCCTAGAATCAATGTATGTAGCTACAACCCCAAAGAAAAAAGAATATGTGAAAATTCACTTTGCAATTAGTATTGTTTAAATCGATAATAACCTAAAATAAATTTATGATAAATTTTAATTATTTTTTTCAATTTCACTTTATGAGATTTTCATGCTGATCTGTATTTATCAAAATATTAAATTTATTATATTTAAAGGATCATATAATAAAATGACACATATTATTTATTATTATTTGCAGATGTGTAAGCCAATAATGAGCAAGAAAAAATGAATAGGGAATAACTTAAAAAATACTTCCTCCGTTTATTTTTTATTGTCACTTACTACTTCCGTTTCGTATTAGTTGACCTCTATAAATTTGATACATACATTAAGAAATCAATAAATAAAGATGGATTTTATATATTTACCCGTGTATGCTTTTAAAGTGCAATAATCAATACAATGATTAAATATTGAAATTTGCTATATATTACCCCATCCCATCGTCTAGAATATTGAGTATTTATAATTGAAACTAGTGCTAATCATTTATTTTTGGTTTTGATAATTGAGGTCATTTATGCATTATTCAATAATTTTGAAAACTGTGGATATATTTAGTATTTCTATTAAGACTAAAATAGAAAATACATATATAAAATATTTTTGATTTTAAAACCTTGTATAACTAAACTAAAATAAATATTTTTTTAAAAAGGCAACTAATCCTACTAAGAAACAGATGAAGTATTTCAACAGCAAATTCCTCAACTTACTCTAAAATAGTTATATCAATTACATTATTGAGTTAAGTCAAAATGCGACCAATAAAAATGAATGATAAAATATAATTTTGGAACATATTTTTATTCTAAAAAAATTGATACAATCTTGGGAATCAGGGTTTAAGAGAGAATTCAGCCAATTAAAACAAATAAAAAGAGTGGCGATGCAGGGTTTAGGGTTTATTGTGCAACAAGAGTAGCGGGATTATTGTTCCTTTCCTTTGTTGAAAGGTCAATAATTGGAGTCCATGTCGAAATCAAAGCTGAGAGGGATACAATTATCATTCAGCAACACCCAAAAGCTAAGATTAGAAAAGGCATTAGAACAATTGGAGTCCATTTCTTCAAAGCTTAATTCCAATGCCACTGTCATTGTTGCCGACACCATTCCCGTTGACGAAGATGCCGCCCTCAAGTTAGTAATTGCTGTTTTCCCTTACATTTTTCTCATTTCGGTCCCTCCCATTTGTTGCTATTGGAAAAAGACTCCCTACCTCCGAGGTAGGGGTAAGTAAAGTCGCTCTACACTCTACCCTCGCTAACTCTGCGTATTTGGACCCTCTTTTTTAAAAAATTATGAAAATGGGTGTTAATTACATATTTCTTATTTGGGTCCTGAAAAATAGTTCAATTTGTTGTAGTTACTGTCCTGTTACTATTTGCTGTTTTTGTTACTATTGGAAATAGCCTCTCTACCTCGGGTAAAGTCTGTGTACACTCTACCGTCCACATACTGGGCCCACTATTTGGGATCATTATGGGTATGTTGTTGTTGTTGATGATGATGTATTTCGACTGCTTTTTAAAAAATTAAGAAAATGGCCCTGAAAATTAGTCCTATTTGTCGTAGTTACCGTTGTCCTATTTGTCCTGTTACTTGGAAATGGTTTCTCTACCGCAGGAGTAGGGATAAAGTTTCTGTACACTCTACTGTCCCCAGACTCCAATATTTGGGATTATACTTGGTATGTTGTTGTATTTCTGCTGTATTTCGACTCCATTTTTCTAAAATATTAAGAAAATGGTCCTGAAAAATAGTTTGATTTGTGGTAGTTGCTGTTGTGTTACTATCTGCTGCTGTTTTTGTCGTGGTTGCTGCTGTTATTATATGTTATTTCTTGAACTTGTATGGGTGTCTCAGAAACGGTCTTTCTACCTCGGACATAGGGTAAAGTCTGTGTACACTCTGCCATCCCTAGACCCAACTATTTGGGATTATAAGGTATGTTGTTGTTGTATTTGGCCATGTTTGTTTGTTTGTTGAATGAAGGGGACATGGGGCATTGGAAATGGGCAAGATTGTGATAGCAACTGTCTGCGGAGTTGTTAATTACATATTTACCATTTGGATCCTAGATAAATAATCTATTTGGTGTAGTTACTGTTTTGTTACTATCTGTTGTTTTTGTTACTATTTGTTTTGGACTATTTTTCCCTTGAGCCAAGGGTTTATTGGAAATTGCATCTCCACCTATGACCCCACTATTTGTGATTATACTAGGTCTGGTGTTGTGTTTGACTCATGTTTGCTTGTTGAATGATAGGGGGCATGGTACGTTGGATATGGGCAGGAATGTGATAGCAACTGTTTGTGGAGTTGTTGAGCGCGTGAACAAGCTTGTTTATGTTAGATCTCTAAGGGCCAGGTTTAGTGTTTTTTTTTTTAAATTTTGCTGACTAGTTAGTTTTTTAAGCTGAGTTTTAAGCTGAAAAGGAGTTTTTTATAACACAGGTATAAGCCAGAGATAGGTGATATTATAGTTGGCCGTGTTATTGAGGTGAGTATGTAGTCTATGCAATTAGTCTCTTGTCAATTTTGCTCCTTCAAGATTAGGTGTTTTATTTGATGCTAGTTTTTATGTCAATTTCTTCCATGTTATTGAATTGAGAATTTGGGTAATGTTTAGAAATTTGAAGGCTAGTCTTATGGAAATCGTTTCTTGTCGATTGAATTGGAAACTTAGGTACTAGTTAGAATCCTCAATTAAGACGAGAACTGTCGCAATGGTGAAGTTTCTCTTTTGGTAACTTATAGGCATGAGTAAGGCTTGGAATCAACTTCTTTTCAATATACCATTCTGCCTTTATTCTGCCTAAACCGGGAGCACTTTTTTCACAGTTCAATTAGGAAAATACAATTCTATCCTAATGTATCCCAGGTATTTGCAAGGATAGGATGGACAGTTAAATTATTTCTGTTGTTCTTCAGGTTTCCCTAGCATGATCATAAAAGAGGTGGGTTTTTTAAAGTCTACCATTTGTTCAAAAATCTATAAGCTTCCGCATTAACTGAGGGGAACATATTGATAATCTAAACAGTGCATACCTTTGTGCTGAATTTCAAAGAAAGGGCACTAAGAGGACATAAAGGAAAAGAATACATGTGTCTTCCTTTTTACTTGTTCCATTTACTTTGGCAAGAAATATTAATGATTTCTTGCACTTAGATATATATCTAATGATTATTCGTATTCTTGATGTAAGGTTGCTCCAAAGAGATGGAGATTGGAAATTAATTTCAGCCAAGACGCAGTACTAATGCTCTCCTCGATGAATCTTCCAGATGGTATTCAGGTTATTGTTTACAATATCACTAAGCCCATTTGATCATGATCACTGGATTGATTTTGGTCCCATGACGCGATAGTTATATAGTATCTGGGGTCCATAATTCAGGGTAATGGTGAGATTGACGAGGATGTCACGCATCGTATTGGGGCAGGGTGGTTGAAGCGGAGGCTCGCTTCGGGAGTCCTTTGTGATAAGAAGGTGTCCCCGAAGCTTAAAGGTAAGTTCTACAGAGTGGTAGTCCGGACGGCTATGTTGTATGAAGCGGAGTGTTAGCCAGTTAAGAACTCCCACATCCAAAAGGTGAAGGTGGCAGAGATGCGAATGTTGTGATGGATGTGTGGACATACCAGGAAAGATAGGGTGAGGAATGAGATTATTCGGGAGAAGGTGGGAGTTGCCTCGGTGGAGGATAAGTTGCGAGAAGTGAGGCTACGTTGGTTCGGGCATGTGATGAGGAGGGGCCTGATGCTCCAGTGCGGAGGTGTGAGACTCTAGCTATGGATGGTTTTAGGCGGGCTAGAGATAGACTGAAGAAATATTGGAGGGAGGTGATTAGACATGATATGGAACAATTACAGTTTACAGAGGACATGACCCTTGATAGGAAGGTGTGGAGGACGCGGATTAGGGTAGAGGGTTAGGGGGTGGGAGCGCGGTGGTAGTAATAGGGCAGTGCTCCTTTGGGTCTGGAGTTTCTGGTTCGTAGTGTTGTGGCTGTAGTTTTTGGGGCTAGTGGTGTTGGCTTTTTTGCATCCCGTACTAGTTTATTATGCACTTATCTTTTGTGTTTGTTATACTGTTAGTTTGTTTAGTTTGTTTTGTGTACCATACTAGTTTATATGCGCTTACTTTTTGTATTGGTTATACTGTTATTGGTCCTAAGCCGGGGGTCTATCGGAAACAGTCTCTCTACTTTTCTTGAGGTAGTGGTATGGTCTGCGTACACTCTACCCTCCCCAAACCCCACTAGGTGGGAATACACTAGGTATGTTGTTGTTGTTGTTGTTGACGCGATAGTTATATACACTGCATAATTTACAAGTCAAGATAGTGTAATTTGGTGTCCTTATTGCATCTATTCTGCATGTAAAGAAACATTTTTAGGAATCTGTTGAGTGCTGAAATCAGGACCTCCTTTTCTATTTCACCCTATGTACCCACTTAACCCGGAGTATATCTAAATCATAGAGAAAAAAAGTTGAAAAGATTTTTCTTATGGCTGATTTATATCGTTTTTCAAATTCTTTCGTCCCCTCTTCCCTGAGGCTTAAAGAAGTCGTCTCAGTAACTTCCTTAGGGTAACATAAATAGATTAGCCCAATGGATCTATAATTCCAAGATAGCATGGATTCATATGGACGACCCCAACTTATTTGGGATCAGGGCACATTTGTTTTGGTTGTTATGTATTCACTTCAGCCTGCCAGCATAGGATAAATTTTGTGCAGCTTTTAACCCTACCCAAAATCTTATTCAAAAGAACATTGCCACATCTCAATATTCAAATAGTTAGATCTTCATGGTAACAGGTTTCCCCAGAAATCCCTGAATTTGTCATCTAACAACTCAGTGAATTTATCAGAACTGGTATAACTTTTAGTATTTTCCAACTAAAAAAAAAGAATAAGCATAAACCCACTGCCTGAAGCTTGCGATAAAGAGATCTGAAGTTCCTAAGGTATTGAAAGTAAAGAGCTAGAATAGTGACATCTCTATTGAAGTTGGATCTTGACTTGTGGCACAAAATGAAGAGCAGATAATGCTTTTGAAGCTTGTTCCGTTAAGCAAATATAAACTTTATTTTCATTTTCCTTTTTGCATCCCTGGATTTCTGCATTATGTTGCATTCTTTAGGTCTTTCCTAGAGTCAGGGCCATAGTCATACTAAAATTAAATACGTTGTCTTATTTTGTAATTCCAGAGGCGGCGAACAGCAATTGATGAACTCAATATGCGAACCATATTTGTGGAGAATGATGTCATCTGTGTAAGCTCCCTAGTTCCTTTGATTATTTATCAGATTCTTGAACGGACCATTTAAGGCGTGGCTTGCATCAGTGGATTATGACGAATGCAAGCTATGCAACTATGTCCCATCTGTCTTCTGTTTATTTGTGCACGTCATACTCCTTTTATTTTATTTTATTTTCTGCAAGTATAGTAATCCAGGCGAAATGGCCCATCTTCAGGCTGAAGTTCGTGGTTTCCAGAATGATGGAAGTCTACACCTCCAAGCTCGGAGCCAAAAGTATGGAAAGGTGTGTTCTCAGTATTGAAATAGAATATAAAATTTTGTTATTACATTGATTATTAGGTTGGAAATAGACACCTAAATTTTCTCCTCCACCCACCTGTGTGATCATAAGAGCTTTGTGTGTGAGTAGGACTTGGATACAATATTCAATCTTCGCAAGCTGGGATACAAGTTTGTGACATTCACTAGGGGTTCTAGATAGATGGATTCGTGGTTGATAAAAACCATGGATCAAAAGTTTTTTCCATGTAAAAAGTCGTAAAATAGTCACCCTTAGGGTGTGGCCTAGTGGTCAATGAATTGGGTTGAGAACCATGAGGTCTTAGGTTCAAATCCCACCGAAGACAAAAACACTAGGTAATTTCTTCCCATTTGTCCTCGCCTTGGTGGACAGAGTTACCTCGTCAAAGTGTGCGCAAGTTGACTCGGACACCACGGTTATAAAAGAAAGGTGTAAACGAGACTTACACAATAGTTGGGATGGAGTTGGTTGCTTGTGGGAAGCAGGAACATGATTTGTCTGATAAGGTTTTAGAAGTTAATGTTAATTTTCTTATGGTCTAAAGTGTTCTTAACCTAAAATGTTTGGAGTAAGTCTATTCTCTCTTTTAAATATGTACCCGCGTACATATCATCCCTTAAGTTTGCTAAAGTTGAGCAGATGTGGTCCAACTAAGATAAAGACAAAACTAGACCTAAATACTAACCCAAGAAACCTAACAGGAATAAGGCCCCATCTTGAATCCTTTACCCAACTCGATTTTTTCTCAAATTTTGTGTTGAAAGTTGTGTATATGTGTCAAAGCTGAAGTTAATGAAGGGTGTGCTGTTGCTAATTTTGAAATGCTGTAGTTTACTGTTTGGCTGCTGAAACTTTATTGGTAAAGCTAAAGCTTTGTTGTTTTCTCATTTATTTGGTTGTAAGTTCTTGATTTGTCTTAATAATCTCACAGTATCCTTAGCTATATGAGTGATAAGTTTATTTTATCAGAAAATGATTTCCAAGAGGCGTCTATGGTCTAAAAATTTAGTGAGCTAAGACATCTCTACTGCATCAAAAAATAATACGTCCAAATATCATCACAACTGCAGCCTTGTTTCATAACCTTGTGTTGAAATATGTGTTGCCTTATGACCTTCAATAATCCCTGGAATGGCCAAATATTCATAACTCATGAGCCAACCCTTGGATACACATTTATATAAATGATATCTTACCTTCTTTTCTTTGCACATCTATGACCCTGCCAATGGTAGATGCTTTGTGCATCTGAGTGCTCTTTTTTTAATTACAAATTCGTAAGTGTAAAACATTTACTTACAAAAACAGTCAGTTGACTGATACTACATATATTTGCAATAACAATCTCCTTTACAAAGTTTCACCAACACAGTATACGTACACAGCATACCAGAACTATCTATTCCTCTGCTGCCTCCATACAGAGTTCTATGACCTAAGGTGCTCGGACTCGGGTGCGGGTATCCGAGACGGGTGTGTATCCGAGAATAAATTTAAAGATTTGGGGGTGCGAATCTGAGCATGGATACAGGTGCGGGGATTCCGCTAAAAAAATTCAACTATTATAAAAATATAGCTATAAAGATATTTTAAAAATCTACTATTGAACAAACACAAGAAAGTGCCCCAACTTATGACATTAATTCATAGGTTTAGGAGTTACGGTATTTTACCTTTCCTATTTACTTTTGCAATTGATTTTACTTTTTCAAGTAGGAGTCCCCTAGCCAACATGTCAGCTTTCAAAATTGTCGGCCTACTATTTTCCTTGACATATTGCCGACATTCTATTATATTTCTATTATTAATGAGTATTATTTTACTATTATATTAATATGAATTCTAATGGAAAGATACGTAATAAAGAATCTTGAGATCTGTGTCCCTTTCTTCCCCAAAAGTCCGACGAATGTCTCTTTTTTCCCCAAAAGTCCGACGAATGTCTCTTTCTTCCCCAAAAATCCGACGACCTCTTTACTCCCAAATTACAGTTGTCGGTCTTTCCAAGAAGGCGTGAGAGGTTGGAATTTTTCCCTCTGTTTTGGCCTGAAACTTTAAGTAACTAATATATATATATCAAAAGGAAAAGTTACAAAGGAGACAAAGCTAAGGTGTAAATTTACTTTATTTTTATTTATTTTTAGTTGAAAACTTAGTTTATTTTTATTTTAGGATCGAATTCTCAATTTCCCCCCAAATCTGTTTTTAATTTTGATCAAAGTATCCAGATTTGTTTGACCGAATCCGAGACACACCCCGCACCGGCACCAGCGTCGGTGTCGCGTCGAGACGGGTTCGGCAGCAAAATCGAAGAGTCCGCGCAACATAAGTTCTATCCCATTTAAAATGCAGCCCCTAATAGGTTCAGCATCCAAACTAGTTTACAGTAGCAGATTACCAACAAGGTACTACATCTACTTACCGGATATAGTGGCATGACAACTTTAACCCGCTTACAGCAATAGTATACCAGGTTATTTGGGAAAGGTCGAATGGAGAAGAAGGATTTATGATGGGGGTTTTCTGTAACCTAGATTCCATGAGTTCCATGTTTATGGACAGTTAATTTTTTAAGTCCAGTTTGTTTCCTCCGTCAATTTGACCAAATCTGCTCAATGTTATCAATTTGTTGGATGATATGTTCTCAACTGTTTATCTTAAAAGATTAAACTGAATCTACCCCAGAACATACGGGACAATTTTAGTTAAAACCTTAGTACAAACAACAGAATTTTTACTGAAGCAGATGAGTATAACCATAAAGTTTGAATAGAGAATGAAGAGGACCTTGACATGATCTGCATTTTATTTTGCTTAAGAATGCTGGCTAGAAGGCCTTTTACATGCTAATATCACCATCACATTGAGCTAATGGTTGAACAACGAGTCTTCGAGCTATACTTCTCAGTTGCTTCTCATCGTGTCGCGTTCCTTTTTTGTGGAGGGGGGGGGGGGGGGAATTAGGTTTTCAATTTACATCAGAGCTTTTTACAATTTTTGTTTAGCCCCTTGAATATGTTTCAGAGTTCAAACATTGTTTGTCAATTTGTTTGAGAAAATGTACTCAGATGATTTGGTGTTTCTAGTGGTTGACTCTTGTGATAATATTTTTTTCTTTTTTAATAGCTTGAAAATGGGAAACTACTCAAAATCCCTCCATATCTAGTGAAAAGGCGTAAACAACATTTCCACCATCTAGATCAGTATGGAGTTGACTTGATTTTTGGCTGCAATGGATTTATTTGGGTTGGGGAACACGTTGATGTAAAAGATGCCATGGTGGAGGATCAAGTAAATAAGTCTGACCCACAGAACACTGATTCAGCGATCTTACAGGGTTCTAGTGAAGAACCAACTTCGACATCACTGGAAATAAGACAATATATATGCAGGATAGCAAATGCCATCACGGTATTCGCTGCTTTAGGTTTCATGGTTAATTTGGAAGCTGTGACGGAGACAGTTACCCTGAGCTTATCTTTGAACCTTGGTGTACATGAGATGCTTGAAGCAGAATTCCATGTTCAAGTTGCTGAGCAAGAAGTTGAACGACGGAGCAAATCTACTAGAAGGAAGTAGTAGTTACAGGTCATCATTTTCGTTTGCCTTTCTTGTACTGTCAGTTATGCAAGTTAGAAGAGATTAGAATCTGTTCAGCATACTTGGGTTGCACTGTGTCACCCTTTAATTGAAAAGATAGATTGCTTTTGTGAACGAGTTCTATACTGAATATCCCCTTAAGTTTACTTCTAATTCGTCTGCAGCTGAGGATAAAATGTTTTTCTTCCCAACAATGATATTTACCTTTGTATTTTAACTTTCATGTATTACTGGTTTTTTTACTTGTCAGTGTTGTAACGTTTCTGGCTTGGAAAGTGAAAACTCAATCTTTCCCTTGATGATGTGTGAGAACATTCAAGTTATTCCTCATCCCAGTAAATTATTATTAAGTTGAATTTGGCAATCGTGTGTGGCATGAACAAGTCAGCATATATGAACCTGAGTGTGAGAAAGCTATAATCTTCAATAACTGAAGATTGCTATTTGAAAATTGAAGTTGTAATATGTCAGAGAAATGATGTACTGCTTAGAATGTGAACTAATTTTCAGATTTTGACTCAATTCTCAATAGTGTATCATGATGTTCCCAATATGCTTCTACTAATCCTTTGTCAAGTCAAGAGTCATTTGCTTGTTATACGACAAACGTCATATCTATAATTGGAGAAATGTCTTTTTTAAAGCCAACAAAATTCGACTGATACACTGAGAGCAAGAAAGATGAACAATAACATTAATTAAACTATGACAAAAATTAGTGTTCACGTAACAATAGCATTAATTAAAAATAGAAAGACGATGCTAATGGGAATTGGGAAATATACAAAGTTTGACTGCAAGGCTTACTACAAATTTAGAAAGGACACTAGCTTTATTTTAACACCATTGTGCTTTTCTCTCTGTAAACCAAAAAAAAAATCAATTGGTCCATCTATAACACTAGTTCTTCTATAATTGAAGATCAACCAACCAGTCCGGTCCCAGGCGCAAAATTCACTACCCTTCCTGATAACAACAAACCCAGTGTAATCCCCACAGGTGGGGTTTGAGGTAGATTGCACGCAGACCCTTGAGAAGGTAGATTCACTAGTATTGAACCTAAAGGTTAAAACAATGTCACTGCTTTCTTCAAGCTATGGCAGCCAATTTAACGGGATACTAAATCGGGCGAAATCTCACTGTTGAGAAAGCTCTAATGTTGAAAAGAATTCTAGAAGTAGCAGTTCCACATAAAGATTTGCCTGGTAGTCATAATCATTAATCAGATTGTAGAAACAATAGGCTCTGGTTTTACCATTATCTTGATTGGCTTCCCGAGCTTAGATTTATCTTCCATTCGAGCAATTTCAAGAGCCCTCTCACAAATAGGATATCCCTGATCATCCCATGACTCCAGTATTATGCCAGAACCAATACAAATCCTTCTATCGTAAAAGGCAGCAAACTGTCCAGCTGCCAAACCTTGATCATCTTCAGATAACCGGACAACTGCAACTTCCCGGCCATGTTCATCAACTTCCACAACCAAGCTACAATTGTAAAAACCAGGACCATGACGAACCTACAGAACAACTGAAAATGAGCAGTTGTTGTACACCAACACTGTATCACTCTGAAATTTCTAGTGTTGCAAGCTAACAATGCAAAACTCAAAATATGACAAGAGTGATCCGAAAATATGAATAATCAGTATAGAGAAACAACGAAAATCCAAGAAAGTCAACTCTTATTTCACTTGTGTGCCATGTTACGTACATCTTAAAAGTATGTTCTTCACAACCTAAGCTCATGTTGGGACATTCTTAGATATGTAAAAGGGTGTCATCGGAACTCAGGTTTAAAAAAAAGTGAAGATGGGGAGAAAAGGAAAGATTTACCTTGCATTGAAGCTCACTGATTTGCCTAGGAAGTAGACCACTGAGCCATTTCAAGGATCCAACGCGAAATAACCGTCTTTTCTTGTCAACGGAGTAATAGTTTCTTGATACATAGACAACATTATTTCTAATATCCTTCTCCACAACATACCTACAAAGTAAGCAAGATATCTGATTAGTTCATTTAAAGATAAATGGAAAAGCTTTGACACATCTGGATTGATGACTATAATTGCTCAAGAAGTCCTAAATGTCAAGAAAGCCAGGACCATAAGATGACAATGCAAGCATTTTTTTATCTATTTAGTGTGGACTATTGCAACAATCATCTTGTTGAAGGTTAAGTAACCGTGCTTGGTAAGCGGTTAATAACACCATAAAAAACAGTTGGATATAAGATAATCAAATTGCTTAACCACTAGACACCACAGATATATTAAGAAAGAACTCATATCCGCATACCAGGGCCCTCCAGGAAGACGTAAACCTTGGCGTTGGCCAATAGTATAGAACCAAAAGCCACGGTGGTTTCCAAGATAGTCTCCACTCTCTGCTTCCAATATAACACCTTCTGATTCTCCAATGTGTCTAGCAACAAATTCACTGAATTTTATCTGAATTCCAAATGGAACTGACAGTAAGATCTCCGGGGGACAACTGAACTTTTACATAAAATTAGACCATAGCTTAGGCTTTTTTGGAGAAATGTGGAAATCCAACAGAATTAAGATAGTGTATGGCTACAAAAATAAGTCTATGGCTAAAATATTTGATGTATCGATCCTCTATGCAGAAGACAAAGTTTTGAGTATAGAGCTGGTCGTGGTTATGAATATACTTATATTACTTGCACTAGTGGATGGAAAATATGAACCACCATATCCTTTGTACAATGTCAGCACTTGGCACTGGCAGCTTGATATAAAATGGTTTTGAACACTGTAAGTCTCACCCACTTTGCATAGATAAGTTTAGACAATTACTGTTAGCCGCAACTAATCCAGAAAGCTCATGCATTATTATTGAGCAAGTGACACTCAAGAGTCATGGTTAAGAGAGATTAACTGATTTCAACTTACCAGAAGAATAGTTAAATGAGTTAGCAACTTATTTGAGTTAATCCATGAGAATGACATAAGATTGACCAAACAGCACCTAATACCAAAAAACAAAAAAATCATGTAGCTGACAAACGTTCTGATAAAACAGACCTTGCCAAGAAAACATATTCCTTGTGAATCCTTTCTGTCTTGGTTTGGAAGATTAAATGACTTGGCAAGCATGCGAACTTCATCCTGCAGATATGTGATGAAAGATTAAGAGCAATTCAGCCTCGATGAAGACTTGAACTTTTTCAAATGATCACGTCCCAGAAGGAACGACTTCATATTTGATTACTAAAAATATATTGTAAAGAAGTGATAAGTGCAAAGACAACAGTCTCACCTCACCTTTTGGATACATCCAAGTGGGAAAATAAGTCGTTTAAGCTGAGCCTGTGAGAGATGAGAAAGGAAGTAGGTTTGGTCCTTCACCTGAAACAGCACCACTGCAGACATGAGAAATCAGCTGGATTGACCCAAAAAAGCAAATGAAAAAACACAGGGGCAAAGACGCGACATCATGAATCTTAGAGTGCAGACGTCGCTTTAATCGACAAAACTTCCAAAATACATTAAAAAAATTGAATATATAAAATGGAATTTCAAAGAATGTCACTCATATGTTGTTTAATGTTATTGTTAGTTAGAATAAGACATGAGAATTCTGAACAGAATCAAGTATGCCACAAATAGACAGGAGATTTTGAAGAGTCTTTCAATCCGAATTTTCAAAGAAATGTAGAGGCACTTGCACAACAAGCTACACTCACAAAGAAGGTCGGTCTAAATTTACACCAGTCGAAAAGAGTTGAATCCATAATTGGCTCATGATCCATCCCGTCCAAATTTCACTTGAATCAAGATGGATTTTAACCATTTGGCCAATTTGGGCAAAACAGAGTATCATTGCCCAACCTGCCCAAGTCAAACCATTTTCTTATTTGTTTGTTTTTTCACCATACCAAAAAAGTTTTCTTCTTTATTTACACGAGAAATTCTGTGTGTGGAGATGTACATATCAAACCAAACAAAATATGTTCCAGTTATTCTTATACCCTTGCAATGCATCTGGTACGCTTAGGAAAAGGTGTAAGATATACAACTCACAGTAAATCAGGAATAAAGGTGTGACAAAATAAACCACTTCTTCTGTGATCAAAAGATGTCGAACTCCTGGTCAATGTTCATTCTTGGAGCAGTATTCATACTACATATTGATACAATGCTAAGTGTGTATCAAGAGATTCCAACCAACACAAGAACAAGAAGATGAACAACAAAGTGCTAGTGAATCGAAAATGGCCACACACGGCTTCACTAGGCTTGCAACACTTGTTTGAACTAGAAAAGTGAGTTTAACAACAAGAACAACAAAGATAATATTGCATCGAAAGAGCCCCACACGGCTTCACTAGACTTTTATATTCAACAACACAATGTTAACAAGATTTACAAAGAAAGAGATAGAAACTTGACACACAATATTCATTAATCTAAGAACCCTAACAAGAGAAAGGACCCTAATACTAATAAATATCAATACCAAGTTCTTACTTGGACCAAGAGGAACTCAAAGAACCCCAAGAACCTAGTTTCTAGCCAAGATACAACACTAGTATCACTCTACTAGTGAGAATTCGGTTTTGGCCTCTCCAAATGAGAAAGAGAAGTCAAAAATTTACAAGTCTTTTGTTTCTTGAATAATAGGAATGAACTAAAGCAAGACTAGCCCTATTACATGGCTTATATAGTCACTTAGAAAGAAAGGACAAAGACCAAAATACCCTTGGCATTTAAGTGGGTGGATTTGGGGTGTCTTGGTGGGCCTCTTCACATTTTATTAAATATAGGCCCTTAGATGGGCTCACAAGGGCCTCACACATGGCCAAGAATGTGAACAAGGCTTGGAGTCGTTGTAACTCACGTGCTTGGCTTCGTGTGAAAGGTCTCGAGCTAGGAATTCCCGTATCATCCTCTCATCTTGAAGGGAATTTGTCCTCAAATTCGGATCATTGCCATCCTCCACCGTTTCCACCCGAGATAGATCACACACGTTGAAAGTGTTGTGCACTTGATATTCCGGGGGTAGATCGATCTTGTAGGCATTGTCGTTGATCCTTTCTAATACTTGGAACGGACCATCACCCCGTGGCATCAACTTAGCATTCCTTTGAGACGGGAATCTATCCTTACTTAGGTGCACCCACAGCCAATCTCCCGGTTCAAGAATGAGCTTTCTTCTTCCTTTGTTGGCTCGCCTCGCAACTTCTTGGTTTTTCTTCTCCAACCGCAATCTCACCTTCTCATGTAGCTTCTTCATGGCCTCGGCCCGTTTGCTTCCATCTAAAGCTTATCACAAGATCAATTGGCAAAGGGGTTAAATCCAAAGGGGTGATGGGGTTGATGCCGTATACCCACTCAAAGGGTGTCATCCCCGTGCTCGAGTGTCTAACACGATTATAAGCAAACTCAATCAATGGTAAGTGCTCCTCCCAAGAAGTCATTTTTCCTTTAACCATGGACCGTAGCATAGACCCTAAGGTCCTATTTACTACTTCCGTTTGGCCATCGGTTTGTGGGTGGCATGAAGTCGAAAACAACAACTTAGTACCGAGTCTACCCCACATGGACTTCCAAAAGTGGCTTAGGAATTTAGAATCCTTATCACTCACTATGATCCTCGAAACACCATGAAGTTTTACAACATTATCAACAAACAAAGAGGCTACACTACGCGCATCATCACATTTAGAACAAGGAATAAAGTAAGCCATCTTGGAAAACCGATCCACCACGACAAAAATACTATCCCGCCCCCTTCTAGTCCTCGGCAATCCCAACACGAAGTCCATTGATATGTCAAGCCAAGGACGCAAAGGGGTGGACAATGGGGTGTACAACCCGTGGGGTTGGAGCCATGATTTGGCTCCTTTGCCCTCAACACATTGGCCGCAAATCCGGGCCACATCCTTGTGCATTCTAGACCAAGAAAATTATTCTTCCAAAATTCCGAGGGTCTTCTCGACCCCAAAATGGCCTATTACACCACCATTGTGTGCTTCCCTCACAAATAATTCTCTCCACGAACTTGAGGGAACACACAATCGTCTAACTTTAAACAAGTATTCATCAAATTTGGTATAGGGATGGGAACCCCTATCTGTAACCCACCTATCCCTATCCAACTCTTCATTTTCCCTATAGATAGGAGCGAAGTGAGGGTCCTTGGGATATAAAAACTTAAGGCTTTCAAACCCCATCAACTTAGACGACAAAGTAGACACAAGCACATGCTTTCGAGACAAAGCATCAGCAACCACATTGTCTTTACCCTTCTTGTATTGAATAACATAAGGGAAAGTTTCAAGAAATTCAATCCATTTGGCATGCCGCCGGTTAAGCTTATCTTGTGCCCGTAGATGCTTCAAGGATTCGTGATCCGTTCGGATCACGAATTCTTTAGGCCACAAATAATGTTGCCAAGTGGCCAAGGCTCTAATCAAGGCATACAACTCTAAATCGTACATAGAGTAGTTTAGAGTTGCTCCTTTGAGCTTTGAGCTTTTCGCTAAAGTAGGCAATAGGCTTCAATTCTTGCATTAAAACCGCGCCTATGCCGACTTTGCTAGCATCATATTCGACCTCAAAAGTCTAGTCAAAATTCGGCAATTGTAGCAAAGGGGCCGAGATGAGCATAGCTTTCAAATCCTCGAAGGCCTTACCTTGTTCATCTCCCAACTTGAAAGGCCGATCCTTTTTAATCACTTCGGTCAAGGGGGCGGCAATGGTGCTAAATCTTTTGACAAAACGTTTATAAAAACTAGCCAACCCGTGGAAGCTTCTTACTTCACCTACGGTTTTGGGAGTTGGCCAATTTTTAATGGCGTCAATCTTAGATTCATCCACTTCCCCTCTTGAGCTCACCACAAACCCAAGAAATACAACCTCATGGACACCAAAAGAATACTTTTCTAGATTAGCAAATAACTTCTCCTTTCGGAGGACATCAAACACACATTGTAAATGCTTTACATGCTCATCTAAGGACTTACTATACACCAACACATCATCAACGTAAACAACAACAAACTTTCCGATAAATGACTTCATCACATGATTCATTAGCCTCATGAAAGTACTTGGAGTGTTTGTTAGGCCGAATGGCATAACCATCCATTCATAGAGACCGAATTTGGTCTTGAAGGCGGTTTTCCATTCATCACCGGTTGCATACGAATTTGGTGATAGCCACTCCTCAAATCAATTTTAGAAAACAAACACGAACCACTCAATTCATCAAGCATATCATCTAACCTAGGAATAGGGTGACGATATTTTACCGTTATCTTGTTGATGGCTCGGCAATCAACGCACATACGCCAAGTCCCATCTTTCTTGGGAACTAGTAGCACCGGGACCGCACAAGGGCTCATACTCTCCTTGATATACCCTTTGTTGAGGAGTTCCTCAACTTGGCATTGCAATTCCTTGGTATCTATCGGGTTGCTCCTATAAACCGGTTTGTTGGGCAATTGTGAACCCGGCACAAAATCTATTTGGTGTTCAATTCCCCGAAGTGGGGGCAATCCTTGCAGTAATTCTTTGGGAAGACATCCTCGTAATCCTACAAAACATGAGAAATAGGAGGAGAAATGGAAATGTTAGCGGCGTTAGTATTAAAACAATGAGCCAAGAGGAGCATCGGAGTGTCCTTGTCATGATCCACAAATAATTCTTTCCTCCTAGCCATCATAACCACACTTTCTTACCCCTTAGAAATTAGGAGCCCCTCTGTTTCCCCTACTCCCTCACTTTCGGGTTCCCCTCTTTTCCCCTCACTCTCGGCTTTCTTTCCCTTTTCCCTCAATTCTCGCATCTTTTGGTGTAATTCATTCACTTGGGAAGACAATAATGGATGAAGAGCGACCTTGCGGCCATCCTTCTCAAGTGTATACCGATTGGACCTTCCATCATGTTTGGTCGACCTATCGTATTGCCAAGGCCTTCCTAAGAACAAGTGACAAGCTTGCATTGGTATCACGTCACAAAGCACCTCGTCATGGTAGTTGGCTACCTTAAAACGTATCACACATTGCCTTGTGACCTTTAACTCGCCGCATTCATTCAACCATTGCAACTTGAAAGGACTAGTGTGAGGTGTAGTCGGCAATTTCAAGAAGTTCACCATTGCAACACTAACCACATTCGCACAATTTCCACTATCTATCACCATAGTGCACACACTTCCCTTCACAAGACATTTAGTATGGAATAGATTCTCCCGTTGGCTAGGATCATCTATTGCCTTACTAATCATGGCACGCCTCACTACAAAGTTTGGAACCACGCACTCCCCTTCTTGCGGATAAGCATCCTCACAATCATCATCATCATGTGGATCATTTTCGGGTTCCTCTCCATCTTGAGGCTCGGCCTCATTCTCTTCTTTTTCAAGACCCACTTCCTCACCAAGGTAATACAATTTCCCTTCCCTTAGGATCACATTGCGCCGGTTTGGACATTCATTGGCTTTATGTCCCCAACCTTGGCACTTGAAACATTGGAACCCTTTAGGATTAGGATACTTGTGAGCTTCTTGCCCGGGAGGAAATTTGTGGACTGTTTTAGGCTCGGGCAGCCTTGTAGTGGCGGGTTGGTCCTTGTTTTTGGGCCAACCCGAAGATGGTTGAACCATATCTTTGCTCCTCGGCGAACCCGAGGTTGATGGTCCCTTTGCCTTGAACGACGACCTCTCTTTAAGCTCCCTTTCAATCTCAAGAGCCGCTTGGAAAATCCCTTCAACGGTATCAAACTTGTGAAGCGTCAAATGAGTGGAGATCTCTTTGTTCAACTCACACTTGAACTGAATGATGTCATGGCCAATTTGCTCTCCCCGATGATCAAGCTTCAACATGAGTTGTTGAAACTCGTCATAGTATGTCATAACACTTCGATTCCCTTGTCGCAAATTGTACAACCTAGCAAGCAACTCATGACGATAACTTTCGGGAAGATACCGTTGCCTCATTAGGTACCTCAACCGAAACCATGGTGGTGGTTGTCCCTCTACCAACTCGTTGCCGAACCGCTTGACGTATTCCCACCAAGTGTTAGCATAGCCTTAAAAATGAGCTATGGCATAACAACTCTTCTTCTCCTCCGAGATATCATTCACTTGAAACACTTTATCACACGCCGACTCCCAAGCAAGATACACCTCGGGGTCACTTTCACCCTTAAAGATAGGTAGGCTCAATTTGATGGTATTGATGCCTACGTCTCTCTCTAGGTGTCGGTTTCCCCTTTCTCCATACCCTCGGTATCTCCTTAGATCCACACGACCCCCTCTCATCTCTTCATCCCTCATGTAGGCATCGTCAAAGGCTCCATACCCTTCATAATCCTCTCTACCATATTCCTTAAGATGGACGGGACGGTTTTGGACATTTGGAACTTGATTCGGAGGAATTGGATTTTGTGGAGGTAGTGGTCTTTGGTTTAGTGGAGCTTGGGGGGGGGTTCGGATTTTGTGGAGGCATTTGACGTCCGAGTACCTCTTGCGGAACTTGAGGCGTTTGGGAATAGGTTGGTCTATTGGAGTCTCGGTTTAGAGGGTTATAAGTGGTTTGGCTTGCGGCATTTAGTGGAGCTAGTGAAGGATTTGGCAATTGTGGTCATGTTTCGGGAGTAACGGTGGCGGAGGAATTTCTATCATGTCCACTTGACGAAACATGTCGAGGAGTAGAAGGACGAGAGTTCCTTTGACTCTCCACTTGTTCTAACCTCTCACTAATAATCGTCACTTCTCCCCTTATGGCTCCCATTTCCGTACTCAACCTTTCAAGAGCTCGGGTCATAGCCTCAAGAGTGACCCTCATATTCTCCATTTCATTAGAATCCACTGTTTGAGACGTGGTTCCCTCCATTATCAAGGCATCACCTACACAAGCAACAAACAAGTTAGTTTAAAATCCCTCTCGTCACTCACACTCTCTTGGTTCACTCACACTCAAGTTCCACAAGTGTTGTAGATTGGCTAGGAACTCGTGAATCCGTAAGGTATGAGTATGCTCTAGCCCAGAATGGATTCTTGTTTGAAATTCAAAGAATTCTCATCGAACTAGAGCCAAGAGTTACAACGTATTCAAACGACAAAAGCACACAAACAAACGTTGACACGAACACAAGGCTTCAAGGGACTAATTGAGAAGCTAGTCGGAATGTACTAGTTTGTTAATTAGTTCTCAAGTCAATTAGAGGAAACTAGGAATCAATAATTAGAAACTAGAACATCCAAATTTGAGCTTAATTATCACGTGAACAGTAACTTAGGTGACGTGGCAGCATGTCATTGGCCGCGGATCCACATAAGTAGTTCATCAACTTAAAGTCTTAGTCCCCTTAGATCTTTTGTAATGGATGACTTGTTATTGGGATGGAAAACATAAGGTTTTGTAACCTTTTCAACTTTTTTTTTTCCCAAACTCAAAAAGTGATGTTTGACCTCACTAGTCCCACAAGACAAGGTTCCTTGTTTGAAGGAAAAGTGGTTGTCAAGTCTTGAAAAGGTGATGTTGGCAAGTCTTCTCACAAACAATTTTTTTCAATTTTGTCTTACAACCTTTTTTTTTGGATCTATTTCTCTTTATAGAAGTTAAGACATAAGATGAGGAGAAGTTTAGGATGAACACAACATCAACACCTTCAAGAACATAACAACAATACACCACAATGGTCACTTCCAACGCCCAAACACAAGTCAAAACTCACGGCCACTTCAAGTTTTCACAACAACAATTCTCTTCCAATTAAGCTCAACTTTAGATTTAGACACTTTTTGTGTTGATGAGGAAGAAACTAACACAAGAAACAAACTAAACAAGTAAAATCTTTTGTAGATCTACAACCAATTTTTCGACCAAAATGTTCAAGAACACACTTTTTGGTAAGAGTTTCCCAAGATTGGTTTTGTAAGAACAAAACCTAGCCTTGAGCTTTGATACCAAATGATACAATGCTAAGTGTGTATCAAGAGATTCCAACCAACACAAGAACAAGAAGATGAACAACAAAGTGCTAGTGAATCGAAAATGGCCACACACGGCTTCACTAGGCTTGCAACACTTGTTTGAACTAGAAAAGTGAGTTTAACAACAAGAACAACAAAGACAATATTGCATCGAAAGAGCCCCACACGGCTTCACTAGACTTTTATATTCAACAACACAATGTTAACAAGATTTACAAAGAAAGAGATAGAAACTTGACACACAATATTCATTAATCTAAGAACCCTAACAAGAGAAAGGACCCTAAGACTAATAAATATCAATACCAAGCTCGTACTTGGACCAAGAGGAACTCAAAGAACCCCAAGAACCTAGTTTCTAGCCAAGATACAACACTAGTATCACTCTACTAGTGAGAATTCGGTTTTGGCCTCTCCAAATGAGAAAAGAAGTAAAAAATTTAAAGTCTTTTGTTTCTTGAATAATAGGAATGAACTAAAGCAAGACTAGCCCTATTACATAGCTTATATAGTCACTTAGAAAGGAGGGATAAAGACCAAAATACCCTAGGCATTTAAGTGGGTGGGTTTGGGGTGTCTTGGTGGGCCTCTTCACATTTTATTAAATATAGGCCCTTAGATGGGCTCACAAGGGCCTCTGTTGAAAATATGTCTTAGAAATAAAGTAGGAATAAATAATTTTAGTAGTTTTAAATTATTAGAGTCCTATGTGATTTAGGAATTAGTTGTCCCTTTATTATTTGAATAGGAATTAGTTATCCCAATTTAAATTGGAGTATAGTTAGAAATTTAGCTATAAATACATGATTTGAGTTATTAATAAAATAATTCCCTTTGACAATACTATTATCGTATTTTATTTTTCTCCAACTCTTTCTCTGTTATTTCTCCAATTTCAAAGCTAAAAACCAACAATTGGTATCAAGAGCCAGTTTCTTGAGGGATCTGTGAGAGAGATGAATTCTGAAAACTTTTCCCAAATAGCTCCTCCTGTCTTTGATGGTGAGAATTACCATCTTTGGGCAATAAGAATGGAGACTTATCTTGAGGCTTTAGATCTTTGGGAGGCCGTGGAGGAGGATTATGATGTTATTCCGCTGCCCGATAATCCCACGGTAGCCCAGATCAAAGGCCAAAAGGAAAAGAAAATCAGAAAATCAAAGGCAAAAGCAACTTTATTTGCTAGTCTGTCTCCAATAATTTTCATGAGAATTATGACCCTTAAATCACCAAAAGAAATTTGGGATTATCTGAAGGAAGAATATACAGGAGATGAAAGAATACGAGGCATGAAGGTGTTGAATCTAATAAGGGAATTCGAATTGCAAAAGATGAAGGAATCTGAGACCGTCAAAGAGTACTCAGACCGTCTTCTTGACATTGTTAACAAGGTAAGATTGCTTGGCACAAAATTTAAAGATTCAAGAATTGTTGAAAAAATTCTTGTTACAGTGCCTGAAAGATACGAAGTATCAATAACTACCATGGAAAACACAAAAGATCTGTCCAAGATTACCTTGGCAGAATTGTTAAATACATTGCAGGCGCAAGAGCATAGGAGGCTTATGAGGCAGGATGATATGGTTGAAGGAGCTTTGGCAGCCAACCACAAGACTCACAAGACTCAAAGCAAAGGTAATAATTCAAGAAAAAATTACCCACCTTGCCAGCACTGTGGCAAAATAGGTCATCCTTAATTTAAATGTTGGAAGAGACCAGATGCATAATGCAAGATTTGCAATCAACTTGGCTATGAAGCCGTGATTTGCAAAAACAAATCTCAAAATTATGAAGCAGAAGCCCAAGTCACCAAAGAAGAAGAAGATCACTTATTTGTGGCAACATCTTCAACCAAGAAATCTAAGTTTTGGATGATTGATAGTGGTTGTACAAACCACATGACATATGCCAAAACTCTTTTTAAAGAATTTCTGCCTTTGGAAAATATGAAACCCAGAATTGAGAATGGTGACTATATTCCTATAGAAGTAAAAGGGAATGTTGCAATCAAAACAATTTCAGTTGATATGAGAGGCAAAAGTTTCTTATTTAATCCAACAAAAGATGCACACAAGCCATGCAAGAACAAAGATGAATTGGCAGATTTATTCAAGAGGTCAAATTCAGCCAAAGCCGAGACAATTTCTGATCAAGGAGGAGTGTTGAAAATATGTCTCAGAAATAAAGTAAGAATAAATAATTTTAGTAGTTTTAAATTATTAGAGTCCTATGTGATTTAGGAATTAGTTGTCCCTTTATTATTTGAATAGGAATTAGTTATCCCAATTTAAATTGGAGTATAGTTAGAAATTTAGCTATAAATACATGATTTGAGTTATTAATAAAATAATTCCCTTTGACAATACTATTGCCGTATTTTATTTTTCTCCAATTCTTTCTCTGTTATTTCTCCAATTTCAAAGCTAAAAACCAACAGCCTCACACATGGCCAAGAATGTGAACAAGGCTTGGAGTCGTTGCAACTCACGTGCTTGGCTTCGTGTAAAAGGTCTCGAGCTAAGAATTCCCGTATCACATATGAACCTTCAACTGAACAATATATTCGCTTGGGTTGTTTTATTTATTTGTTTTTAAGCATACTTTGGAGAACTACATAACAATTTCATTATGAGATAAATCTTTTCAATAAGGCACTTCACTACATTTACTATATTTCAAGATAAGAACCAAATGTAAAATATCTCAAGAAACATACTGTACTTAATTGAAAGAATTATACAGACAGTCATGGAAAATGTCGATGAAAAGATCAAAGAAGGAATTTTGGTTAAAAGCACCAGGGGCTGGGTGGGTTATGAAGGTGTTAAATCAAACTTTCTATCCTCAACTGCTAAATGCCCATCTCTTACAAAAAGATGGGACCATAATGTTTAATTTCCAACCATGTATGTCTGCCTAAGTCTATGCAATTTCCCATATGTTCATCCTTTTACCTACAATGAAGCAAGAATCTTTCCCACCACTCTCATCTTCAAGATCTCCCCTTCTCAAGTAAACATATCAAACTTTACAAAAGGAAAATATGGTAAGAGGCTCTAAGAAACATATATGAATACTAAAAACACACCATATCTTTTGACAATTCCAAAATAGAAGGTTCATCCAGCTGCGTAGTAGATGCGTGGACAATCCTTGCATAATGTCCCGAAGCAACAAAGTCAAATTCCATTCCGCCAATGGCATCCATAAAAGCACCTGAAAATAAACTTGCCACTTACAGGCTAACGAAACTAAAGAATAGTGGATTGCTTTTCGGATAAGATGACTGACCAAATTTTATTCTAGTATTACAAAGGACATCTGGATTTGGAGTCCTGCCGCATTTGTACTCCTCAATGATATATGACACCTATACATGGAAAACATGCTAATCAAAAAACAAACTAATATTATGACCGAGCTTTCATCAATAACCCCCAGCTTATCTTTATATAGCATCACATAAAGAAACCTTTGTATAAAAACCCAATCTAAGATAAATAAAGTTCCATTCATGAGACAAGCCTGGAAAATGTGTAATTTAAAGGAGCTGAAAAGTAACCAGAAACATACCACATTTTTCCAATATTCATCAGTCAAATGAACAACTTCCAATGGTATATCAACCTGAGAAATTCAAAAACAAATGTTGTGGAAACTTAATTGGAAATATCAGACAAACTAATGCAAGAGAATGATACAAGTTGGAGGAATGAGCTAAGCTAGCACTTTGGGGAAGCATGTTGTTGAAGAATTAGTTAGACAGTTATAGTTTAAATTTCTGCTATAACTGTAGCTTAGGTAGTTAACATTAGTAGTTCCATTTCTCTATTAATTCATTGATGTTAGTAATTCAATCCAACTATAAAAGCTCAGATGGAAGACACAATAATCATTCATGAAATAATATCAATTCAGTTTTCTAACTTCCTCTCTGTTCTCATTTAATTACAACCTAATTCTCGGATTTTATCCCTAATCTGGTTAGCATCTTCCTTGAGAATCATTCTCCTGGATTAACTTTCTCTTGTATCAATTGGTATCAGAAACGTCCGATTATTGGCATGATTATGACTCAGAACAAGAATCAAGAAGGATCAACAACAGAAATGGATGACAAGCTTTAACAGATTCAAGATCAATTGCAGAAACTCATGGAGGTTATGACGAGCAAGACGAATAGGACTGTACAGACAAATAAAGAGTTGAGGGAAATGAAACAAGCACTGGGCAACATGACGCAGCAAGAAAAAGAAGTGGAACTTGGTAGGGCTAAATCTTCTGTTGCTGGAGACTGTTCCAGAGATCAAGCACACTTCAATACAACTAAGGAAATTCAAACTAATGGTGGTAAATTTCTCTCTCGATGCTCTAATTTGGATTCCTCTAGGTTTTCTTGTCAAGATCTCGGAACAGGGTTGTATAAGGATGATAAATTGTCCACTGGTGAAGTAGGGATGTCTTTTGACAATTTGGCTTCTCTTCTTGTCGATCAATGGAAATGTGAAGCAACAGAGAAAGCAGATATTTCACAAAAGGAGGAAATGTGTCTTATTCCTCGGATGTTGGTGGAGCCCATACACAGAAAGTATGGCAAAGTGGAACCTCTCGTGATGATAGTTGGCTCATAGGGTACTCCTATAGGCGAAGATAAAGCAGTCGATGTGGAGGAAGAGACCGCTAACATAGAGATTGGGACGAATACTGAACAATATGCCTATTAACAGAGAAAAAGAGCGCACAAGTGATTCTAAGGTAACTGATCTGATTGATATAGACTATAAAACTAAATTGAAGAATTATATGCATAGCTTTAGTACGAAGATAATAAAGAGTGTGATTGCATTTCCTAATGAGATAATTGTGGAAATGGATAACAATTATGCTATTGAGGAGGACAAGGTAGGGATTGGTGAACCATGGAGGGAAGTTGATGAAGAGGGAGAAAGAATCAATTCTATTGATTTCTCTCTTTCTTTCGCTATCAGTTTAATCACTGAATTGGATGTTGTAACTGATTACAACTTACCTATGACGGCAAGCTGGAAGTCAGGGATGTTTTGAATTTTATGGAGAATGGTGGTCTTGTTGCACCTACATTGGAAAAAGTTGAAACTGGTGTTTACATGTGGGAAAAAGTTTTTTTTATGGTAAGTTCTTCAGGGAAGAATCTTTTACCAGGTGACAATGTGCAGTTAAAAAAGGCACATGTAGGTCACCAGCTAAGTTACTCGGACTCTTCACTTTCCGTGCCACACCCGTGTCGACAAGAAATAGGTGTGGGTGTGGGATCCGCACCAGATCTGATCAACCGATTTTGGGTACTTTGACCAAAATCAACTGAAAAAGTCCGGATAGAATTGAGAAATTCTGTAATCAAACAAAACAACAACAACAACAACAAACTCAGTGTATTCCCACATAGTGAGGTCTGGGGAGGGTAAGATGTACGCAGTCCATACCTCTACCTCTAAAGAAGTAGAAAGGTTGTTTCCGATAGACCCCCGGCTCGAGACACGAAATACTACACAAATACATAGTAAAGCATGGAACAAGATGGCATAACACAAATACGACACCCACAAGTAATAGAAAACAGAGAAAAGCTAACAGATTTGTAATAAAACATGAAACAAGGTATCATAACAAGAATAATACCCCTACTAAGTAATTCCCTACACTAGCGACCCAAACTGACCCTAGCCTTCTGCCCTAATTCGCGTCCTCCAGATCTTCCTATCTAGGGTCATGTCCTCAGTGAGCTGTAACTGCTCCATGTCCCGCCTAATCACCTCTCCCCAGTACTTCTTCGGCCTACCCCTACCCCGCCTAAAACCATCCAAAGCTAGCCTCTCACACCTACGAACCGGGGCATCCATGCCCCTCCTCATCACGTGTCCAAACCATCTCAATCGGACTTCCCGCATCTTATACTCCACTGGAGTCACACCAACCTTCTCCCTGATAGTCTCATTCCGAACTCTATCCCCCTAGTCAGCCCACACATCCAACGCAATATCCGCATTTCCGCCACCTTTATTTTTTGAATGTGGGAGTTCTTAACTGGCCAACACTCCGCTCCATACAACATGGCCGGACGGACTACCGCCCTGTAGAATTTGCCTTTAAGCTTGGGCGGCACCTTCTTATCACACAACACCCCCGACGCGATCTTCCACTTCATCCATCCTGCCCCAATACGGTGCGAGACATCCTCGTCAATCTCACTGTTACCCTGAATCACGGACCCGAGATACTTGAAACTATCCCTCTTACATACCACCTGTGATTCCAACTTCACTACCACCTCGTTCTCCAGCCTCACGTTATTAAACTTGCATTCCAAATACTCTGTCTTGCTCCTACTCAACCTGAACCCTTTAGACTCAAGAGTTTGTCTCCACACCTCTAATTTATCATTCACACCCCCTCGCGTCTCATCAATCAAAACTACATCATCTGCAAAAAGCATACACTAAGGCACCTCCCCTTGAATACGCCGCGTCAACACATCCATCACCAAAGCAAATAAAAAGGGACTAAGAGTAGATCCCTGATGCAATCCTGTCAAGACAGTGAAATGCTCTGAGTCTCCTCCCGCCGTCCTCACCTGAGTTTTAGCTCCATCATATATATATGCCACCGGAACTCCACTCACCTCCAAGCATCTCCAAAGCACCTCCCTGGGGACTTTGTCGTATGCCTTCTCCAAGTCGATAAACACCATGTGCAGGTCCTTCTTCCTTTCCCTATACTGTTCCGCCAGCCTCCGTACCAGGTGAATTGCCTCCGTTGTCGATCGGTCAGGCATAAATCCAAATTGGTTCTCCGAAAAAGACACTATCCGTCTCAGCCTCACCTCGACCACTCTCTCCCAAATCTTTATAGAGTGACTCAATAACTTAATCCCCCTATAGTTATTACAACTCTGAATGTCACCCTTGTTCTTATAAAGAGGGATCATAGTACTCCACCTCCAAGCCTCGGGCATTTTCGCCGTCTTGAAAATTTCGTTAAACAATCCAGTCAACCACCTTAAACCAGCCTCGCCAGAAAACTTCCAAAAATCCATCGGTATCTCATCCGGCCCCGTCGCCCTACCCCTTCGCATCCTGCGAACAGCCTCTCTAACCTCTTCTACCTTAAAACGTCTACAATAACTAAAATCCTGACACTCCTCAGAGTGCTCCAACTCCCCTAACACAATAGCTCTATCCCCTTCGTCATTCAAGAGCCTATGAAAATACGAATGTCATCTATTCTTAATGTGGCCGTCCTCCCCCTTAATGCACTTCACCTGGTCGAGGTCACGACCCTTCCTCTCCTTAGCCTTAGCGAGACTAAACAACTTTTTTTCCCCTCCTTTCTCCTGTAACCCTGCATACAAGCTCTAAAAAGTTGTCGTCTTAGCCGCCGTAACTGCTAACTTAGCCTCCTTCCTAGCTAACTTGTACTCTTTCCTGTTTACCTGTTTCTCTTCTTCGTCCTTACTCTCAACCAACTTAGCATACGCCCCTTTCTTGGTCTCCACTTTCTTCTTAACCTCTTCATTCCACCACCAATCCCCCCGATGATGCCTAGCCCGGCCCCTAGAAACACCCAACACCTCAATTGCATTCTCCCTGATGCACCTAGCCACCCTATCCCACATACTATCCACGTCCCCCCTACACTCCCACACCCCCATTCCCGCCAACTTCTCCCCTATCTCCCACGCATTCACTGGCGTCAAGCCACCCCACTTAATTTTAGGTCTACCCTCCTCACCCCTTCTCTTCCTATCCTTCTTTATACCCAAAGCTAAGGTAAAATTGAAGAAAATGGAATACCTTGTATATAGAAATTTCTACGTTATTGCTTTTCCTTTTATCTCCTTTCAGGATTTTCTTCTTGAACAATATTTTCTCCTCAAGTTTTCCTCATAATATCTCATAATTTATATTTCGGAAAAAGGCCTAAAATGCCCTTCAACAATGTAAAATGGTGCAAAAATGCCCTCCGTCAACCTATTAGGCCTAAAATGCCCTTCTCACCTACCTATTGGATTTAAAATGCCCTTCCCGTCTACGTATTGGGCCTATTTTGCCCTTTTATTTAGGCAAATTACATGGAAAGGCCATCCTTAAAACTTAATTATATAAATAATATTATTTTTTCAATATTATAAAAATAAAAGTTTTTTTACATATATAACCAATTTAAAAAATCACAAAAGATTATTATACTTCCTAATTTAATGTTGTAACTAATTATCAATTCACCTTAATTTAAGAGATATTTTTCAATCTTCAAATTAAAAGTGGAAAAGATAATCCCTGCTTTCAAATCTCTCTCTTATATTCAAAATTCAAATATTTTTAAATAAACTAAGTATTCCATTATTTGCTCATGTATGTTTCGTTTTGTTTTCATGTATGTTAATCATTTAGTATTATTTCATTATCGTGTATTTCTAATTCTAATGTAATGGGTTAACCATAATTTTTTATGATAAATATTTATGAAATAAAAATCATTATGTTGGAATTACATATATACCATGTATTTTTGTTGTATAAATATAATTTATGTCAAACTAAGATTATTATTATATTTTTGATATAATTTATGGGATAAATATTCATGGTATATCTCATTTATGTCAGAAGTATTTTTCTTGTTAAAAAATTATTTATTAAATATAAATATATATTTTCAGTATTACATGGTATAAACTTTTTATATCTAAAATATACCATGTATGTTTATGGTATAAATATAATTTATATGGTATAAATATAATTTGTATGGTACAAAAATAATTTGTATGGTATAAATATACCATATAAATATACAACAACAACAACATACCCAGTGTATTCCCACCTAGTGGGGTCTGAGGAGGGTAGAGTGTACGCAGACCATACCACTACCTCAAGAGAAGTAGAGAGGTTGTTTCCGATAGACCCCTATAGCTTAGGACCAATAACAGTATAACAAATACAAAAAGTAAGCGGATACAAACTAGTATGGTACACAAAACAAACTAACAGTATAACAAACACAAAAGATAAGTGCATAATAAACTAGTATGGGATGCAAAAAAGTCAACACCACTAACCCCAAAAACTACAGCCCCAACACTACGAACCAGAAACTCCAGACCCAAAGGAGCACTCCCCTATTACTACCGCCGCGCTCCCACCCCCTAACCCTCTACCCTAATCCGCGTCCTCCACACCTTCCTATCAAGGGCCATGTCCTCTGTAAGCTGTAATTGCTCCATATCATGCCTAATCACTTCCCTCCAATATTTCTTCGGTCTACCTCTAGCCCGCCTAAAACCATCCATAGTCAGAGTCTCACACCTCCGCACTGGAGCATCAGGACCCCTCCTCATCATATGCCCAAACCAACGTAGCCTCACTTCTCGCAACTTATCCTCCACCGAGGCAACTCCCACCTTCTCCTGAATAATCTCATTCCTCACCCTATCTTTCCTGGTATGTCCACACATCCATCGCAACATTCGCATCTCCGCCACCTTCACCTTTTGGATATGGGAGTTCTTAACTGGCCAACACTCCGCTCCATACAACATAGCCGTCCGGACTACCACTTTGTAGAACTTACTTTTAAGCTTCGGGGGCACCTTCTTATCACAAAGGACTCCCGAAGCGAGCCTCCACTTCAACCACCCTGCCCCAATACGGTGCGTGACATCCTCGTCAATCTCACCATTACCCTGAATTATAGACCCCAGATACTTGAAACTCTCCCTCTTCTGGATGGCCTGAGAGTCTAGCTTCACAACCACTCCATCTTCTTGCGACATATTACCGAACTTACACTCCAAGTACTCCGTCTTTATTCTACTTAACCGAAAACCTTTAGATTCAAGCGTCTGTCTCCAAACCTCCAACTTATCATTAACTCCACCCCGAGTCTCGTCGATCAGAACCACATCATCTGCAAATAACATACACCAAGGCACCTCCCCTTGAATATGTCGCGTCAAAACAGCCATCACCAAGGCAAATAGAAACGGGCTAAGAGTCGATCCCTGGTGCAACCCTATCAAAACTGTGAAGTGCTCTGAATCTCCACCTACCGTCCTCACACGAGTCTTCGCACCGTCATACATATCCTGAATCGACCTAATGTACGCCACAG
The DNA here is from genome assembly GCA_030864215.1 of Capsicum pubescens. NCBI lineage: Eukaryota > Viridiplantae > Streptophyta > Magnoliopsida > Solanales > Solanaceae > Capsicum > Capsicum pubescens. The sequence goes on along the minus strand of CM061546.1, from coordinate 66,640,263 downwards.
GCACCCCTCTAGCCTCCAAGCACCTCCACAGAATCTCCCTTGGAACTCTGTCATATGCCTTCTCTAGATCAATAAACACCATGTGCAAGTCCTTCTTCCTCTCTCGAAACTGCTCCACTAATCTCCTCACAAGGTGAATGGCCTCAGTGGTCGAGCGACCAGGCATGAAACCAAACTGATTCTCAGAGATCGTCACGATCCTCCTCATCCTCAACTCTACCACCCTTTCCCAAACCTTCATAGTATAACTCAACAACTTAATACCTCTATAGTTGTTGCAACTCTGAATGTCTCCTTTGTTCTTATACACTGGAATCATCGTGCTCCACCTCCATACTTCAGGCATCTTAGCAGCTCTAAAAATAATGTTAAACAGCCTTGTCAACCACTCCAGACCTGCCCCGCTAGTGCTCTTCCAAAAGTCTACTGGAATCTCGTCTGGCCCCGTCGCCCTACCCTGCCGCATCCTGCGAATAGCTCCTTTGACCTCCTCAACCTCGATACGCCTACAATAACTATAATCGCGACCCTCCTCAGATATCTCCAAGTCTCCCAACACATAACCTTTGTCCCCCTCATCGTTCAAAAGTTTATGAAAATAGGACTGCCACCTCTCCCTAATGAGGGCATCCTCAACCAACACTATACCATCCTCTCCTTTGATGCACTTCACTTGGACAAGGTCACGAGCCCTCCGCTCCCTGGCCTTGGCCATCCTATACAACTTCTTATATCCGTCTTTCTCCTCTAAAGTCGCACACAAACTCTCAAAAGCTACTGTCTTAGCCGTTGTAACCGCTAACTTAGCCTCTCTTCTAGCAACCTTATACTCATCCTTATTTTTTTGTCTTTCCTCATCATCCTTGCTCCCAACCAACTTAGCATAAGCCACTTTCTTAGACTCCACCTTTCTCTTGACCTCTTCGTTCCACCACTAGTCTCCTCGACGTTTGCCAGATCGACCTCTCAAGGCACCCAACACCTCTTTAGCGGTCTCCCTAATGCAACTGGAAGTCGTCTCCCACATATTATCCACCCCCCCCCCTCTACTCTCCCAAGCCCCCCTACTCTTCAACTTCTCTTCCATCTCCAAAACACTAGCCAAAGTCAGGCTCATCCACTTAATCCTGGGTCACACCTCCCTACTTCTCTTCTTTTTGCCCTTATTGATAACCAAGTCCATCACCAACAACCTATGTTGAGTCGAGAGATTCTCGCTAGGTATGACTTTACAGTCTTTACATAGCGCTCTATCCCCTTTTCTAAGAAGCAAAAAGTTTATCTGAGTCTTGGCCACTGAACTACGAAACGTAATAAGGTTATCCTCCTTCTTCGGAAAGCTCGAATTTGCTATCCATAACCCAAAAGCCCTAGAAAAATCCATCAGAGAAGTTCCTCCTACATTCCGCTCACCAAAACCGAAACCGCCATGCACATCATCATACCCTCTTGACAAAGACCCAATATGCCCATTGAAATCCCCTCCCACGAAAAGTTTCTCAGTGCTCGGGATGTTCCTCACCACCTCATCTAAAACCTCCCAAAATTCCTTCTTCTCCTCTTCGTCCAAACCTACTTGCGGGGCATAGGCACTAATAACGTTCACCGTAGACCCTCCCATGACTAACTTAATAGACATCAGTCTATCACTAACTCTCTTTACCTCTACCACCTGCTCCCTAAGATCTTCATCTACTAAGATACCTACCCCATTTCTATGTCTCACGCTACCCGAGTACCACAACTTATATCCATCCATATCTCTCGCTTTAGTGCCTACCCATTTAGTTTCCTGAACACACGCTACACTAACCCTCTTCTTTCTAAGAATCTTCACCAGCTCTATAGACTTACCCTGCAAAGTACCAATGTTCCAAGACCCAACTCGCAACCTAGAAGCTCTCTTATCCCGCCTAACCTTACTACCCTTAGCCCCTGACCCCAAACTCGATCCTAGACCCGACCCAAACCCAACCCCCCAAACCCCGACCCCCTAGTCTACCCTCGCCAATCACAGCCACTATGCAACAAAGGGAAGAAAGAAAAAAGGGAAGAAAGATAACAAAGGGGGATACACAAATTTTGGTGCACAATAGTCAATAGCAGGAACTAATACTACCACACTTAATGGATATGCTAGTAAATCAAGTAACAATAATCAGACAAGGTAACACACTCCAAAACTACTAAGAACAATAAAGAGATTCACACGTACAACACTATTACAAAGTAACCAATCAACAAGAAATTCGACACCCACAACCAGATAGTCAGCCAAGACGCTACGAGACAGGAATCACAACAAGAATAGTGCAGAACACTACCAGTAGCAGCCCCTAAAAATCAAAAAAGCTATACACAACTAGAAAAGATGGATCGAGTGCACCTGATCGAAGCTGGGTTGTGTCCTTATACTTGGTTGAGTCGCTGGATATACCATATATTTTTATGGAGGCATCGTGAAAGCAGGCAATAAAAATGAAAAACATAAAATTTTGATATAGTATATAAAAATGCCTTTTCATGTAATTTGCCTAAATAAAGGGCAAAATAGCCTCAATAGGTAGACGGAAAGGGCATTTTATGCCCAATAGATAGACAAGAAGGGCATTTTAGACCCAATAGGTAGACGGGGGCATTTTTGCACCATTTCACATAGTGGGCATTTTAGGCCCTTTTTCGTTTATATTTTATAACTCTATTTTTAGATGTTTAAATTATTTTTCGCCGAACCCCCGCTCCCGTATCCATCTCTAGATACATATCCCTGAATCTTTAAATTGAGACCATGAAGGATCCGACCTCTAGATCCGTACCCGTATCGGACACCCGCACCCGAATCCAAGCAACTTAGGTCACCAAGACAAAGCTAATATCATGTGCAGCCAAATAGAAGCCTACAAAAATGAGGAACCAGTCATTAACATTATTGTTTGGCATGATGGGAAAATGTGGAGGACTGCTGGGCACACCCAGAGTCTTAAGATACAGGGAGCTGTAGCAGCCTGGAAAAGCTTCATGGCTCCTTACCTCGTAACTTTGGACAGTAAGGGCTCCCATGCCATTACACCAATACATTGTGAGCAACTAACTGATTCTGATGTGGCTTCTACACAAAGGTCTACACTTTCTCTTGGGGCTTTGTATAAAATAATTCAGACAGTTGATCAGAGTATTCTTGCCATGCTTGCTCTTGCTAATTTTGAGATGTTGGAAAAGGGTGGAAGGAATATTGTGGCTTCACTCAAAGAGAAGCAATGTAGTTACCATGTTGATTATAAGAGTAAATTGGGGCAGCTGAAGCATAGTCTAAAATTCATGAACAAGTTGTGCAATACTATTAATGTGGAGAGGCATCAACTCAGTTGCATTTTAAGGCTAATCGGTGCACTTTCAGTTCTCCGTATTGTCTCTTTTATAGGGTTCATTATACATGGCCTTGGAGGGGAGATGCAACAAAAGTTACTAATGGTGATGAAGATGCATAACCTCCAAGATGGGTTAACTTTTGCAATTCATAGTGAAATTGATACAACCAAAACTACTTTTATTAGTAGGGTGATGAAGAGAAGATATGGCATCAAGGATGTGCTTCTACCTTGTGACTTGCTTCGGGATATACTGATGGGAAGGGAGCACTTGCATTGTAGTGGAAGATTAACACATTTCAAAAGTGCTATTTTACATCAAATCTTGGAGGAATTTCTCAAGGATAGTAACCTCTTCTGCGATGAGGCAGTTGACAAGGCATCAGGAAAACAGGGTAGATATATGAGGAGAAAACTCAATGTAGTCACTTTATTGGTCCCTAAGATTGCTGACAAAAAGTTCGTTGATATTGAGTTAAAAGATATTGCCCTGTGTTGGTTTTCTCCTTGCAGTATGACTTTGTTAAGCATGAATTTCGGAAGCATAATTGCCCCATGGCTAAGGATATCCTTGAATGAAGAATTGTCAAAAGAGGTAATGAGGTTGTGTGTCGTCCTTATCAAATGGACTGGCATAGATGTTGTACAACAGGAGTGTGCAAAAACCGAACCAACCAATATACCAAACCAATAAAAATGTTATTGGTTTATTGTTATTGGGTTATAGGGCTAACAGTTTTTTAATGGTTATATAAAAAAAAATTATTGGGTTATTGGTTCAGTTCGGTATTTTTTTATTGGGTTATTGGGTAAACCGATAACCCAATAAGAATATTCCAAATTACACCTTCTCTCTCTCTATATATATATATAATCCTCTTTATATTTCTCTTTCATTTCTATAAACCTATTCAATTTTCCGAAAACCTATTCAAGCTTGTAGATTCTTGTAAAATAAAACACATCATCTAGGATTTTTGCTGCAAGATTCATTTATTTTCTTGTTAGTTGCTACTATTTCTATTTTATGCATATTTTCTTATCGATTAAACCAAAAAAATCAAATCGTTAAGGACTAAAAATCGATAAACCGAAAATCGATAAAAAATATCCTATTGGTTTGATTATTGGTTTAACAAATTTAAAAACCGATAACTGATAAACCAAATCGATAATACATAAAACCGAACCGAATCAACCGATGCACACCCCTACTGTACAAGGCTACATTAGGAATTCTTGTCTAAAGTGCAACATGTTTTCGTCTTTTCTATTCTTGTGGTCAAGAATGTTCTTTACAGAGGGGTATTGATACAAGTTGGAGGAATGAGCTTGAGGAAGCATGTTGTTGAAGAATTAGTTCGACAGTTATAGTTTAAATTTTTGTTATAACTATAGCTTAGGTAGTTAACACTATAGTAGTTCCATTTCTCTGTTAATTCATTGATGTTAGTAATTCAATCCAACTATAAAAGGTAAGATGGAAGACACAAGACACAACAATCATTCATGAAATAATATCAATTTAGTTTCTAACTTTCTCTCTGTTCTCATTTAATTACAACCTAATTCTCGGATTTTATCCCTGATCTGGTTAGCATCTTCCTCGAGAATCATTCTCCTGGATTAACTTTCTCCATCGAATTACTTTTTCTTGTATCAGAGAAACACCCTTTCCTCCATCTCTCCCTCGTTAAAAGGAACCATCAATGTGAAAAGGACTTGTGGAAACATCACATAATCGTGAAAAAAGCTTGTGGCAACATAACATCAACTTGAAAAAGAGCTTGCGGAACATAGTGGGAAATATCAGATTATTAATGCAAGAACAGGAAAAAGAAACACCCACAACCTGGATTGTGTGCAAAAGTTAAACGTGTCATGTCCAAATACACTTCCAATTGAATCTTATTTCAAACTACTTGATATGGTTATCCCTTTCCCTTTTTCCCCTGCCAGACCAGGAAGTTGCATAATCTTTTCATTAACAACAGATTTGAATTCTTTACTGGCCTTTGATGTACTTAACAAGTCTTGCAAATATTTATCCCCGCCCTTCCCAATCCTACCAAAGGAAAACTAATTACAATAAAAAGAAATCAACAAATAACGCAGTAAGTAACTCGCATTTAGCAGAAATTTAACCTAAATCAGTCGGCGCTATCACTACAAAGATGACATTGTGCCTACCGTGTATCGAAATTCTCTTCCAGATCAATACATAAAAAGAGAAAATAACCAAGGAAAAGAGACTGACCTGGTCACAAACAGCCTTAGCATATCTCAAGTCATCCTCCCATGGGCATTCAGACCAAAAGTTCTCAAAGTCTTCCTAAAAAAGACAAGGCAATACACTTGATAATCATTTAACAATGCAACAACAACAACAACATACCCAGTATATTCCGACCAAGTCGGGTCTGGGGAGGGTAAGCGTACGCAGTCCATACCACTACCTCAGATGTGAGATAGAGAGGTTGTTTCCGATAGACCCCCGGCTCACAATAAAACAATCTGGACAAGGAATAGTAAGAGAACAAGATACAATAGAAATCAACAATATCCGATAATACCATAAGCCTAAGTTGCTCGGACTCTTAAAACTGTCTACGGGTGCGTGTCGGATCCTTCAAAAATAGTGTATTTCTGAAGGACCCGACACGGGTGCGGCAACATTTTTGGAGATTCCGAGAAACTTAGTCATAAGCAAGAGACATCAAGTAATACAGCAAAAGAAACAGCAACCTAAACTCATACTAACATTCTACCCTAATCTGCCTCCTCCACAACTTCCTATCTAGGGCAATGTCCTCGGTAAGCTGGAGCTACTTCATGTAATGTCTAATCACCTTTCTCCAATATTTCTTCGGTCTACCTCTACCTTGCTTGAAACCATCTCTAGCCAACCTCTCACACCTTCGGACAGGGGCATCTGTGTCCCTCCTCATCACATGACCGAACCATCTCAACCTCGCTTCCCTCATCTTGGCTTCCACCGAAGCCACTCCTACCTCGAATAACCTGATTTCTAATCCTATCTTTCCTAGTACACCCACACATCCACCATTCTCATCTCCACGACCTTCGTCTTTTGAGTGTGGGCCTTCTTAACAGGCCAACACTTCGTCCCATACAATAAAGCCGGTCTAACTACCATTCTGTAGAATTTGCCTTTAAGTTTAGGAGGTACCTTCTTGTCACACAAGATTCCAGAAGCGAGCCTCCATTTCATCCACCCCAGTGCTCAGGGAAGCGTGAGGGACAAGGTTCCACATCACACATTATGTGATGCGTGAAGCGATGCGGCCGCATCATTGAAGTGAATCGCAATTTTAAAAAAAACGACCAAATAACATCCAAATAGTAAGTCATAACTGAAAAAACCACAACAACTATATAAACAACAATAAAGACAATATATATAAGCAAAAGTTTAAACGAAACACCAAAATCACAGGTTTGATCACCAAAATCAGAGGGGGAAAAAGAAGTGAGAAGCAAAAGTGAAAAAAACAGAGAAAGAAAATAGAGCAAAACAATAACTAATCGCAGCAGTGAACAACAGAAGTGAAAAAAAAAAGAAAAAAACAGTGAAGTCGCAGCAGTGAAAAACAGCAAAACAAAGAAGAAAGAAGGAAGAAAAATTACCATAAAATCTCAGTGAAGAAGAAAAGAGGTCGCGACTCTCTTCAGAGCTAAACCCTAAAAATTCGCAAAAGTGAAGGCAACAGTGATCCGACTCTTTTTCAACTTTAAAATTGATCCGACTCTTTTATTTTTAATTTAAAAATGGCCCTACAAATAAAATCAACATGATGCGAGCGCATTAGCTCGCATCTCGCATCATAGGATTATGCACCCGCATTTGTTAAATAGCCTCGCATCAATTACTCGCAGCGAGAAAGCATCGCATCGCATCACCGCATAATACAATGATGCGCTTGCATTTCAGAAAACTGATCCAACCTACCCCAATCCGATGAGTGACATCTTTGTCAATCTCTCCATTTTCCTGAATCATAGACCCCAAATACTTAAAACTCTCTCTCTTATTGATAGAATGAGTATCAAGATTAACCACCACATTGGACTCATGCGACACCTCGCTAAACTTACACTCCAAATATTCTGTGTTGGACCTACTCAACCTAAACCCTTTAGACTCAAGGGTTTGCCTCCAAACGTCCAATTTAGCATTAACTCCACTACGTGTCTCATCAATCAAGACCACATCATCCGCAAAAAGCAAACAGTAAGGCACCTCACCTTGAATTTTTCGCGTCAAAACATCCATCATTAAGGCAAAAAGAAACGGGCTAAGCGTCGATGCTCCGAGTCCCTCCCCCAGTCCTGACCCGAGTCTTGGCTCCGTCATACATATCCTTAACCGCCCTAACATACATCATAGGTATGCCTCTAGCCTCCAGACACCTCCAAAGATCCTCCCTGAGAACTCTATCATAGGCCTTCTCTAAGTCGATAAACACCATGTGCAAATCTTTCTTCCTTTCCCTATACTGCTCCACCAATCTCCTAACGAGATGGATGGCTTCAGTAGTCGAGCGCCCTGGCATAAATCATTTAACAATGCTTGAAACTGAAAGGACTAAGGGGTCATTTTGTTTAAGGCATAAGGTAAACCAACACCGATATAAAATTTGACATGGCTAAAATAGTGCTGGTCAGCAACACAAAATTCTCATAACTAATTTAATCTTTCATAACTGCTACAACATTTGACTCTTAACTAAGTACATCATTTGATTTCTGATATTAAATTATGTAATACTAATTGGCATAATTTATCTGAAAATGAAGGTATAATTTAGTTTACAAAAGATTGCGTTTAAAAAAATCTGACACTACATCTAGTATAAGATATTACTACACTTACTTATCCATCAAAAGAGATAGAGAAAGTGGCAATAGTAGTAAACAAGCCATATCCTTCAACTTCACATGGCAACTTAAACAAAGACTAATTAATTTGGGGTCAGAAGTAGTAAAATAAAACAACAACAACAATATATCCGGTATAATCTCAAAAAGTGACGTTTGGGGAAGGTAGAGTGTACGCATACCTTACCCGTGTCCCAGAGGTAAAAAGGTTGTTTTCAAGACACTCTTGATTCAGGGGACAAAAATAGTCTAAGGCAGACTAGAAAAAAAAAAGTACTGATAAAAGTACAAGGAAATAGGATAAATTAACAAAAACTGCACATAGTAACACAACAGTAACTACAATATAATACTCCCTACGTTCCTTCAGGGGACAAAAATAGTCCAAGGCAGACTAGAAAAAAAAAGTACTGATAAAAGTACAAGGAAATAGGATAAATTAACAAAAACTGCACATAGTAACACAACAGTAACTACAATATAATACTCCCTACGTTCCTTTTGGTTGTCATTCCTTTTAGTTGTCATGTTTTGTTATTTTATAGTTAAATAACTAATTTTCAAAGCTAAATTAGATTAGATTAATTCAATATTTTAAAATTAAATTTACATGTCCAAAAACTATACGAAAAATACCATAAAATAATTTTTTCCTCACAGCCAATATAATAAAAAATCACATTTTAAAATATTGGTCGAAGTTTATATGTTTGACTCTTAAAAAGTAAACTATGACAACTATAATAGATAGTGGAAGTACAAAACTAAATAGTAAAATTACATACTTGAAACCAGATCTTGAGATAGAAAGCAGTACAAGAATGTCCAGCAGCATGAAGTAACCTTAGTGCCACACTACTATCAACACCACCACTAACCAAAACAGCCACTTTAAGAGGATTCTTGTGAGGCATACAGCAAGATAAGTATGTAGGGTCAATTTTTTCATCCACATAGTTGTTTATTGGTGATGAAACTGAAAGGGGTTTCAGTGAAAACAGTTGTGTTGGAGTAGTTGTAATCTTTCTTGGCTTAGAGAAAATATGGATAAGGGGTTTCTTGAAAGGGTAAAGGGAGAATAAGTGTTTGAGAGATTGTGAAGATTGAAGAGGAAGAGGAAGAGGGAGTATTGACATGGTTGCCCTTAGCATTTTTGTTCATTTGGGAGTGAGGTCTCTCAAATTCTGGCTATGGAGTGTAACCAGACCCCCCAACCCCCGCCCATATTAGTAGTTTCTCTTTTGCAGTCCCTGGAGATAAATTATAAACAATGTAATTTTTAACTAGTTTACCCTTGTTGATCTTCATAAAAAATAAAAATATACATTTTAACTAGTTTACCCTTATATCTCTCACAAAAAATAAAAATAAGATAAAAGACATAAAATCGTTATTGACTTTTTTAAAAATTTATAAAAATATATTTTAACTTTATGGACGACCTATTATACCCTAAATTATTTTAAATTAATATTATTATTATATTATTTTTGGATCAAACTCAAATTTAGAAATTGATGTTGATTATGCATCAGTTACTAATTGACACGTACTTTTTAATTTAAATTTTTTATTTTATTTTTTTTATACTTTTTATTTTTTCTTCTTCTTTAGCTAAGTCCCCTTCCTCTCTACTGTCCTAACTCCACCATTCTTATCCTCTCATTTGAAATAAAAAAAAAAAAAAGTGAATTTATAAATGTGTGTGAATTTTCTTCTCTTAAATTTTAATAAATTTTCAATTCATCTTTATTGGTGATTCTTCTCACTATTTTAATTCACTGATAGTTGAATTTTCATCATTACTTTTATTGTCAAAAAAATTCTTTTCACCAAAAAATTGGTGGTTGGACGATGCCTGTCTATTTTTCTTATCATTTTTTCATTTTCATCAAAAAATAAACACCAATAACACCAATAACAATAAATTTTCCATCATGAAAATTTCTTACCTTTTTGAACTAATTTTGTTGAGATCAATCTCTCTTTTTTTTTCAAATCTTTAATTGTATTTCAATGGAGGTTTGGGGAAGATGGAAGAGAAAATGAATTTAAAAATAAAAAATAAAAAAATTATTCACACGTGACATTTTTTCATTTGTTCTTGCAGTCAATTTTTCTCCTTCACACGCCTCATTTGCGTGGAACACAAACCTAAACTGAAATTCAGTCAAAATGGTTCATTTGTAATTGATTTTTATAACTTTTGTGGTGTAATAGATCACCCGTAAAGTTAAAGTGTCTTTTTACAAATATCGGACAAGTTTAATGGTGACTTTATATCTTTTCTCTAAAAATAACATTCCGTTTGTGATTGTTTTCTTTTAAAAAGCATGTTGACACCTAATTTTTTCCATCCACATTTCAAATTAGTTTTTGAATTTCTCAACTTTTAATAGTTTTAAAATATTTATTTTAAGTTATTTCAATCCTGCCTTTTGAATTTAGGTGAAATAAATATATTAAATGTTTAATTATACATATTTATATAATTATCAGTTAAAAAAATGCTTTAGAATTTTTTTTTATTGAACGATTGGAAATATTCTACTTTTCTCAAGGTCGATTGAAAATAAGAAATTGATGACATAATTAGTTTCTTAATTTTTATTTTATTATGATTATTATTGTTGTTGTTATTACTATTATTATTTTTGAAAAAAAAAAAGAGAAGAAATAAAATAAATTGTGTTTTATTCAATATTTATTTTGAAATTATTTAGATTGAGAAGCTCGTTAAATTATTTAGGAATTAACTTAACCTTAATTTAGTTTCAATTAATTTAATTTTAGTTGCGTTATTAACCTAATGTGGCTAGAATTTTAATTGGACTTTATTCTCTTTAAATTTAGCAACCCATTGTAGGCCCAAAACAATAACAACTCGCCAAGAATCCATTATACTTCCTCTTTTCCACTTAACCCAACAGCAAAATCTGCGCCCCACAACCTTCATCCATATTCCCTTCTCCTTTACCCAACAGACCTAACAACAAAACTCCCGAGCCCAAGGCCTCGACTCGTCCCATCTCCAAACCGCCCCAGCAACAGCCCAATTCGCCGACCTGAATCAGCTCACTAGTTATCTCCCAATATCAGCGTACAACAACAAAATAACATTAACAACAGCCCATTTTTCGTTCAACGTTAACAGCAAGTCAGCAACATTCAACAACAACCAACATCGGCAAAGCGCAATACCAACAAAACAACGACAAAAGTCGTAACAACATTAACAACAAACATCAGCAATATTAACAACATACAGAAAATGCCGTTAACCGGCAAAACCTCAGTCGCCCATTTACCGATTACCCTCGTTCAACCATCTATGGCTAAAAATCATATGACTTTCACCATATTCAGTCCATGATTCACTTTTTTTGGTAGGGATTAATGCCCAACGTTCTTCTTTTTGTCCCACAGTGGACTTCAAAATTTCTTAAGAAATCACTTAAATTCGGGTTTGAAATTCGAACCCTAATTATTTTCCTTCCTAATTCTTTCTCATATAAATAGAGGTTGAGGGATAAAGGAAATGAGGGGAATTTTGGAGAAAATTTGGGGGTTCTGGATGTGCATGCCTCTAACCTCACGCAAACGAAATCCCGACGGAAAACTAAACTCCGGCAAAGTCACTGTAATTTCGAGAGATTGAAATTGAGTTTTGACAGTAGTGAAGTCGTCGTCCACTCGTTGTTCCCATTCGTTGTCCGGAAAAAGGTAAAGTCTTCATCTTTTTACACTTCTCTTCTATAAAAATTGGTAATCACGTGACTGAAATATGTAGTGTTGTTGATTGTGGTATGACTACATGTTTGGTATGACTAATATAACTCAAGTTCTTATCTTTGTTTTCATTCCCTTTTGTGACTTAACCATATCTCCATAGTACCTAAAGTGTTCTGCTACTTATTTCTTTGAAATGTTGATTATGTCTTTATGGTTGAACTGATTTTGGGTGCCTTGTTTCAAATGATTGGGTTGAAGTATTGTTGATTTAAAAGAGTCTTGAAGTTAAGGATTTTTCTATGATTTTGGCCTAATCAGTTAGGAGGAGATGGAGCTATTTCTTCTAAAAATAGAACTAGAAGATGAAGAAGAATGATAAAATTGTCATTTTTCGTCTTCAAAAAGTTCACTTCCAGATTTTCATTTGATTGACAAGCCAGTTGATTAAGTTAGATTGCATTGGAATTGTCTTTTCTTTCATTTTAATGTGTGATGAAACATGTAGTGTTGCCTTCTCGACTTTCCATATCGAGTAAGTGGATTTGTTTTTTTTAAGATTCAGACGTCTGAATTTGAATGCACATCTGAATGATTAAGATGTTGTCTCTAGATTTGAAAACTGAATGATTATGACTGTTTGTTTTTCAACATCTTAATGTGCAAAAAAAAATTATTTGTATATATATAATAAAATAAAAATACAATTCAAATGAAAAATTAATTATGTATTATAAAAGTATGTAATTTAATACAACAAAATTATAATTTGATTGAGAAAAAATATTTATGTTTGTTAGTGATAATGGAGATGGTTTATAATGGTGGTTGCGGTGACAATGATTGATGTTGGTGATAAATAATGTTGGTGGTGATAGTTGTGATGGTTGGTATTGTAGCGACTGTTATGATAGTAGCGATTGATGGTGGTGGTGGTGATGTGACGTTGCTTGATGTTAGTAGTTTGAGGTGTTGATTGTGTTGGCTGAAACATAAATGCATGATGGTTGATGATGTGTTGGTGCTAGTTGGAGATATTGTTTGTTGGGATGGTGGAGATGGTTGTTAGTAGAGATAAATTATAGCGATAGTAGTGGTTGAAGTGCTGGTAGAGGTGACGTTACTAGTGACAATGGTGGTGGCGGCCAAAGAATGTATGGAGGTTGTGATGTATTAGTGGTAGTTAGTGGTGGTCCTAGTTGTGATAGATGAGTTGGTCGGTAGTAGGGATTAGCCGGTAGTGGTTGATGATGGTGGTATTATTGACGCTGGTGGTGGCGGTGAATATAATAGAATAATAGAGGTAGTAGGTCGGTAGCAGTTGACAATTGTAGTTGGTAATGATATTTGTTGTCGATGGTGGTTATGATGGTGGAGGTGGTTGGTGGTGGTGGGTGGTGGTTGACAATGGTAGCGGTGACAGGGGTGGTTAATGGTGGTGACTGCTGATTATAAATAGAGTGGTGAATATTATCAAACATCAGAATATCTCTTCAGACCTATTAAGACTTGATTCTAGATCTGAATGATTAAGGCCTATTAAGAGCTAAAATCTTAATAAAAAACAAATACACTTAACGGTATGAAGTCTGAACCATTCAGATTCAGACCTCCATTAAGTGCAAACAAATGAGGCCTAAGACATGTACAAAGCGTTTTTTTATTTTAGGACCCTTCCCAAAAAGCTTCAAAGATTAAGATTTTAGAGCAATAAAAGGTTCATTGTAGCTTATTTTCACTTCAAAAGTAATCTGCCTCATTGCTAGTTATTCGAGACTGATTCCTTGCTAGTTATTTAGGACTGATTCAGTACTAATTTTATTGCTTAAGAATTGTTTGAGTTGCTTCATTTTCCCTAGAACATTGTCATAGTTATGTTTCTTTGAGTAACTAGCTTAAAAATGGATGTTTTGATAGTAGTGTTGTTTTTAATTTTTATGTTTTGTTGAAAGAGAGCCTTGGAGTAACTGGTAAAGTTGCTGCCATGTGATCAGGAGGTTATGGGTTCAAGACTTGGAAACAGCCTCTGCTGCGTACGATACACCCTTGTGGTGGTGCCCTTCCCCGAACACCGCGCATAGCGATAGCTTTAGTGCACCGGACTGCCTTTTTTTTATGCTTTGTTGGTGTGTTCCCTGGAAACGAATGGGAATCATCACGTGTTAAAATGCATGATTGCTTGAACTCGTGTCGTCTATTTCAAGTTGCATTTGTCCTTAATTTCTCTTTCTTTCATTCTTTAAAAATGTGAACGAATTTGTTATAGTATTCGATGTCAATTTAGAATGAATCTATGTCAAGTGTTAGAGAATAAAGATCTTAATAGAATAATATTTGTCAATATTGACTTTTTTTTTTATTTCCTCCAAACTCACTTTAGCACTTAAACTTAACTTTCGTTTATTTACCCCCTTAACATCTTTAAAGTGTATTAATTTTATCCTCAAGCTGACGTGAAATTTTAAAAAAATGCGTTTTTCTATTAAAAAACTGATATGGTCCCACTTTTTTTTAATTTTATACATATATATATAAAGAGAAACCGACCCCTTACCTCTCACCCCACCCAATCTTCATCTTCTTCATAAGCCCCACCCCTCACCCCACCCTGTTTTCTTGTATTTTTTCTTACACCCCACCCCAATTCCCTTTCTCCTTCTTCTAACTCTCCATCTCCATTTTTATTATCTTCATTAATTTCTTCAAGAAAGAAAAAAAATGTGTGTGAAAAGTTATGAATTTTAATGGGTTAGAAAATAATTTTGGAAAAGAAAGTTTTTCAATACATGATTGTTGAACTAAATTACTTATGTGAATTTTCAAGAAATCTGTTGTTGGATTTATGAGATTGCCTTTTGTATCTACCATTATTGAACCTTGAAAAAAGCTTGAAGACAAAAAAAATAAATGAGTGTCGAATTCATGGTTGATGTTCAAATTGATTATTGGGTTTTTCTGATGATGATGTGAAGTTGTACTTGAATTTTGAGTTTGATTGGTATGAATTTTGCTAGTTTAATTTTGTATCCGCCATTGTTGAAGCTTGAAAAAGCTTGAAGACAAAAAGAATGAGTTCGTCGAATTCAAGATGAGATTGATGTCGAAATTGATTATTGAAGTTTTCTAATGATGTTGTAAAGTAATTTGAGTTTGATTGGTATGAATTTTACTAGTTTAATTTTGTATCCACCATTATTGAACCTTTAAAAAGCTTGAAGACCAAAAAAAATGAGTTTGTTGAATTCATGGTTGATTACAAATTGATTATTGAGATTTTCTAATGATGTTGTGAAGTTGTAGTTGAAATTTGAGTTTGATTGGTATGAATTTAGCTAGTTTATGTTGAAATTTAATACCCAAAAATGAAGAACCCATACATGGGCAATGTTGAAGATGACAGATGACGGCGGGGTGGGTGAGGATGGGTGTGGGAGTGGGCTGGGTGGGTGGGAATGTATGTGAAAAAAATATTTTTTAATATATATATTATGAAATTATTTTTAAAAAATATTTTTCTTGCGTGGCTTCGACGTGGCAGTGACGTGACGCTGATTTATCGGCGTGTGTGCACACTCTCCATTGTGAGAGTGGTATTCAGTTTTAAAGGATGAAATTAATACACTTTAAAGATGTTAAGGGGGGTAAATAAACGGAAGTTAAATTTAAGTGCTAAAGTGAGTTTGGAGGACAAGTTCAAGGGGGAAAACATGTCTTTTCTCTTCTTATTATTTTCTTCGGTTCATGTGAAACAAATTTGAGTCCAATTGGAATCTCTATCCCTTGCATTTTCGGGGGTGGGGGGTGGGGGGGACGAGGCCCAATCTGTCGAGTTATGCCTCATTAAAGTCCACAAAATGGATCAGTATACCATGGACAGCTGCTGGTATACACAGTATACAGATGATATACGAGGTTTAAAGGTTAAAGGTTGCTGGTATAAGCCAAGAGATGACGTATGATGAAGCTGGGAGCAAGTATACAGGGTTTTATAAGCTGATATACAATGTATATATAGAAAAACGCAAAGAGAAGAGCTGTGATATACATCTGGTATACTCTTCAGAAAATGGATTGAAGTCCATAATCCCAAGCCCAAAGGCTGGGCAGCTTGATAAATGGGCCAATTAAAGGCCCAACTTCAATTCTTGTATTGTTCTTTGTAGAGAAAATTATCTCCCATACTATTATTAGATCTAAAATAACAAATTTTAGCAACACTTTTAGATAATTGCATTAATAGAAATTTTGTTACAAGTTATAGCAACTTATTAAAAGATATATTATTTTAATTATATTTTCAAAATTCATTTTTAATTATATAATTTAAGATCAGTTCAATATTTATTATAGTGTTGTAATCAATATTTCCCTTAAATTGTGTATTGATAATTATGGTAAATATATATTGTCTTTCTCCATTCTAATACTCAACCTTTTAAAAATTTATTGAAAATTATGATTCCATTAACTTAGAGCCCGTTTGGATAGGATTAAAAAAATTATTTTTTAGCTTAAGTGATTAAAAGCTTAAAATAAGTGTTTTTAAATTAAGCAAGTAAGTGTTTGGATAGAAGTGCTGAAACTAAAAAAAATTTGTTGATGTGTTTGGTAAACAAGTGTTGTCAATCACTTTTTTGTTGTCAAAATGATTTTAATATTCTTCAAGTTGTTAACACATAATAACGTGAATTATTTGTGATTTTTAATTCTAATACTTTAAAAATAATTTCTATTTAAATACACTTTCAACGTAAAGTGATTATGCCAGGTCAATTTATAAATATAAGTTACTTTTTTATTTTTAAATATTAAAAAATAAAAATTTTAAGATATTTTTTATATAAATATAGTATTATATTATAATATTGCAAGCTTGTAAACAACATAAAATTTTTAGGAAAGAAACAAACTATTAAAAAGAATCAATTTTAAAAATTTAAATAACATGCAGAGATTCTATATGAACGGATAGAGAAGAAATAACCACAAACTCGATCTGACGATAATTTTTTTGAGTATTTTCTTATGTAATGATGGATTCTCTGAAAATAAAGGAGAAAGATGAAGAGAAAACTGAAGGAAAAAGATGAAAAAAAGTGGCAAAAAGAAAAAGAAAGAAAAATTAATAAGGGCTACAAAGTTTAGGGTATTGTTGGAATTAGAAGAAAATATAAGGGATAAAAAGGTAAATATTTTGGTCAAACCTAAAAAAAATTTAATCAAAAAAGTAAAAAGTTGGGGGTATCCAGCCTCTCAATTTTTGCTTTTTTTAATTCACTTTTAGCTTTGTTAAAACTCTTTTAATTTTACCAAACACCTGAAAAGGCTAAAAAAGTTATTAAAATCTAGTTTGACCAGATTTTAATCCTATCCAAACACCCTCTTACTCATATAATATTCATATTATTCCCTTGAAAATACAAGATTGAAAAAAGTGGATTTCATATAATATTTATCTTCTTCATTGAAAAAAGTGGGTTTAAGATAATATTCATCTTCTTTCCAAAAAATATAAAATTGATATATTTGTTTTTTCATTCTCTATTGTGAATCATGTCTAAACCAAATTTCGATTCTACTCTTTCGCGTAGAAGTCCTAGAATATTCAACCAACGATTTGTTCCATTGTAAATCATTATTCAACCAACGATTTGTTCTCCTTCACCAGAAATTCTCTTTCTTCTATTTTTCTTTTTGTTTTTTAAAAATAATATGATATAAGAAGTATTGCCAATTTCTTTATTAAATACTCATAGTATATAACAATAAAAGATATGTCAATGGATATTAGAGAAAAAATATTGGACAATCAGTTTGTGTTGGTAACAACATAAATAAGGATTTAAATGTAGATCGTAATCTTTCATAAGAATAATATAGTGAAAATTATCTTGTATATACTTATTAAACTGTTTCGTGTATGAATTATGTATAAAATCAGTATGAAATAAGTATAATGATTGCAGAAGTTGGTATAGAAATCGACTTTCACCAAATATTATAAGTTATTATTTATTTTAGTGTATGAAATAAATATACAAACTTATTTTTTTTGAATTGTTTTATGTATGAAACCTGTATAATATCAATATTACATTCAAAGTTTATAAAATAGTTTCTTACATGTTATATTTATATGAAATGAGTATAATGTGATTGTGATATTCAATTAAGAAGATATACTTAAGATCATAAATTGAATGAAATCAGTTTATAAAGTGTTTTTTTACATGTTACATTTGTATGAAAATAGATATATAAATTATTGTTATGGATTGCGAAATTAAATTTAGGTGATACCAATTTATATACTCATTCCATACACTTTGTGCTTCTCTCTTTGAATCAAGATTCTATCTCATCTACTTTTGCATTAAATTAAGATTTAATGAACACTGTTATCTTTCATACTGAAAAAAATAATCACGATTTGTAATTTTTTTTTGCAGTAAATCTGGTTGACACAAACTTAATTGATATCCAATTCATTCAACGATGTGAAATACAAAACAACTGTTAAATTAACATAACACCGAATAAAAAACTGCTTAAATACAAAAACTAAACTTTGTTCATACCAACAATGACAACAATAATGAGCACCACAAAAATATTAAAATACAATATTCATGTCTATGTATGCAACTCTTACTGCGTTTCAATCACAAGCAAATTGAGGAGATGGGGGTTAAAGTCTTATTAATCAAGTAGTGCTCCCCTGGAGACATATTGATCAAATGGAGACATCTTGATCGTGCTTGTTCATTAAAGTGTTTGTGACTGGAATAACTAAATGGTGTATAAGAAGAAGGTAGTGTATGGAGATGAAAACTCTTAATGAAAGCATTAAAATAGGAGAAAAAAAATGGTTAGAGGAATTTGGGGTGGATTGATATCAATAATTAAGGATAACTATATTTATTTAAGGAAGGATTATTACATATTAGTTGTATTAAATCTTTTTTTTTCTAGTAATTACTTTTTTGTATTAAAAAAAACATTTTTATTTTTTATTTTTTTATAAGATTTGCTACAACTTGAAAAAATGAAAGTTATGCGATAAGTTGTAATTTCCTATCTAATAATTGTAATGTACATTTTTTCCCCTTCTTTGTAGCTTATAATTTATCTTTGTTTATTTGTACCAACATTCTAATCAATTAATCTAGATAAATTTCCTAAAGTGTTGTCATTTTATTTTATCTTAGTTTTTCTTTACTCGGTTCATAATTCTTTCACCTAATTTGTCTCGTCTAAAAACGGATTGAAATTATTCCTTCGATTTTTCCATTAAAACAAATCTTTTAAAGGTTAAGTATTTTATTTCAAAGTGACATTTGTTATGTTCATACAACTAATAGTCTATTTGGATTAAAATAACTTTCTTCAAGCTCAAGAAACTAAATTTTCTTATAAGTTTTAACTTTTCATAACTAATAAGATGCTTTTAATTTAATACTCTCTTAACATTTTTTCCAAAAGTATTATCTATAACCTAATCGACTCTTTTTTATAATAATTAATAATAAGAAAATAATTCCGTTATCTTTTCTTTCTCCACGAAAGCAAAAATCATTTTCCTCTTAAATTCTAAAAATTGCAACTTAGTTTAATACGACTAGAATATTTCTCGTTGCATAAATAAATACTACTATTTTAAATGTTTAAATAAATAATTTTAGCATTTCCTGTAAAATTTAGTCTTTGCGAAATTTAGCCACTTTTAGTTAGTCAAATTAGTTTTTTTGGTAAATCATTTTAAATGGACGCTCCTAAGTGCCTTAAAAACCTTCTTAAGGCGTTAATTGAATCCTTACCCAGTTTCTCTAGTTTTAAAGGTTTATTTTTGTTTTGAACCTTTGAAACTCTTTTAATTTTTTCTTGATTTTTCTATAAAAATGAAGTGGCGACTTTGTGAATTTCTTAAAATTATTTTGAAATTTTCTTGAATCTTTTTAAATAGTTTTAAGAAGGTCAAACCATTTTCTCGCCAAAAAAAATCTAAAAAGGATAAAACAGAAATGACGGCTTAGCTGGGGAATTAACTAGGCTCTAACCAATTATTTGAACTAACTTGTTTGACTAATTATTCGAATTTGTAATACTTGAACTGTTTGTTGTTTATGTGTTTAAATTTTCGTAAAATTTAAACTGTTGCATTTCATGACATACTTCCACATTTGAATATATAAATTGTTTTGGGGTTTTGGGGTTTTGGGGTTTTGGGGATGTCCTGACCCCTATTTATCAATTCATAATGAAGTGTTGGAAATACGACAGTTTATTGGCACGTTAGGCGTCCGATAGTTGTTCGTATTTTCAAACCCGAGTTGTCCACTTGGGAACCTGGTCAAAGTCCACTTTTGTACCTAGGATAGAGTGAGATCAAAGCCTTTTTTAGACATGAGCCTAGGACGACCCAATACCTGAGGGGGTATTGGACCCATTAGTAGAATCCACCTTACGTCTATTGACCACGAGTCAAAACAGATGATCATTCTTTATATTTTTTAAATGAAGGATGTAATGCCGAATTGTAAGGACCATTGTCTCTTGGGATATATTTGGGGGCAATAGAATGTATTACAAACGACAAGTATACCCTTCAAACGCTAGGCTTACCTTTGGCTTGAAAGGTCCCATGTATGTTAGTACGCGTAATAACCGTTTATGTGCTAAAGTGTTATAATTGTTTTGCTTTTTCTATATTTGCGTGATCTATGTGTTTACATGTCATATCTTTGACTTTAAAAAAGACTAGTCCATTATACTATTTTGAAGTCTTAGAGCGTTAATAGGCATATAAAACTCAAAATTTGAATCTTCCTAAAAATACCCTTAGAAGTCCATTGATAAAATTCCTTCCAATTTACCCAAATTTGTTCAAAATTTTATTAGGTTATTATCCAATTCATATTGATCACGCTGCCCTCACAATTTTCTTTTTCCCGCATTTGATTATAGTTAGAGCTATCTGGACATTCTATTAATGAAAAGACTATGTTGTCTTCAAAGCTTTCAAATAAGCTTTTTTACGATGTTTATCCGTTAATATTCGATTTCTTCAAATCACTTAGTTCATCCTGTTCGAAGTTCTATTTTTCCCATCAAATTCAAGATCCATCAAATGATCAAAGTTCTGGTCTTTCAGTCACTTTCTCAAGTGTCCTATCCTTCAAATTCTGGACTTAGTATGTTTCAAATCAAATATATGTCATTTGTTTCGTATATTACTTTGGTCAATCATTACGATCATGAACTAAGTTTTTACCTTTTTGAGTGTTTTTTTTCCTTTTAGAGAGAGGCTGATTCGTGTTGGTAGTCGAACTTGCTTGCTTCACAAAGGAAAAAGTAATCGATGGCAGAACATCAGTAATTCACATAGTCTAAGGTCAAGAAAGCAACTATAAAGTCATAAACTCTTACTTGGGCTAATAGAAGGACTCTTTTAACTATGGACCCTAGTTTGATCAGCACAAATACTACATCCGACTCAGTTCCCACCTTCTCTGTGGCAATAGACCCGAGTACCTCGATAGGAAGAGAAATAACCCTAGAGCTCATTGCCGGTTTAGAGCAACAAAATGTTGAGCTAAGGTTCATGGTGATGCAAAGTAGAACAACTTCTTAGACTCCTCCAAACGTGACTCTGTCCTCTGATGATCGACAAAAAGGTCCTATGTTTTCGACATCGAAAGGAGTTAATCAGTATGGTCACTTTACTACTTCTCAAAATGTTCATGCCTCTCAGAATGCTCATTTTATGTATGCATTTGATCCTCCAAAGGTTCAAAACATAACTTTGTCGCACCATGCTCCGCAATGTACACCTATGTTACCGCCCCACCGGTAACACAAACTCAAGGGTTATACCACTTAGATGCTAATCATTATGTTGAAACAGAGAATGATCCAAAAATGTACACTGATGAGACGGTGAACAGAAATCTCAAGGTCTTGGAAGATGCAATGAGAAGCCTTAGGGGCCTTGGGAATAATTAAAGTGTGAAGTATGAAGAGTTGTGTGTATTTCCAGAGACCGAGTTGCCTCCCGATTATAAGATCTTAAAATTTGAAATTTTGACGAGTCTGGAAATCTTTTTTTTCATTTGAAAACTTATTGTGAAAAGTTGATTGGTGTGGAAAAAATTGAAGGAATACGGGTTAAGCTATTTAGTCAAAGTTTTAGTGGAAAGTCTCTAGAATGGTATGTTAAGCAAGATGTGACTAAGTGGTGCACTTGGGATGACCTAGCAAATGCTTTTGTGGATCACTATAAGTTTTATGTTGATATCATTCCTGACAGGATCTCTATCACAAAGCTAAAGCAAAAATCAAATGAGAGTTTTCGCGAATATGCCATACGCTGGAGAGAAGAAGCGACCAGGGTACATCCTCCTATCGAAGAAACTGAGATGATCAGTTACTTCATTCAGACACTAAATATAGAAGATTTTGATCGCATGGTAACAATGGCTGGAAAAATATTTATTGAAATTGTCAAGACTGGAGAAATGATTAAGGATGGCCTCACGACAGGAAGAATAATAATTTTGACAGAACTGCAATCCACTCATAAGGGCTTCCAGACTGGCTCTTTTGGAAATTGAAAGAAAAAAAAAGTAAGTAATGAGAGTGATGACTCAAGAAAATTCTTCCAACTACAAGAAACCTCCTCGATACCGACCAAATGCTCGACATGCTCACTATCTGGTCTTCAATACACAAGCGACATATCATGCTCAACCTCCACCACAAAACTATCAAAATAATACTTCTCGTGTCAATTATGAAAGGAAGCCTCCCAGAACTTTCACGTCGTTGACAGAATCTTTCACTCAGCTTTTTGAAAGACTGAAAGAAGCAAAACTACTTCATCTAGTGAAGGCAAAGCCCGTGAACACTTCTGCTAATTGGTATGGTCCAAACAAGCAATGCGCTTACCATTTTGGAGTTGTTAGACATGATATAGAGAAATGTATTACTCTCAAGCACAAAATTCAGTATCTGATTGACAACAAGATCATAACGCTTGAAGAAGCTCCAGCTAATGTTAACAACAATCCATTGCCCAATCACAAGAAGTAGTCATTGACACCATCAATCAGGAGAAACATGAATTTTTCTCAAAAGTCGCACTTTTGGCCTCCTTCTATCCTGCATTTGAAGTTAGCATTTTCTTCCGTTGTAATTGTACTTTATCATTTTATTTTCTTGTAATTGCATTTTGTCGCTTTATTTTCTTGTAATCACATTTTATGATTTGATTTCCTTGTAATTTCATCATTTTAGTTGTAATGAACTACGTTCGACCTGATTTTTCTCGTGGAATATGTAGGCGGCCTATATTGGCTTCGATCACGTTATCAAAAATATCAAATATCCCTTTTTTATTTTGTATGAACTATGTTTGACCTGAATTCTCCAAAAAGGGATACGTAGGCGGTCTATGTCGGCTTCGATCAGCCCTTAGGAGATTTACCTTCTCATTTTATGTTGGAACTACATTTCCTACCTGAATGGAATGCGTAGGTTCCACACTGGCCTGGTCATAGAAACTATGGGAAATTTTTTAGGAGATCACAAAAAATCATCAAAGAATCTTTGCCGAAGTTGAATAAAGATGACATTGAAGTATGTAACTAGGGCAGAAATTTTTTAGAAGGCCTCAAAATTTCACAAGATTTGACATTGGCTACAATGTTGAAAATCAAATATTATTGAAGCTGATATCGATGCATAATTTTTGAAGTTCTCTATGCTTGAAGTACTCTACATTAGTAACAACTAAAGTACTTTGCATTTTAGACTGGGGTAGAATTTTTGAGAAGATCTAAAAAATTCCATACTCATAGATGTCGTAAGTTATAAGAAAGTTCCTGATTTATATGTTATAGACCGGGGCAGAATTTTTGAGGAGGATCCTAAAAAAATCCATAAAAGTTGTACTCAAGATAAAAAAATTTGCAAATCAATGATCGACAATGTGCATCAGGGGAGCAAGACAATACCAACACAGTCAGTCTCTCAAAACTAAGAATTTTTCTTTGAATGTAGGAATAGTGCAGTCACAAAGTTGACAATGCTAAGCATGACACAGGGCATTATCAGCCCCACTATGACCTTGCCATAATAATCCAGACAACTTCTCTCCCCCACTTTTCTTTTGATTTATGTTTCTATTACTTTGTTATGATCTCTAACACTTTCTCTGATTTTATAGGAAAATAATCCGGCATAACAATGAAGATGTGGAGATATTATTCGAACTACTATCTTTAAATTATCATGAGTCAAACAACTTCATCTTTATTTTTAAGCTCTACCTTCTATTACACTCATGACTTAGTTATAACAAATTGTTGTATTATTAATGAGTGTTGTTCAAGTTGTACAGGTGATGTTATGCAGGATCATCTCTAAGAAATAATGCACAAGTATCTTCTCAAAGTTTGAGGATCCAATACAGAATCTCAGGATATGCACAAGTCCTTTGAAAGACTCGTGATTAAAAGGATGAAGTTCATCTCATTTGGTTCGTCCACCATTTCAAAAGGACACATTTTATTTCAACCAACCTTTCTAAAGTACTTATCTTATTTGGGTCATCACCCTGACCAAAGTGACGTGTTGTATTCAAGATAGGTCGTCCACTTTTTAATAGGACACATTGGATCGTCATCCCATTCAAAGTGACACGCTGCATTTAATATAGGTCATTCGCCTTTCAATGAGACACGTTGGATCGTTACCCCATTCAAAGTGGCATGTTACCTCCAGTATTGGTCGTCCGCCTTTCGATGAGACACATTGGGTCGTCACCCCCGTTCAAGTGACATGTTATATTCAAGATAGGTCGCCCATCTTTTAAAGGGGAACATTGGGTCGTCACTCCATTAAAAGTGGCACGTTACATTCAAGATAGGTCGCCCGCCTCTCAATGAGAGACATTGGGTCATTACCTCGCTCAAAGTGACACGTTACTTTCAAGATAGGTCGCCCGCCTTTCAATGAGACACATTGAGCCATCACCCCATTCAAAGTGACACATTACATTCAAGATAGATCGTCCGCCTTTCAATGAGACACATTGGGTCGTCGCTCCATTCAAGTGACATGTTATATACAAGATAGGTCGTCCACTTTTCAATGAGACACGTCGGGCCGTCCCCCTATTCAAGTGGAATTACATTCAAAATAGGTCGTCCACCTTTCAACAAGACACGTTGGATCATTACTCCATTCAAAGTGACATATTATATTCAGTATTAGTCATCTTCCTTTCAATGAGACACATTGGGTCATCACCCCCGTTCAAGTGGCACGTTAAATTTTCAATGAGACATATTGGGTCGTCACCTTATTCAAAGTGACATGTTATATTCAAGATAGGTCATCCACTTTTTAATGAGACACGTTGGGCCGTCACTCCATTCAAAGTGACATTACATTCAAAATAGGTCGTCTGCCTTTCAATGAGACGTGTTGGACCATCACTCTGTTCAAAGTGATTGTGCAAATTGATTCATCAACTATCTTAGCACATTATGTTCAAACAGGTTTGCATCAATTTTCGCTTGTGTAGCGCTACGTTTACAACTAATCGTTTGTTTGAGTTGTTGTCGAGAGCATCCAAAAGGATGAAAAAGCATAGCTGCGGACGACTCCAAAAAGGATGCAACACAACGTGAAACTTTTTCTTAGCAGCGAACTTGGACATTGTCTAAAGAGGGATATCAAAATCTTTGGACGCGAGCTGAGGGACGACTTCCACCACCATCAAACCATACTCCTTTTAGAAGGCATGTGGGGTATTTTCGGATATTCTAGTTTCAGCTTCACTTTCAGGATATTTCTAAATTCATACTAGAAGTAACCCCCTCTTTCCTTTAAATTCGAGTGATAACGCACTCAGAGTTTTGAAAATTATGTTTAGGTAAATTCTTACCTATGGATGTGAAGGATCCCATACTCATGGTTAAGAGGTTACAAACCTCTTTTCCATAAGCTCAAATAACTTATCACTTATCCCGAACCAAAGATCGTCTAATATAAAAAAATATCTTTTCTATCGATCGAGTCGAACTACAAGTAGTCTGATTTCCTAAATCATTGGGATATGTAGGCTGGACTCCATGTGGAAAACTCGGCTGCATTCCAACCCTCCCCCAATCCTCTTATTCCTCAACTTTTCGATTTCACCAAAATTTGAAAACTGAAATAGCTTGTGAATTTTTTAAAAACCGTGCTTCAAAATCAAGCTTATGAACTACAAGTGTCCTAAATTCTCATGTAACCTGAGATATGTAGAAAATTTAATACCGAGGTCTGACCATAGCTCCTAGAACTTGTGCGAAAACTAATCTTATCTGAGAGACGAATTTGTGGTCAGACAAAATTAGGAACGTAAACTCCCTTTGTCTAGAGTTACTTGCATCCACCCTAACCAAAAGGAGGGGGTAGTTATTGACACCTAATTTTTGCCGTCCACATTCCAAATTCGTTTTTGAATTTCTCAATTTTTAATAGTTTTAAAATATTTATTTTAAGTTATTTCAACCTTGGATTTTGAATTCAGGTGAAATTAATATATTTAGTGTTTAATTATACATATTTATATAATTATCAGTTAAAAAAATGCTTTAGAATTTTTTTGATTGAACGATTGGAAATACTCTACTTTTCTCAAGATCGATTGAAAATAAGAAATTGATGACCTAATTAGTTTCCTAATTTTTATTTTATTATGATTATTATTGTTCTTGTTATTACTATTACTATTTTTGAAAAAAAAGAAAAAATAAATAAATTGTGTTTTATTCAATATTTATTTTCAAATTATTTAAATTGAGAAGCTCGTTAAATTAATTAGGAATTGATTTAACCTCAATTTAGTTCTAATTAATTTAATTTTAGCTATGTTATTAACCTAATGTGGCTTGAATTTTAATTGGACTTTATTCTCTTTAAATTTAGCAACCCATTCCAAGCCTAAAACAATAACAACTCTCCAACAACCCATTATACTCCCTCTTTTGCACTTAACCCAACAACAAAATCGTTCCAACAGGCCCTCAGCCTTCACCCCTATTCCCTTCTCCTTTACCCTACAGACTTGACAACACCAAAACTCCAAGGCCCAATATGCCTCGACCCAGCCCAGCTCCAAACCACCCCAGCAACCAGCCCAATTTGCCGACCCGAACCGGCCCATCACTTGTTATCTCCCAATATCAGCTACAACAACAAAATAACATTAACAACAACTGTTCCTGACAAACCCCTTTGTCGTTCAACGTTAACAACAACATTCAACAACAACCAACATCGGCCAAACGTAACACCAACAAAACAATGACAAAAGTCGTAAAACCGTTAACAACAAACAACAACAACATTAACAACACATAGTAAAACACCGTTAACCGGCAAAACCTCAGTCGCCCATTTACCGATTTACCCCCGTTCAGCCATCTATGGCTAAAAATCAGATGTCTTTCACCATATTCAGTCCATGATTCACTTTTTTGGGTAGGAATTAATGCCCAACGTTCTTTTTTTTTGTACCACAGTGGACTTCAAAATTTCTTAAGAAATCACTCAAATTCGGGTTTGAAATCCGAACCCTAATTCTTTTCCTACCTAATTCTTTCTCCTATAAATATAGGTTGAGGGATAGAGGAAAGGAAAAGGATTTTGAGAAAAAAATTAGGGGGTTTTGGAGGTGCATGCCTTTAACCTCACGCAACCATAATCCCAACGGAAAACTAAACTCATATAAAGTCACTGTAATTTTGAGAGATTGAAATTGAGTTTTGACAGTGATGAAGTCGTCGTCCACTCACTGTTTCTATTCACTGCTCGAAAAAAGGTAAAGTTTTCATATTCTTACACATCTCTTCTGTAAAAATTGGTAATCGCGTGACTGGAATATGTAGTGTATGGATATTAAGAGTTTGAATTTGATTTTGTAGTTACAATCTCACTGCATGGGGATATAACTCAAGTTCTTATCTTTGTTTTCATTCCCCTTTGTGACTTAGCCATATCTCCATAGTACCTTAAGCTTTCTGCTACTTATTGCTCTCAAATATTGATTATGTCTTTATGGTTGAACTGATTTTGGGTGCCCTGTTTCAAATGGTTGGGTTGATGTATTAGTGGTGTGATTTAAAATAGTCTTGAAGTTAAGGATTTTCTTATGATTCTGGCATAATCAGTTAGGAGGAGATGAAGCCATTTCCCATAAAAATAGAACTAGAAGATGGAGAAGAATGATGAAATTGTCATTTTTCATCTTAACATAGTAACACACACCCTTATTAATGCTCTATTCGACATCCTTAGAATAACCAAGACAGAATATATGACTGCGTGCTCGGAATATCCTAATAAGAAAGTTGGAAAACTTTCTAACTGAGTTGTGTAACTCCAGATGATGCCAAAAAAACCCTTCCTCGGATTCGAACCGTGACTTTCTTAGCCTATTTCTAAAGGGTGAACTGATCAACTTACATGTGTCAAGCATACGACTGAAGTAGCATAATTAGACTTTCTTATCACTTTTTTGACTAGCTATAAACTTCAACCCCCTTTCTCTTAGATGGAGAAATAACTAAGCAAGACTTTCTACCCTGCTTTTCTTTTCTGAAAAAATTGCGAATTACACCGAATTTTGCCTTCAACCAAGCCTTTCCATTCCGAAATCGAGAAAGATCACTCTGAAAAGTAAGCCTTTTCTTATTATACAATATCTTTGCCATGGATGATAGAATTTCTCCTGGAAGAGAAGAGAAGACAGGAGCAAAGCCTATTGATTCACTTGTTTGCTAACCTACTTGTCGGCGACCCACACTCTGTAACTAGAATAGGGCTCTGGACTTAAAACCACCCGCTTTTAGAAGTTTGGAAGGCGGCGCCTAAACTAGTCGGACTTGCTTGAATCGATAGGCTTACCAGACTTCTCTGTCTATTCAATTTATTTTGTTGCAGACTCTTCCTTATGCTTATTTCTTCCCCCGGCCTTGTAGTGGATCTTGCCCCCGTCCCTAGGACTATTGAGATATTTTTCTGTGCAGGTAAATTTGTTCAAAAAGTTCACTTCCAGATTTTCATTTGATTGACAAGCTAGTTGATTAAGTTAGATTGCATTGGAATTGTCTTTTCTTTCATTTTAATGTGTGATAAAACATGTAGTGCTGCCTTCTCGACCTTTCATATCGAGTAAGACATGTACAAAGAGTTTTTTTGTATTTTAGGACCCTTCCCCAAAAAGCTTCAAAGATTAAGATTTTAGAGCAATAAAAGATTCATTGTAGCTTATTTTCACTTCAAAAGTAATCTGCCGCATTGCTAGTTATTCGAGACTGATTCCTTGCTAGTTCTTTGGGACTGATTTAGTACTAATTCTATTGCTTAAGAATTGTTTGAGTTGCTTCATTTTCCCTAGAACATGGTCATAGTTATTTTTCTTTGAGTAACTAGCTTAAAAATGGATATTTTGATAGTAGTGTTGTTTGAATTTTTATGCTTTGTTGATATGTTCCCTGGAAACGAATGGGAATCATCACGTGTTAAAATGCATAATTGCTTGAACTCATGTCGTCTATTTCGAGTTGAATTTGTCCTTAATTTCTCTTTCTTTCATTCTTTAAAAACGTGAACGAATTTGTTATAGTATTCGATGTCAATTTAGAATGAATCTATGTCAAATGTTAGAGAATAAAGATCTTAATAGGATAATATTTGTCAATATTGACTTATTTTTTTATTTCCTCAATACCTAATTCTTATTATTTTCTTCGGTGCATGTGAAACAAATTCGAGTCCAATTGGACTCTGTATCCCTTGCATTTTTTGGGGTGCCAAAGAGGCCCAATCTGTCAAGTTATGCCTCATTAAAGTCCACAAAATGGATCAGTATACCATGGACAGCTGCTGGTATACATAGCATACAGATGATATACGAGGTTTACAGGTTAAAGATTGCTTCTATAAGCCAAGAGATGACGTATGATGAAGTTGGGAGCAAGTACACATACAGGTTTTATATGCTCATATACAGTGTATATACAGAAAAACACAAAGAAAAGAGCTATGATATACAGATGATATACACTTCAGAAAATGGATTGAAGTCCATAATCCCAAGCCCAAAGGCTGGGCAGCTTGATAAATGGGCCAATTAAAGGCCCAACTTCAATTCTTGCATTATTCTTTGTAGCTTATAATTTAGGAAAAATTAATGAAAGTAACATACTTAAGAGTATAATTGCATTAAATATCAACACTTTTTTAAAATTATAATTTATTGCAAGAGTAGCATTATTTTGCCCATAAATTTCAAACACACGTGTTTCATCCCCTCTCTCCTATTTTTACTCCATTATTTTACCTCTTTCCTATTTTTACTCCATTACTTCACTCCCACAAAAAAACATTTTATAGTGTAGTTTCAACAACAAAAATCAAAATCAAATCCACTGAAGATTTTTATCTTCATGAGCTTCGAAAATTCAAAATAAATCATCAATGGTGTTACAGGTATTGAATCAAAAAATTATTTTTGTACATCAATTTCAGCAACTTAAAATGATTTAATGTTGTTTGATATCGATTTTTCATATTTTTTTTTTCAACAAATAGTTTTTTGAACATTTTGTATATGAATTTTAAAAAAAATAAAGGCAATTGTACTAGGAGATCGAATTAGATGAAAATCGAACTGATCGAGTTAATGTTTGTTCAAACTTGATTTTGATACGTTAAATATTTTTTTCCTTGAGGCAAACAATAAAATATTTCTCTTTGTCATGTACTGTATAAACATACTTTGTGATCGATACAACCTGATTTTTTTTTAAAAAAATTAGTTAAAAAACTCAAATTCAATTGGACATTAGTATTTTTCGATTTTGCATATGTATTTTTTAGTTCTGCATATGTATTTACATGTCTTTATATGTATTTTCAGCTCTTTTATGGTTGTATAAATATTTTATGCACAATATATTTTCAGCTATACATATATCTTACATAATACATATGAAAATACATTTTTTACCGGAGTCAAATATATATATACATTTAAGTAATAATATACAGTAATTACAATTGTATATAAGATACTTAAATGTATTTTGGCATACCGTCATACGTGTACACTCTGATTCGTTCTATTGGAGTATTTTTTGAAATACAAATGCCAAAATAAAATACAATTACATTTACTAAATATACAAATGCAACTACAACACAACATACAATTACAAATATAACTACAACATACAATTAAGATAAATACATATCAAGATAAATAATATAGTTGTTTTATACCGTGTTAAGATATGCATTTGTATTTTTTGTTTAATATGACAATGGTATGTACTTTGTGAATACATATGAGTTTATATATGTATGTTTTATATGATAATATACACTTTGGATCAGATATGTATTTCAAAAATATATATGCGGGGATATATGTATTTGTTATAATGTAATATGTATGATGTAATAGAAACATATGCATATTATGTAGCTTGTATTTTTTTTTTTTTGTGAGAAGTACATGTAATATAGATTTATGTCATTTTTTTGGTCTATAGTTGCCAGTGATCAAATATTCATGGCAAGGGCACTTTCAAAATTTGCACCACATATAGGATGTCACACGGTCAACGATATTGAAGAACATATTAAGGCAATGTTATCAAAAGACCAGTACAAGATTTTTCGTCATAAGAATATTTTTGATGTCTACATCATGAAGAAGAAATGTGTAGTTCAAGCGCAATTAGGCAAATGTATTATGTCACTTTTTGTTATAAAGATTTTGTGTCCTGTATATTTATATATACATATGAGTAAGATATGTATTTCTGTAAGTACATATGCAGATATATATGTATATTTTGTACTGTAAATACATACGCAGATCTGTACGTCTATGTATTTTGTATATTTTTTGAATATGTATATGTGATATAGATATGTGTCTTTTAAAAATAAAAACAAGAGATAGAAGAGTAAAAAAATAAAAATAGAAAAAGAAAAAAGAAAAAAGAAAAATCCAAAGAAAAAAAGTGAAAACGGAAAAAAAGAAGAAAGAGAAATAAAAGCTAGATTTATAAGTGTAAAATAAAAGCAAAAAGAAAAGAAATAAAAAAAGAAAAAAAGAAGAAGAAAACAAAAATAGGAAAAAAAAATATGAGAAAGGAAAAAAAAAAGAAAACGGAAAAGGATTTTTTTTTAAATGAAAAAGGATAAAAAAGAAGAGAAATATAAGAGTGAAAATTAAGTCGAAAGAAAAAAAGAAAAGAAAAATAAATTAAAATAAAAAAATAAAATGATAAAAAAAGAAACAAAAACAAGAAAATAAAAAGAAAAACATGAGAAAGAAAAAAAAAAAAACGAAAAAAAAAGAAGAAAAAAATGAAAAAAGATAAAAAATATGAGAGAAATAGAAAAGACATATCAGGAAAAGGTATATTTAAAAGTAGCATGAATTAAGGGACAATTACTTCCCTTATTTAACTCTAACTGATGGGAGTTAAAATATGAACTACTATTCAATTTGTATCAGTTGCTATAATAGTTAAAAGAAATCAAAAAATAAAAACAGAAAAAAGAAGAAGAAAACGAAAATAGGGAAAGGAAAAAAAAATACGAGAAAAAAAAATAAAAAAACGGAAAGAAAAAAAATAAAAAAGGATAAAAAAAAAGAGAAATAGAAAAGTGAAAATAAAGTGAAAGAAAAAAAAGAAAGAAAAAAAATCAAAATAAAAAATAAAATGATAAAAAAGAAACAAAAATAGAAAAAAAAAAGAAAAATATGAGAAAAAACAAACGAAAAAAAGAAGATAAAGGATAAAAAAGAACAGAAATAGAAGAATCATATAAGGAAAATGAATCTTTATAATTAAAAGTAGCATGAATTAAAGGACGGTTACTTCCTTTATTTAACTCTAATTGATGGGAGTTAAAATAGTAACTACTATTCAATTTATATATGTATTTATATAACAACATTTTACTTAAATACAAAATACAACTTGCTATTTTTCGTAATTATGAAATAGTTGCTATCAAAGTTATAATTATAGATGTTAAGTTGCTACTTTTGAAAATTTTTCCAATAATTTATCCTTGTTTATTTGTACTAACATTCTAATCAATTAATCTAGATAAATTTTCTAAAGTGTTGTCATTTTATTTTATCTTAGTTTTTCTTTACTCGGTTCATAATTCTTTTACCTAATTTGTCTCGTCTAAAAACAGATTGAAATGGTTCCTTTGATTTCTCCCTTAAAACAAGTCTTTTAAAGGTTAAGTATTTTCTTTCAAAGTGACATTTGTTATGTTCATACAACTAGTAGTCTATTTGGATTAAAATAACTTTCTTCAAACTCAAGAAACTAAATTTTCTTATAAGTTTTAACTTTCCATAACTAATAAGATACTTTTAATTTAATACTCTCTTAACATTTTTCCAAAAGTATTATCTATAACCTAATCGACTTTTTTTTTTTACAATAATTAATAATAAGAAAATAATTTCATAATCTTTTCTTTCTCCACGAAAGCAAAAATCATTTTTCTCTTAAATTCTAAAAATTGCAACATAGTTTAATTCAACTAGAATGTTTCTCGTTTCATAAATAAATACCATTTTAAATATTTAAATAAATAATTTTAGTATTTCCTGTAAAATTAAGTCTTTGCAAAATTTAGCCACTTTTAGTTAGTCAAGTTAGTTTTTTTAGTAAGCCATTTTAAACGGACGCTCTAAGTGCCTTAAAAACCTTCTTAGGGCGTTAATTGAACCTTTACCCAGTTTCTCTACTTTTAAAGGTTTATTTTTGTTTTGAACCTTTGAAACTCTTTTAAGTCTTTCTTGATTTTCTATAAAAATCAAGTGGCGACTCTATGAATTTCTTAAAATTATTTTGAAATTTCCTTGAATCTTTTGAAATAGTTTTAAGAAAGTCAAACCATTTTCTCACCAAAAAGAAATCCGAAAGGGATAAAACAAAGCACTTTTTATTTTTAAAAACCTTTTTTTTTTTAAAAAAAGCTTTTTTTTATATAAAAAATATGTTTGGTAAATTTGCAAAATTACTTTTTCTTTAAAAAAGCAGAAGCAATTTTTCTGCTTTTGGGATTATTTCTTTATGACAAAAATATCCCTATCACTTATACGATGCCTGAAGCTTGGAGGTGGAGTACGATGATCCTATTACATATGAACAAGGGACACATTCAGAGTTGCAATAATTGCAGGGGTAACAAGTTGTTGAGTTGTACCATGAAGGTTTGGGATAGGGTGGTAAAGTTGAGGTTGAGGAGGATCGTGACTGTTTTCGAGAATCAATTCAATTTCATGCCGGGTCACTCAATTACTGAGGCCATTCACTTCGTGAGGATATTAGTGGAGTAGTTTAGGAAAAGGAAGAATGACTTGCACATGACGTTCATTGATCTTGAGAAGGCTTATGAAAAAGTCCCTAGGAAAATTTTGTGGAGGTGCTTGGAGGCTAGAGAGGTGCCCGTGGCGAAATTAGGTCGATTCAGAATATGTACAATGGTGAGAAGTCCCGTGTGAGGATGGTAGGAAGAGATTCAGAGCACTTTTCTAGTTTTGACAGGGCTATACTAGGGATCTACTCTTAGCCCATTTTTATTTGCCTTAATGATGGATGTTTTGACGCGCCGCATTCAAAGAGAGGTGCCTTGATGTATGTTATTTTCTAATGATGTTGTTCTGATTGATGAGACTCAAGGGAATGTTAATGATAAGTTGGAGGTTTAGAGACAGACCCTTGAGTCTAAAGGCTTTAGATTGAACAGGACCAAGATGAAGTACTTGAAATATAAGTTCAGTGATTTATCGCATGAGGCTGACGTAATTGTGAAGATTGATTCTCAGGCCATCCAAAAGAGGGAGAGTTTCAAGTATCTCAGTCTATGCGTCAAGGGAATTGTGAGATTGACGAGGATGCCACACATCGTATTGGTGCAGCGTGGTTGAACTAGAGGATCACCTCTTGAGTCTTGTGTGATAAGAAGGTGATACAAGCCACTAAACCTTTGAATGAGATAAACATGATGTTTGAGTTGCTTGATGACTCCTTAGTGCTTTTAAAAGATGTCTCATGGATGAAGATTACCATTAAGGAGGGTTAATGGACTTTGACGAGGTCAAAGGAGTGCAAAATAGGGGTCGAAAGCCCCTTGGAAGGGTCATGCGTCCAAGGTATTTTTGATCCGCTCTAGCATTTCAAGAGCGGGTCAAAAAAGTCTCTAGTTGGCCTTTTCTTACATTTGGGTCACTTTTGGGCCCCAATTATGTAATACTTAGCCAAACTATAAATAGATAGATTAAGGTTTTTTCTTATGTAGTTTTTTAATGATAATTTTTACATGATGTATTCATGAGACTCCTCGGGAGTGTTGAGTGCTTGGAAAAGCATTTGTTGAATCTTACTTAGAAACATTGGTTGTAAGGTAGATCAAATCCTCTTTGCGGTCATCGTAAGAGTTAGGTGTCTATTGATAGTCATTAAGGGGGGTTTTAGGATTTGATACATCCTTCGATTGCCCTTTTGATATCAATTTCGTGTCTACCTTCCTATCTTCCTTATTCTATCCTTCTATCTTTATTTTTCGCATCTTAGATTCAAGTCTTCGAATATTGGATCGTATCATTTGGTATCATAACCGAGCTTGATTTTGTTGCTACGAAGTCAATCTTGGGTTTGTTATTTTGAAAACCAACAAAAAAGTGGTGTCAAAAATTAAAAATCCCCCCAAAAATTACTATTCACGTTTTTAGCCCTATGTCAAATTTTAATTTTTTGATTTTGTGTTTTTGTTGTGTTTCTAGTGTTAGATTTGTTTTCTCTAACACTATATGAGTCTATAAATCAAATTTGAGCCAAATCTGAGCTTATTTGAGTGTTCTATCCTTGTTGGAAGCTTGGATTGAAGATTTTGAAGTTGGTTGAAAGATTTGAAGTGTTGGGTGAAGAATTTAGGAAAATTGAAGTTGGGAATGAGTTTAGATCATTGAAAAGTGCTTATGTTTAAAATTTCAACTCATTCCGAGCCCTGGAGAAGAAGTTAGTATTCATGGTGTTCTTGAAGACATTCAAATCTTCAAGTTAAATCTTCATCAATAGTTGTTGTTTGATCCAAAAGGAAGAAAGAAAATTGGTAAAATGTTTTTGTCCTAAAGCATCCAATAAGATTCCAAGTATATCCCAAGAAAGAGTACAAAGAGGGGACCATTTAAAAGGTAAAAGGGCCATTTCAAGAGAGAGAGGCAGGTGACCTGCCTTGCATCTGCGCCTAAGGTGCTCTTGATCTACCCCAGCAGGTCCAGCGCATATCAAACCAGAAGGGGGAGGTCCTGCTGCATCCAGGGTGTGCTGGACATGTGCCCCACCTGCTGCAGCAACTCCCCAAACGCACCTCAACACAGAACACCTCAAATTGAGCATAAATCAGCCCCAACACATCCCGAATAGGATTCAATACTAATCCAACATCAAATCAAGTTCTAAAACACATATAAACACTTTTAAAACTCCATTGCTCAAGGTTTGATTCTTTAGTTTTATTTTTTTGATTCCTAATCTCTTCTTTTAATTCTTAAACCAATCATCAACTAGTAATTTGGTTACTAAGTTAATCGATTAGTTATTGAGTCTGAAATCTTTCATCGTCCTTTTCTTTGTTTGCTTTTCTAGTTTTTAATTCATTGTAACTTATTTGTCCGTAAGTAGATTTTTATTTCTTTGAATCATTCAAACAAGAATCCACTCCGACCGCTAAGTAGAGATTGACACCTTATTGTCCATCGGAGTATAATCAACTTTGAACATTCGCCTCTCCAATTGTGAGGATCACAAAGGTAAGTTCATACGAGTGTTGGGGAGGTACTTTACTACTAATCTTAAGTGTTCATTTTTGTAGGTACAAGGTAATATAAGGGGAACATATATTTGATAGCCTCGGATAATTGTGACTACGACATAGGAGACTATGAATGTGGTGAAGAATGTTATGGATACGAAGAAGATGGGGATTATGGGGGCTATGAATATAACCATGATCAAATGTGTGGATGGGAACTAAGGTATGAATTGAGGGTATAGTAGTAGTCAATATCTTCCTACTATATCTATCTTCAAAGGAGAACGGGATCCCCAAGTTTACCTTGATTGGGAATGGCAATGTGAAAGAGTCTTCGAGGATTATGCTATGAGCAAAGCCCAAAAAATCTACATATGCCCTTAAGTACATTCAAGGTCTGACCTTAGAATGGTGTTAACTTGCAAGGAATCCTACTCAAACTTGGGGTACCTTGAAAGAGTTTTTGAGGCTAATCTATATGCCGAAGGGTTATACAAAGCTTTATAATAGTGATCCAAGAAGACAACCTTGTTCAAGATGGGTAGAGATTTATGGAGTTCCGAGATGTGTTCTTATACTTGATGATTGGTTTCACGCTAACTACATAACTCCTCTTATGGTTGATTATCTTACGATACCTCGAGTGTCCAAGAGTTTTCCATACTTCTTGGAAGGCTATAGACTTTTTGAGAGAGTGAAGGTTTCCTTCACCCGAGATGGGTACTATGAGGAGGTGCGGTGTGACATATTCCAATTAGAATGTCAACACATACATTTGGGTGTCGATTGGTTTGCACAACACAAGATTCTAAATGTGCAAAATTGATCTACGTTTGCAAAGGACCAATAGGTAAATCATCTCTTTCCACCTACCCTTCCCAAATCTCAAGAAAAGATGACCACTTACTCCAAGCCGAATGAAAATGAGAGACAAAAGATTGAGCGGAGTAAAGGAGTGCAAGGTGTAAACCTAAGAAAGAAAAAATGAGAGGTAATGAGGAGTGAAATGATGGTATTGCCACCAACAGAAGCTAACATTGTTTGTCCTTCTATTTATAAGGACATGTGTGTAGGTACCAGCATGGCAAACAGAGGAGATCAAGTGCCAAAAGAGAAACTTCTCTTTGAATATTTGACGAGGGCAATCTTAGATGCTTTTGAGGCTTTTGGAGGACCTTCACCTCATGGTAAAGAAGAATGTGCTCAAGAACTTTAAGGTAAAATAGCTAACTCTTACACTCTTATGCATGAGAATGATGATTGTGTGGCTAATAGCCCATTGAGTGTCTTTAGTAGCTTACCTGCATGTGAGTCTACTGATTCTTTACCTCTTTATGATGATGTACATGTTGTGAGTGTGGATATACTAGTTGATCCTATTGATGACCGAATTGACTTTTCTTGTAAGATCGATTTGTGTCCACCTAGTGTTGAAGCCATTGTGTTGAATAAAATTACATTATCTTGTTAAAATTGTATTGATCAACTTGTGTGCGAAACTAGTCCACCCACTTGTGGATGTGTGTTATGTGATTAAGGAACCTCAAGTGAGTGATGAAATTGAGAATATTGGTCAAGAAATAGGAGTGACCCTTTAATCTTGTCCTTTAGTAAAGATTCTAATGATTGCGTGGCTCATAGGGATAATTATATGCTTGAAACATCTTTGATACTTGATAATTATCTTTTAGAGAATGATCTTGCATGTTCTACATCTTTTTCATGGATAGATCCTTCTCTCTTTATGGACAATATCTTGTTTGAAGATGAGGAGCTCACTTCTAGCGAATTACCTTGTGGTGTGGATAACATTATTGATATAGCTCATCTTGAGGGCTATATTTCATATGACAACCCACTATGGTGTGACAACATTCCTCCTAAAAATGGAAATCTCTTCTTAGAAGATGAGAGTACTCTCAAGGGAAAGAAATGTGAAGTTTTAGAAAGGACTAATTAATTGGGTGATGATAACTTTGATTTACTTGATGATATAGTCCTTTGTACGATACCCCACCCTTGTTTGATACCTATAAGGATGAATTGCTTGCTTCTTGTGAAGTCCTAAGTAATAATCCCTTTGATGTTAGTGGTGGCATGTGTCTACTTGAGGATTCTTCCATGGAAAGAGAAAGTATCCATTGTTTGGACATAGCTTCTTCTTCTAGTTTGTCTGATCCTATTATTGAGAATACTCATAGTAATGATCTTAGATCTAATAGTGAGTACATACATGAGGTAACCTTAGTTGAAGTTGACTTGAGGGATACCTTTCTCTACTTTCCCCTTGCTTTTGATGATGTTTAGACTAATATGAAGTGTATATCTTTTAGTTTGGGATAAGCCTATGGGAAAAAAGAGTGTTTCCTAGACACGTGTCTATGGCCGCTCTTTCCATTTAACCCAATGCCAAATTTGGATATAGTGATGTTGGTACGCCTAACTTATTGCTTGGTGTATATGGCAAGAAAAGTTTGAATGGGGGTGTTGGTATCCTTCCCTATGATAGAAAGTCTTTCTCGGGGATCATAATCCACTCGAGGGACTAACATTGTGTAAGGGAAAAACCTCTAACCAAGATGAAGGGCTTTTAAAGAAGGGGAACCATGAAAAGCTCCAAGAGAGTTCACCATTGTTTGTTTCCACTCTTGACCAAGGTTTTATTACTTGTAGGTTAAGAAGAGAGTCATCTCTTGAAACTACTTTGGATGAATTCCATTCATGTGATACCCCCCTCAACACTTGAGTGGAATTGATGACCTCCTTCACCAAGGTGGTATCATTCTTGGGAACCCGCAGGAAAATATGTCATTGTCTCCTTTAGGTATTGCTTATAAATTTTCAGTTTTGCTTGACACACTTGTGCTTAAATTGTATGAATCCCAACTTATAGATTCCAAGTTTATTATTTGTTTGTGGAAGAGCCCATGGATGTTAAGGACTTCTTGTCACCTTCATAGGGTATGACAATTTGAAGTATCTTTTGGGGCTCTAGGTAGCGTGCTTACCTTTGTTAATGGAGATAAACAAACTACTAAGGGCATGACGCCATTAATGAATTTATTTCTTTTGGGAAGTTGTTTGAAGGGAATGAGTCATACGCGCTTAAAAGCTTTGATTCCATCCCTGTGTGCATTATGTTCTATGTTTTTTTGAGCCAAATGGCCTTATTATAAATAATAGCACCTTGTGTGATGCTTTTATAATTGATTCCTTCCTATACTACCTCTTTGCTTATGATGATATCCACGTTTTTTTTGGATTTATTTTATGTAGAGGTAGGAAACTTATTGGTTGGTCCACTTTTTTGAATGACAATGCTATATGGGTCTTGTGGACTTTAAAACCAATTGAGGCACCACTCTTGATGTGGTCTCTTAAAGAGGTAAAGAAACAATTGTATCTTATAGCTCCTAAGGTGGAGGTAGTTTTACCTTTTGAACTATTTAATGCCATTATGACCTTTGTAATATCCTTATGTCTTGATGAAACCCATAGCCAACCCCTTTGTGCATTCTTCGATAATTTTCTAAATTTCAAAGCAAGGGATCCTTAGTTATATCTTAAGTGTGTGCAACCTTGGCATGATGCTATGAATATTTATGCTAACCTTAACCCTCATTTCATTAGGATGTTGTATTTGTTTGTCCTTCCTTTAGTTTTGCAAGGTTTGGATTCGAGGTCAAATCCTTTTCAAGAAGTGGAGGATGATACAAGCCAAATTGCCTCCAAACCTTTGAATGAGATACATATGATGTTCAAGTTGCTTGATGACTTCTTAGTGCTTTTAAAAGATGCCACACGGCTGAATATTACCATTAAGGAGGGTCAAAGGACTTTGACGAGGTCGAAAAAGTGTAAAACGGGGCTCGAAAGCCCCTTGGAAGGGTCATACGCCCAAGGTGCTTTGGATCCGCTCTAGCATTTTAAGAGCGGGTCAAAACATCCCCTAGTTGGCCTTTTCTTACATTTGGGTCACTTTTTGGCCCTAATTATGTAATACTTATCCAAACTATAAATAAATAGATTAGGGTTTTTTCTTACTTATTTTTTGATGATAATTTTTACATGATGTATTCATAAGACTCCTCGGGAGTGTTGAGTGCTTGGAAAAGCATTTGTTGAACTTTGCTTAGAAACGTTGGTTGTAAGGCGGATCAAATCCCCTTTGTGGTCATCGTAAGAGTTAGGTGTCTATTGATTGTCATTAAGGAAGGTTTTAAGATTTGATACATCCTTCGATTGCTCTTTCAGTATCAATTTCGTGTCTATCTTCCTATCTTGGTTATTCTATCCTTCTATATTTACTTTTCGCATATTAGATTCGAGTCTTCAAAACTTAGATCATATCAGAAGGTGCCTCCTAAGGTTAAAGGTAAGTTCTATAGAGTAGCAGTCCGATCGGCTATGTTGTATGGAGCGAAGTTTTGGCTAGTTAAGAACTCCTACATACAAAAGTTAAAGGTGACGAAGATTAGGATTTTGCGATGGTTGTATCGAATTACCAAGCTAAATAGGGTTAGAAATGAGACTATTTGAGAGAAGGTAGAAGTAGATTCGAGGGAGGACAAGATGTGAGAAGTGAGGTTACATTAGTTCGGGCATGTGATGAGGAGGGACATGGATGCTCCAGTCCAGAGGTGGGAGAGACTCGCTATAGATGATTTTAGGCGGGGTAGAGGTAGACCAAAGAAATATTGAAGAGAGGTGATTAGGCAAGACATAGGATAGTTACAGTTTACGGAGGATATGACCTTTGATTGAAAGGTATGGATGATGCGAATTAGGATAGAGGGGTAGTAGGTAGGGGTACGTTTGTAATAGTAAGAAAGAGTGATATGTTTGTATCTATGCCTATAGTGTCTTGTAGCCTCTTGTTCATGGTATTTTTGTGATATCTATGATTTCGTATAGTTAGTTTATAATATTACTTTATGGGTGTTTTGTTTCCTTTACTATCTCGCGGTGTGATATCATTTTTTGTTGGTTGCTTTTATGTTTTTTATTTGTTATATTTGTTATATGTCCTGAGTCGGGGGTCTATCAAAAAGTAGCCTCTCTACTTCAGTTGAGATAGTGGTATAAACTGCGCACACTTTACCCTCCCCAGACCCCACTTTGTGGGAATACACTGGGTATGTTCATTTGACTAAATATGCTTCGTTCTATCTCCTTTTATGAATCCTCTCTTAAATTGTGCTATGTATGCTGCATTATCTTCATATAAAATTATGGGTACTTTGTCACATTTCAAATCATATTTTTCTCGAATGTGATATATCATGGACCTCAATCGCACACGCTTTTGGCTTGCTTTATGAATATTTATTATCTCAGCATAATTTCGATGAAGTGGTTATGATAGACTGCTTTGTAGATCTCCAAGATATGGCAGTACCCCCACATATGAACACATAGCCTACTTGAGATCGAGCTTTTTGTGGGTCAAATAAATACCCAACATCAACATAACCAACAAGATCGGGACTGCAATCTCCAAAACAAAATAAGCTCATGTGTTTGATCCCATTTCGATGTCTCCTAATAGGAGAAGAACTATACCTTGCTAACAAATTGACCGAAAAGGCTCTATTAGTCCTTGTAGTATTTACAAGATACATTAGTACACCAATTGCACTAAGATATATAACCAGTCCTATTCGGTATATTTCTCATTTCAGCAAATAATCTATTGCTTTTGAAAGCTCTCCAAAAGTTCCAATGATTATCATGTTATAAATTTATGCAATATAAGGATTATAAATAAGTTTTCCAGAAACTTTTATATGCTTCAAACATTTTGAATCCTTAAAATTTTTTTCATATAAATTTTGTCAAGTGACAACATTCAAAATTTCATGTGTGACATTTTCAAGTTTTTTGACTGCAAATCAAATAAGTGTTATACTTACCAACATGTATCCTTTCATGTCACTTGATAAATATTTCTACGTTAGCATGCTTAAATAAACACAACATTCTGATCCTCATAATCTTTCAGAATATTGTATCAAAGATATCATTGATGATAAATCATTTCATATCGGTCCACAGTGCGACATAACATTTTGAGATCTCGTCACTTCATTATTTTTAGGTACCTAAACCTCTCATAAGGTTTCATGAAGTGTTATGTCGAGGACTCTTCAAGAGCACATTGCCTTTTTATTATTATGTAACACCCCACATTTTTGAGCTAGAAATTGAACTGTCATTCTTACGTGTGTAAACTGTTATCCTATGATTTATAATTGAATACATGTGTCATGATCTTTATGATAGTGTGTGAAGTGCTTATGAGGTGAAAATTTTTCATAGAAATCACTTAGAGCAAAGTTGAGCTAAGAGCCTTTGACTCGGTAAATCTTGGTATTCGATCCTACAAGGGTCAACTTTGAACGTGTATAACTTTTTATGGGTTTTTTATTCTCAAAACCCATCAAATTGTAGATAATTGAATTAGCTTTCCAACGATACCAATTTTGCCTTGATCCGATACCCGAGCGGAAAGTTATAATCATTATAATAAGAATCAGTAAGCTACCGCGATAGCGTCGCGTCGCGGGATTAAGTTAGCACGTCTAGCTCCGTGATGCGGAGTAATGTTTTCTTGCATCCATAAATACAAGCCCAAAGGGAGTTTTAGTCATTTCCCCTTGCCCCCAAGCACCCAAGTGACAGATTAAAATACCAAAAGGGCATTATTTGCTCACTTTTCATCATCAAACCCTTATGTAAACCCTCCTCTTCCCCAAGAACAAAATCCAAACTTTTCCCCCAAGAAATGTAAGAAT
Source organism: Capsicum pubescens (assembly GCA_030864215.1). NCBI lineage: Eukaryota > Viridiplantae > Streptophyta > Magnoliopsida > Solanales > Solanaceae > Capsicum > Capsicum pubescens. The sequence continues at coordinate 66,596,558 of CM061546.1, read as the reverse complement.
TCAAGCTTCCAAGTTCAAGAATCTTCAAGAAAACATCAAGAATAGGGTTTCTTTCACAAGTTCATCATTCAAGTCCCAAGATTCAAGCTTTCTTCCTCAAGAATTCAAGGGTTCAAGTTCTAATTTCAGGTTTCTTTAAGAATTCATCGATTAAGGTATGTGGGATTTTGAACAAGGTTAATGTTTCAACCTTGTGTCCAAATTCATGACTTTTTAAGTTAAATTTACATGTTTTAAGACAAAATTCATCCCTAAACTCTTATGTGTGAAAATATGGCGTTATCATGTGATTAAGGGACTAAAGAGCATAAGAGTTGCATTTATTCATGTTTCCAACTACAAGTTTGATGTTTTATCTTGAATTCCATTACTTTGATGAGAAATTGCTAGTCCCTTAAGTTTAATATGTTTTCATTCTCAAATTCACGTATTATGATTATATACTGAAATGTCCACGTATGATTCCATGAAAAGTCAGAATTATCTCTTGCTACAAGTTTCAATTTCTCATGTCATCTCCAAGTGAATTTCATGTTATAATAGCGAATTTTAAACTTAGCCATGTAATCATGTTGTTTTCTCATGTTTTAAGATATGCCCATGTTCAAGTTCAAGCTTTTCACTTTTTCGGTGAGATGTCCAGATTTTGGGTCTATGAACCATGTTTCCATACTACTATTTTTAAACTGTGTTATCGTATTTTATGGTCATTCAGTGCTGGCAGGTTATGAACACCCGATACCTATGTTGTAAGACCCCGCAAAGTCCTAAGCTTAACTCAGTCCTTTAGAGCATGAAAAGAGGTCCCAGATTTCGAAATTTCAGCTAAGTGTTTACACTTAGAATTATTTTTAGCCTTCATAAGTTGGCGATCTTATTTCATGAGCCATATGACCTTAAAATATCGATCCTTGGATTGAATCATGATCAGGTATGTCAATAGGTCACTTTAGGTGATTTTTAGATTTTTCGAACCTCGTTTGAATCAAGTTCAGATGACCAAAATAGTGGGTCGATGCGATCTTGACGCGCCGCGTTGCCCATCCCGTCGAAAAATATTTTCCCAACTTCAGAGTGCAGATTCCAGTGAACCAATGAGAACTTGACGCGATGCATTGGTCATCGCGTAGATGTCATCGACGCGGCGTGTTGATCTGCGCGTCACTGGGCACGATTTTGCTCTTTTAATTTCGCATCCATAGGGGTAAATGGGTCTTTTTCCCACCTTATATCATCCCCCAAAACACGAGATTAAGCCTCCCTAAAGGCAAAATCCATCATTCTTTCTCAAAGTTTCTCAAGAACAAACCCTAGGGGATCTAATTTCAAATTCAAGCTTCAAGAATACACCATCAATCCTCACGAATTTAACTACCGAGGTATGTTAGGTGTTCATCTATGGGTTCCTTTCACCTATAGAGTCCAAGAATCTCTTTTAAAAAAAATACAAGCTTAATGATTCATGATTTACATGCTTGAATTGGATTGTATTCGTGTTCATGACATTATTTGAGTTTTCAATCCATGATTAATTGCAAGTTCCATGAAATTGAAATAGTATGTATATCAAATTGTGAAATCCCCAAGTTATAATCCTTAAATTAGCAAGTTCGGGTGTTGTAGTTATGATGTTTATGTGTTACCCATGGTTATATGCATTGAGTTGTACTCTCCAAGTGTTTGATAGAATGTCCATGTGAATTAAATGGTGAAATCATGACATGCTAGTATACACATAAGTTTATGCCTTACAAGTGTTTGGTAGAATGTCTCTATGAATGAATTATGGACAAATGAACATTGTTATGTTTTCAAGATCATGTTATGCTCTACTTTTCATGCTATCGAGTCCTGAGGGTATTTGAAAATCTAGCTGTTGACCTAGAACTACAGTAGTTATAGGATAGTTTCAGAGATATCACAACCAGTAGTATTTAGTCAGTACAAAACTCAGTATATTCAGTCAGACATCAGAACTCAGTTAACTCGATCCAGTTCAGTCAGTTAACACGATCAATAATAGTTCAGTCCAATCTAGTTCATTTTTGAAATTCGTTCAGTGTCATTTCAGCTGGGAGTAGGATTCAACACTGAGTGAACCCAAGGATGGGGACTCACCTTCCAGTAGAGAATGTTATCCTTAGAAGCAGTCCTTGTGTTACAAAACTATGTAGCCAGCGTAGTTTGAGACATCAACCTGCCAGATTATGGGTTTATGAGGTGTTTTACCTGCTAGATTGAGGGTACCACCATTCTCATTCAGAGCACCTGCCAGAATGAGGGTGACTCTTCAATTTGTCCTTACCCGTGGCACGGTACTGACACCCTTCTAGCTGGGGTTACAGGTTGGACCCTAATAAGTACAGAGAGGGGCATGTCGGTTAGATGATTGCTTCCTACAGTTTTAGTTTCAGTCTCAGTATAGAACTCAGTTCAGTTCTATAGAATCAGTACTGTTAGACACAGTCACTCAGTTATCAGTAATTTAGTTATATGTAACTTTAGATATCAGTTGTTCAGTTATCAGAACTCAGTATTTAGCTTCAGTAAAAGCTCAAATATAGTATACACATACATGCACTATATTTCATACTCAGTAATTACAACAGTTTCAGTTATCTATGTGTTCTCATATTCAGTTACTCTATATCATTCAGTCAGTTACTATTCATGCATATGAACCCTTGCATTTAGCCTTACCTCATCTAGCATACCAGTACATTCCACGTACTGACGCATACTTTTTCTTTGTGCTATGATATCTCATATCATAGGTTCAGACTCTTAGGTTCCTGACCACGCATAGACAGATTCAGATTTAGCCAGCAGTGTCACATTTAGTAGTGAGTCCTCATCTATCGAGGATATGTTTTCATTTTTGTATTTTAGTAATTGGAGTTAGTTGGGGGCTTGTCCCATCAACTCCACATTTCAGACAGTTCAGTTAGAGGCTTTTCAGACAGTATTCGATATTTCAAATGTTTTCATCAGATGTTATATTTTACCAGTATTTTAGATTTTGAACCTTATGGCATTTCAGCCTTTTTTCTGTATTACTTTCAGTATTATTATTTAGTGCTCATAGAAGTTACTAGTCATGGGTTAGCTTGTGGTCCTCTGGGGTCGTAAGCATCGTGTAGCATTTGGAGTACAGAACCGGGGCATTACGAACATGGTATCAGAGCCTAAGGTTCAACAGATTCCTTGGGAGTCTAAAATCCGCATCTAGTAAATTTTAATGCATTTGTGTGTAGCATACCACACTTATGGACAAGAGGCTATGAGGCATTTTTAGGAAAAGTTTCCCTTCTTTCAGTATTCGTATCATGCGAGTGAGCATGATATCAAGTTACCCTCTCAGTCTAATCCTTTTCTTACTTTCGTTTGAACATGCCTCCCAAAAAGAATAACGGAGGGAGAACAGGAAACCATCCAGCACCTCCTCTCGTTCAGGAAGATCCCCTGGACGAGCATGTCTCCTACGCAAAATTCAGAATAGCTTTCACCAATCTAGCTTATTCTGTGGAAGCCCAGAATGTATGCCCAGCTTCCATTTCGGCCAACTCAATAGCCAATACTGCTGCAGCTAGAACTTGAGACTTTACCTGAATGAACCCTCCATCCTTTACCCGGTCTAAGTCAGATGCGGACCCACAAGAATTCTTTGATCAGGTGCAGAAAATCATAGATATTATGGGGGTGAAAGCTAGTGAGAGTGCTGAGTTGGCCTTATATCAATTGCAGGATGTGGCTCACTCATGGTTTAAGCTGTGGAAGGCAGAAAGGGCCGCAAATGTAGGGCCCATAGAATGGGAGGAGTTTGTTGCTGCTTTTCTGGATAGGTTCTTCCCACTGGAGTTAAAGAAAGCAAAGATTTTGGAGTTTATTAATCTAAAGTAGGGCAACATGACAGTAAAAGAGTATTCTCTTAAGGTTACTCAGTTAGCCAGATACGCTCCTTATGTGGTAGCAAATAGCAGATCTAAGATGAGTAAGTTTATGTCGGGTGTGTCTAATAGTGTTGTCAAAACGTGTAGGACTACAATGCTGATTAAAGAGATGGACATATCTAGGCTCATAGTCCATGCTCATTAGATAGAAGAGGCTAAGAATAAGGATAAGGAAAGGAAGAATAAGAGAGCTAGAGCAGGTAGCTTTAACTTCACACAACCTAAGTCAGAAGGTGGAAATCGTTCTCAGTTCTGCTCGAATTCTTCAGTTCCAGCTCCGTCCTCAGCCAGTGCTCCAGTGCCAAAATTTAGAGACGGCAATAAAGACAAGGCACCAGGCCCTAAACCTTAGGGTAATGTTAGCAGTGCCCGAACAAACCCTCTTTGCCAGAAATATGGCCGAAACCATCAGGGCTTTTGCAGAGATGGTAGCGATGTGTGTTTTGGATGTGGCAAGCCAGGACATAGGATTAAAGATTGTCCTCAGTCAGGTTCTCAGGGTCAGTATAATCATCCTTCAGCTCAGTTCGGTCGCCTGAATCAGTAGGGTGCCGCTTCCAGTGCCACCAGTGGGCAACACCCAAACAGACTCTATATACTTCAGTCCCGACAGGATCAGGAAAGTTCTCCTAATGTGGTCACTGGTACGTTACAAGTTTATCATTTACATATTTATGCTTTGCTAGATCTAGGAGTTTTTTATCCTTTGTAACTCCTTATATAGTTGTTGACTTTGGAGTCAGTTTTGAAATCCTAGTAGAGCCTTTCTCAGTCTCTACCCCAGTGGGTAAATCTATCATAGCTCGACGAGTATACAGGAACTATCCGATTATGGTATCTCAGAAAGTTACTTCAGCAGACTTAGTAGAATTAGAGATGACAGATTTTGACATCATTCTCAGCATGGATTGGCTTCATTCATGCTATGCTTCAGTTGACTGTAGAAATAGAGTTGTCTATTTTCAGTTTCCAAATGAACCTGTTCGTAAATGGAGGGATAGTACCTCAGCATTTAGGGGTCAGCTTATTTCTTACCATAGGGAGATAAAAATGATATCTAAGGGATATGTATACCATCTCGTTCGAGTTCAAGACTCTAGTTCAGAGACCCCTAATCTTGAATTAGTGTCAGCAGCATGTGAATTTCTAGATGTGTTTCCCGAAGATCTTCCCGGGGTTTCTCCCGAGAGGAAAATTGACCTTCTTCCAGATACCCAGCCTATATCTATTTTTCCATACAGAATGGCTCCAGCAGAACTCAGAGAATTAAAAGAACAGTTAAAAGATCTCCTAGATAAGGTATTCATCATACCTAACGTATCCTCTTGGGGTGCACCAGTTTTATTCGTGCATAAGAAAGACGATTCTCTTAGAATATGTATAGACTACCATCAGCTAAATAGAGTCACAGTTAAGAATAAGTATCCACTTCCCAGAATTGATGACTTGTTTAACTAACTTCAGGGTGCCACTTACTTTTCTAAGATAGACCTCAGATCAGGAAATCATCAGCTCAGAGTCAGAGAATGTGACATTCCAAAAATAGCTTTTAGAACTCGGTATGGTCACTTTGAATTCTTAGTCATGTCATTTGGTCTTACCAATGCTCCAGCAGCCTTCATGGACTTGATGAACTGCGTGTTCAAGAAGTACTTGGACATGTTTGTCATAGTCTTCATTGACGACATTCTTGTCTACTCCCGCAGTGAGAGTTATCATACAAACCATCTCAGAATAGTATTACAAACTCTCAAATCCCATCAGTTGTTTGCCAAATTCAGTAAGTACAAATTTTGGCTAAGATCAGTAGCATTCCTTGGTCATATCATTTTTGGTGATGGCATTAGAGTTGACCCTCAAAAGATCAAAACATTGAGAATCTGGATGAGACCCATCTCTCCATCAGATATTAGGAGTTTCTTGGGTTTTCCAGGATATTACCGACGATTTGTGGAAGGGTTTTCGTCTATTGCATCCCGTATGTCCAGATTACTCAGAAGAAAGTCAAGTTCCAGTGGTCAGATTCTTGTGAAAAGTGTTTTCAGGAGTTGAAGACTTGACTAACTACAACCCCAGTTTTGACTATACCAGATGGTTCAAATGGATTTATGGTATATTGTGATGCTTCCAGAGTTGGTTTAGGGTGTGTTTTGATACAGAGAGGTAAGGTCATAACCTATGCCTCTTGACAGCTTAAGCCCCATGAAAAGAACTACCCCATTCATAATCTTGAGTTAGCAACAATGGTGTTTGCCTTAAAAATTTGGAGGCACTATTTGTATGGGGTATATGTTGATGGGTTCACAAACCATAAAAGCCTTCAGTATGTGTTTTCTCAGAAAGACCGAAACCTGCATCAGAGGAGGTGGTTAGAGTTGTTGAAAGACTACGACATAAGTGTTCTGTATCATCCGGGAAAGGCCAATGTAGTGGATGATGCTCTCAGTAGGATGTCTATGGGTAGTGTTGCTTACGTGGACGATGGTATGAAGAAGTTAGTTCAGGAAGTTCATCAGCTTGCCCGACTAGGTGTTCGCTTAGTCGATTCAGCAGGGGGTAGTGTATGGGTGCAGAATAGTTCAGAATTATCTCTGGTTTCTGAAGTAAAAGAAAAGCAGGACAAAGATCCCAGTCTAGTTAAGTTGGAAGGGTCAGTCAGAGATCAGAAAGTAGAGGTTTTCTCCCGAGGGGGAGATGGTGTGTTGCATTGCCAGGGTCGTTTATGTGTGCCAGGTGTAGATGCCTTGAGGCAACGAATTCTTGTAGAAGCGCATGGTGCGCGTTACTCAATTCATCCAGGGAACACTAAGATGTATCATAATTTGTGGGAGATCTATTGGTGGAGTAGGATGAAGAAGGATATCGCAGAGTTTGTAGCTAAGTGCTCTACGTGTTAGCAGGTTAAGATTGAGCACCAGAAGCCTAGTGGGTATATGAATGAGTTCAGTATTCCTATTTGAAAATGGAAAAAAGTGAATATGGACTTTGTGATGGGTTTGCCTCGTACTCGTCATCAACATGATTCTATTTGGGTCATTGTAGACAGGATGACCAAATCAACTTACTTTTTTCCAGTTCATACCTCCTATTCAACCGAGGACTATGCCAAACTCTATTTTAGAGAGTTGGTTAGGTTACACGAAGTCCCAGTATCCATTATCACAGATAGGGGCACCTAATTTACCTTTCACTTCTAGAAAGCATTCCAAAAGGGTCTTGGTACCCAAGTTCATCTCAGTACAACCTTCCACCCTCAGACAAATGGTTAAGAAGAAAGGGCCATTCAGACTTTGAAAGATATTTTAAGAGTGTGTGCCATGGACTTTAAGGGTAGTTGGGATGACCACTTACCCTTGATTGAGTTCGCATATAATAACAGTTATCATTCCAGCATTTAGATGGCTCTGTTTGAGGCACTCTATGGTAGGAGATGTAGATCTCCAATTGGTTGGTTCGAAGTAGGCGAGGTGATGTTGGGCGTATTTACACGCCTAAGCACCATAATTTACCCATGTTTCAGCTAAGTTTTGAGGATAAAATATATAATTCTTGCACTTTTAGTCCATTTTTCTTTAAGTGAGCTGACCTATGTGATTAGCATGTTTTCAGGTACTAATGATGAAGATTTCAACACTTTGTGGACCTGTGGGCAACAAAGGAAAACTTCACATAAGAGGGAAGGCAGCTTTTGGACTGAATGTGATGCATGAGAACTTTTTCCCGGGCAAACCCAGTATTTTTAAATACTTAAGGATGCAGTAGCAACTTATTAGACAAGGATGCTATTAAAAACCTTATTGCTGAATTTTTCAGCATCATTAAGCATTATCATTCGAACATTATTGAGAATTCACGTTTGGAGGATTTTGTACAGGTTTTGAGAGCAGAAAACGGCTCACTTGAGCAACGGAGAAAGAAAACACGTTTCATCTCAATAGCCGAGATTTCTCTAAGTTTTGGTATGATGATAATGCCTACTTTGATTTCCGTTGTATTCATGAGTAGCTAAACTTATCTGTTAGGGTTATGGAAACCTTATAAGATACTATCTATTACTATGAGTTTGTGAATTCTTGATGTGTTATGCTACTTATATCATTACTCTCTTCGTTTTGATTGAACTGTTATGGTTGCAAACATAGAGAATACGCCATTATAGCATTAACTTGTTCGAGAGAAAAGTTACATGTTTGGAAAAGAGAGTGTGACAAGGAAATAGGGTTTCCAACCCCTATTTACACGTTAATGCCTTAACCGGATTAACTTCTTGGAGAATTTGTACCATTTGTTATACTCTTTAGGCTCGAGAGAGCACAGTTACGAGATGAGATCAGCAATTTTCGATAGCTTCCAACTGAAGCTCTCCACGAAACATGGGAGAGGTTCAAGAAGAAGCTTATGCGGTGCCCAAATCATCAGATGACCAATATCCACTTGATGGAAATAATATACAGGGCGTTGAACTCGGTGACTAAGCCAGTGGTTGATAATGCTGCAGGTGGGTCATTCATGGACCTTACTTTTATTGAGGCTGGTGATATGCTGGATCGTATGACAAAGCAGAGTAGAGCTTGGCATACCAGGGATTCTGAGGTAGTAAGCTCTACTGTATCTACTGGCATGACAGCAGAACAGAGGCGATGAGAAAAGGAACGTGACCAAGATATGACTCACATGAAAACGCAGATGGACCTTCTTACCAAGCATTTATTATTAGGGAAGACAGAAAAGGTCAAGGCTGGTGTATCACAGGGTAAAGATGAATCCGATTTTGAGGAGGAAGCGAATTATTTGAATAATCAGGGGGGTTTTCGAGGCAATGCCCAAGGAAACCAAGGTCGGAACTATTATGAAAAATCCAGATTCAAGAATAAGACTGACAGGAGTGGTTTGTATGTTCCTCCTGGAAATCGTGAGGCTGCGGCATCTGGCTCTGGAAAGATGTCCATGGAAGATATGATGGCCAAGTTGTTGAAAGGAGTAGAGGCAACTATCATGGGAGTAACTGAGGTAAAAAATGATTTGTCCTCAATAAATCAATTGGTTGATTCGCATTCCACTTCAATAAAACAGCTGGAACAACAATTGAGTCAACTATCAGCGACACTCAATCAAAGAAAAGTTGGTACCTTACCCAGCGACACTGTGCAGAACCCAAGGAATAATGGATCATGTATGGCTATTACTACCAGGAGTGGTATGGTGTTGGAAAATCCATCCAAAGGCAAACAGGTGGTTGATATTACAGAAGAGAATGTTATTAAAGCAGATTGTGATGATTCTGTAGAAGCTGAAAATCAGAATGAGAACGTTCATGACATTACACCTAGATGTCACCAGCCTGAAAAGATTGATAATCGGAAGCAAGATAAAAAAGAAGAAGAAAGCTCTTCCAACTCCACCACCACCTTTTCCTCAGAGACTGAAGAAGAAAGCTGATGACACTAGGTTCAGTAAATTCATGACTATGTTGAAGCAGTTGACTATTAATGTGCCTTTGGTGGAGGCACTGGAGCAGATGCCAGGATACGCTAAATTCATGAAGGACCTTTTGACAAAGAAAAGGGCAACAAGTTATGAACTGGCAGATAATGTTCATCATTACAGTGCAATTGCCACGAGATCTTTAGTACAGAATAGGGCGGATCCTGGTGCTTTCACTATTTCTTGCACGGTTGGATCCTTGGATTTTGCTAAGGCATTGTGCGATTTGGGGGCTAGCATCAATCTGATGCCGCTATCTATTTATAAACAGTTGGGGTTGGGCGATCCTACACTAACCAATATGCGGCTCGTGATGGCTGATAGGTCGGTAAAATGACCTGTTGGTATCTTATATGATGTATTGGTGAAGGTTTCTTCATTTATTTTTCCTGCAGACTTTGTTATTTTGGATTGTGAGGTAGATTCTGAAGTTCCCATAATCTTGGGACGCCCTTTCCTCGCAACAGGAAGTGTGCTTATTGATTTACGAGCAAACGAGCTTTTATTTCAGATGAATGACGAAGTGGTCCGTTTTGATGTATGCAAATCAATGAAGCAGCCTAAATATATGAATGTGTTCTCTATAGCTGATGTTTATTATGAGGACGAGAAAAAATTATCTGTAGAGAAGCAGCTTACTGTTGAGCCATTGTCTGCTATACTTTTGAACTTTGAGCATGAGGATGTTGAAGAGTATGAAGAAACTATTCGTGCTCTAACAGGAATGGGGTCCTATTCTCATGCCCCTAAGAAGCTGGACCTTGACCTTAAGAATAGATCGTCACCACCAGCGAAACCATCCATTGAAGAGCCACCAGTGCTAGAATTGAAAGAGCTCCCCAGTCATCTAAAGTATGCGTTCTTGGGAAGTGGGAATACACTTCCGGTTATTGTTGCGACTGATTTAGGTGAACAACAAGTAACATCTCTCATCTCTGTTCTGAAGAGGTACAAGAGAGCCATTGGTTGGACTATTGCTGATATAATTGGTATCCCTCCTGGGATATGTATGCACAAGATTCAGCTCGAGGAAGATTGCGTACCCACCATTGAGCACCAACGTCATTTGAATCGACCTATGCAAGAGGTGGTGAAGAAAGAAATTATTAATTGGTTAGATACAGGGGTGGTGTACCTAATTTCAGACAGTAAATGGGTGAGTCCAGTGCAATGTGTGCCCAAGAAAGGGGGCATGACAGTGGTCGCAAATGAAAAGAATGAGCTAATTCCACTCAGACCTGTCACAGGGTGGAGAGTGTGCATGGACTACCGGAAGCTGAATTCGTGGACGTTAAAGGATCACTTTCCAATGCTATTCATGGATCAAATGCTTGATCGATTGGCAGGGAAGGGATGGTTCTGTTTCTTAGATGGTTATTCCGAATACAATCAGATTTGCATTGCTCCTGAAGATCAGGAGAAGACCACTTTTACATGCCCGTATGGTACGTTTGCCTTCAAACGAATGCCATTTGGGCTATGTAATGCACCTGCTACTTTCCAGCGATGTATGATGACCATTTTTTCTGATATGGTCGAAGACACCTTGGAGGTGTTTATGGACGATTTTTCTGTTGTAGGTGAGTCATTTGAATCATGCTTGGCAAATCTGAGTATGGCTTTGCAGAGATATGTTGAATTCAACCTGGTGTTAAATTGAGAGAAGTGTCACTTTATGGTTAAGGAAGGCATTGTTCTTGGGCATAAAGTCTCTGAAAGGGGAATTGAGGTTGATCGAGCCAAGATTGAAGTTATCGAGAGATTACCACGTCCAATTTCTGTAAAAGGGGTGCGTAGTTTTCTCGGTCATGCAGGTTTTTATCGGAGGTTTATTAAAGACTTCTCCAAGATTGCTAGCCCATTATGCAAACTTTTGGAGAAGGATGCAAAATTTGACTTTGGTGAAGATTGCTTGAAGGCATTTGAATGCCTCAAAGGAAAGCTAGTTGAAGCTTCTATTATTGTAGCACCCGATTGGTCTCTACCTTTTGAAGTTATGTGTAATGCAAACGGGGTAGCCTTGGGTGCTGTACTTGGTCAGAAAAGAGAAAGGCTATTTCATCCAATCTACTATGCGAGCAAGGCCTTGAATGGAGCACAGAAGAACTATACCGTCACTGAACAAGAGCTTCTAGCAGTTGTTTATGCTTTTAAAAAGTTCCGTGCTTACTTGTTAGGAACCAAAGTAGTGGTTCATACAGATCATGCGGCTCTACGATATCTAATGGCAAAGAAGGATGCCAAGCCAAGGCTAATTAGGTGGGTGTTACTGCTTCAAGAATTTGATTTCGAGGTAAAGGATAGAAAAGGTTGTGAAAACCAAGTAGCTGATCATCTATCTAGACTTGAGAGTGAGCACATAGTGCAACCCGACCTTGATATTGATGATGCATTTCCCAACGAAGAAATCCTAGCAACTATGGTGGAAGACTTACCGTGGTATGCAGACTTTGCGAACTACGTGGTAAGTAAAGTGATTCCTGAGCATCTCTCCTTTTATCAAAAGAGAAAGTTCATGCATGATGTGAAACACTACTTCTGGGATGAACTGTATCTCTTTCGACGATGTGCTGATGGTATTATTAGGCGATGCATCTCAGATGTGGAGGTGCCTAGCATACTGAAAGCAAGTCATGCTTCCCAAGTTGGGGGTCACCATGCAGGTGATCGAACAACAAGGAAGGTACTCCAAAGTGGCTATTACTGGCCTTCATTATTTAAGAATGCTTACGATTTTGTGAGAAGATGTGATCAGTGTCAGAGGAAAGGCTCTATCTCGAAGCACCATGAGATGCCCATGTCTAAAATTCTTGAAGTAGAACTATTTGATGTATGGGGTATTGATTTCATGGGCCCATTTGTGAGTTCATTTGGGATGAAATATATCCTAGTTGCTGTGGATTATGTATCCAAATGGGTCGAAGCAGTAGCGCTAGCTGATAATGAAGGTAAGCGTGTTGTAGCGTTCTTAAAGAGAAATATCTTCTCTCGTTTTGGGGTACCTCGTACCATCATAAGCGATGGAGGTTCACATTTTTGCAACAAGCTATTCAGAGCCGTATTGGTGAAATATGGGGTTAAGCAACACAAGGTAGCTACACCATATCACCCACAAACTAGTGGGCAGGTAGAGGTTTCTAATCGGGAGATCAAGCTAATCCTTGCGAAGACTGTGAATACCAGTAGGAATGATTGGTCCAAAAAGCTGGATGATGACTTATGGGCATATAGGACTGCGTTTAAGACACCAATTGGCATGTCACCATATCAACTAGTTTATAGAAAGGCTTGTCACTTGCCAATTGAGCTAGAACATAAAACACTGTGGGCGCTGAAGCGACTTAACTTGAATTGGGATGATTCTATTAATCTGAGGTTGGAACAGCTGAATGAGATGGATGAATTCCATCTACATGCGTATGAAAGAGCAGATCTCTAGAAGGAAAGGATGAAAAAGTACCATGATCGGAGGATTGTCCAACGAAATTTTCAGAATGGTGATTTGGTACTTCTTTTCAACTCCAGACTGAAGCTGTTTACAGGTAAGTTGAAATCTAAATGGTCTGGTCCATTCAGAATCAGCCAAGCTTACTCATCTGGAGTAGTGGAGTTAGAAAACAATGATGGTGGTGTCTTTAAGGTGAATGGCCAAAGAGTGAAGCTATATATCGGTCTAACCGATTCGATAAAATGTATAGCCACCATATATCTTGAGGAAGTCTGAGTACTCAAGATAACTATGTCGTGCCGCGATAATAAATCAAGCGCTACATGGGAGGCAACCCATCATTCTAATCATTTTTGTTTCACTAGGAGTTTGTTTTTGATAAATAAAAATGCAAAAAGAAGAGTCGAGCCACGACCAAAACTAAGGCGCTTGGTGGGAGGCAACCCATCCTTCTAATCATTTTTGTTGTTTTTGATTAAGTGTAGGTGCAAGACGTACAAAGAAGGAGATTAGTCCCAAATTTTGATTTGAAAGTGAGCCATGCCAAAGGTGGTAAGTGAAGAATGATGGAGCAAAGGCTATAGGCTAGGCATTGCCTATGCCAATCTAGGCAACGAACAAGACAATGCCTATGCCAATCTAGGCAAAAAACAAGGCAATGCCTATGCAAATCTAGGCAACGGACAAGGCAATGCCTATGCCATTTCCTATGCTCACTACCTCACATAGGCAATGGACAAGGCAAGGCCTATACCAATGTAGGCAATGCTATAGGCGCCGCCTATGCCATTGCCTATGCTCACTGCCTCACATAAGCAATGCCATAGGCTCCGCCTATGCCAATCTAGGTGATAGGCAAGGCGCCGCCTATGACTATCTAGGCATTGCTAAAGGCGCCGCCTATGCTAAGCATAGGCAAAGCATTAGGTGCCGCCTACTTATCCCTTTTTTCCTCCTAACCCGATTGTACATGGATCAAACCCGACCCATGGCTTAGCCTTTAAATAGATCCTCAGCCTTAGAACAAAATTCCATTGTTTGCTCAAGATAGGCGATGCCTAAGCTCCCAAATTCTCTCAAAGTTTTTCTTTTTGCTCATCTAATCTTGCAAGTTCATCTTCCGGATCCATCACCACGTAAGTTACTCTTTTATATTCCGTAGTTGTTGCACTACTCCGCTTATAATGGTTTATTAGATTGTGAAGTGGTGTTTGGTGATGAGAATATGGTTGGTTTGTTATGATGTATCTAGTTGAGTGAAAGAATTCGTGTGGGTGTTCTTTACTTTACTCCGACTTGTATTTGATTGGTATTCACTGTCGTATTTTTATGAAGTCAAAATTGTGAAGTTAATGCATAATCTTGAAAGTTGTAAGCTTGAATGTTTGAATGACTCGTCATCGAAGGTATTGATCATGATTGACCACAAGTATAACATGGTTTGGTTATTTCGATGCAAAAACCTGATAAGATTGCTATGTGGTAGTCTTGTTCAAACATTGCCTTAATCCAATGAAATAAAGTCGGAAAGGATAGTCAAGATTACATGAATATTAACATTGTGCAAACGGATTAAGTGTGGGGTGGTATCATCACGATTTTCTTTTTCGACTATAGTAAATCTTCCATGATGAAACTAATGTAACTTTATTGTGATCTCAGGTAGAATGGCCCCAAAAGGACGACAAGGAAAAGAAAAAGTGTCCACCTCCAAAAAAGGTTAGAAAAGGGCAAGAAAAGATCAGGCTGAGTCCTCCTCTTTGCAAGTGCCTCGACGCACTTTCGGGATAAAGTGGGTCCTAGAGGAGGATGAAAGGAGTGGTACAAGAACAACAAAGTAAAAAAATATGTTCACGTGGATTTGATGCAGAAGGAGAGTCTAGCAAAGAGAGAGCCCCGCATTTTGGCTAAAATCATGACACTAAATCTTGATTTCATTTTCCGAGATATGGGGGAATGCAATCTTGATCTAACGCAAGAGTTTTATGCCAATTGGTCCCCAAAGACTACTGGAAGTGAAGTAAAGATTCGGGGCCAAGTCTTGCAGCTGAATGCGGAATTCTTCAACTCTTTTCTGGGCCTTCCATCTGTGGATCCATCACCGCTCAAGGAGCTTTATCACAGACCTCCCTACAGGGCCATTAGACATACACTATGCGGATTAAGGTCAATGGCACGGTGGATTCGGCATAAGGATAATGGTCACCACAATACCTACCCGTATGCCTCTTTGAACAGGGAAGCTCGCATATGGTTAAGGATAGTCAACTCTTGCTTGATTCCTGGGACACAATATACTAAGATCATATGTGATCGAGTCTGCTTGGTGTACGCTTTGATGAAGAATATTCCCATCAACATTGGTGCAGTTATACGATCGTCAATGCGCAAGGCTAGGCTGCACAAAAGGTCCCATTTCAGTTTTGGCAACTTGTTGACTGCGATCTTAAGGAAAGAACACATTGAAGAGGAACCCGCGGATCATAAGCTACCACAAAACCCGAAGAAGGTTGATCTCACGAAGGTTAAAGAGCCAGAAACTGGTCAAGGCATCAACCTCACCACTGCAGAGAGACATGCTCGAGATGAAAGCTTTTTCCGCCATCTGTATGGCATGACTAGATTTACACTGATAAATGGGGGTCATGTTCCAACTGATGCAAAGCTTCAGCAGTTGAACTATGATTACCCTCTTAATGAGCATGCACGGGCCATGTGTGGAGTTGGGGTACATTTTAAGGAACCTCTCGACGATGACGTGCCGACTGACGATGATCACCGACTGCCAGACTCAGACGTGGAGGACATCTCTGATTCCGAAGACTCCGATGATGATTCCGACGCAGGGGGTATGACCCTAGACATAGAAGAGGAGTCCGACTAATTAGGTTTTCCTTATTCATTTCCACTGAGGACAGTGTGTCCCGTCTACGTGTGGGGTGCGGGTATATGTCTGCTGTATTGTATTTCTTTGCCTACATTTATTCTTGTTTGTTTAAATTAGTAGTTAGTTAGTTAGTTGTAATTAGTTAGTAGATTTTAGATGTTGCATGAAATTGTTCTGATAGACGGTGTGGTATTATAACAAGAGTTTGTGCTAAATCATTGCTATTGAGACGCTTAGGCTCTAAGTTGTGACTCACTGTGTGATAAATTATTGTGGTTTAATTCATTCATCTGTTGGGTCAAGAATCTATAATGCTCCCAATGAAGTTAACCATGTGCCTTGTGTGTGTGAGGATATTGTATATTCTTTGTTGTGACTGATGCTAGAACTTGCCTGGTGTGTGTGTGAAGCGAAATAAAGATTGTGAGTGTAGGAGATGATTTAGGCATTTCTTTGGCAGCCCTGAAATTGTTTACCTTCTTTTTACCTACCTTTGTACATTGTCCTAGTGAACCCCCTTTGAGCCTTTAGCTATTTTCTTTGGCAGCCTCATATGTAGCCTAATCCATTTTTTTTCAAGACCAGAATTTGATCCAAACTCCTAAGCGCTGTAAAATTGTAGAATTATGTGGAAAAATAAAAGGAGAATGGTGAAAGTGATGCCTCAGGGTGTATTGGTACTTGAAATTGTTGTGAAAAAGAGTGGCTATTATAGGGATGCTTGCTTAATATAAAAAAAATGAAATAAAAAATTTAGAAAAACAAAAAGATAGTTGTGTTTATGATTGAATAACAAAATGGGTGAAAAGGGGTTGGTAGATGAAAGAGAGGTAGAGTGGTTGTTAAAAGATAGTGTAAATGGCATATTGTAGTGTATTAAAGCGCTTAGGGAACATAGTCACTATTTCTGGCCAAAATAGTCTTACCTGTCTCTTAGCCTACATTACAACCTGTAAAGACCTATTTGATCCTAAACTTAGCAGTCTGATATTAGTAGAGCATTACATTAAGGGCAAGCCTATGGTCATCAGTTGCAATATAAGAATTCTTTGTGAGAGCGAGAGTAAGGAGAGTCTTATACCCATGTTTCGAAAAATGCAAAACTATGAGTGATTATGGGTGATATCTTGTGTGAGCACACATGGTTGATGGCTGTTGGGTAGTTTTATATGTTTCTTTGTGGCTTAACTTGTGGATAAGAATTAACCATCCTAATGAGTCTATGTTGGAGGTTGAGTTGTTTCTAGTAGTGATCGAGAAACCTACTCTTTGTTAATGATTGTTGTGCATGTCTTGTTGAAAATTTCGTGTTGCTATTGTGAGATTCTAGTTAGGTGTTTGCATGGATATAATATTTTGTTCGAGGACAAACAAAGCTTTAAGTGTGGGGTGGTGATGTTGGGCGTATTTACACGCCTAAGCACCATAATTTACCCATGTTTCAGCTAAGTTTTGAGGATAAAATATATAATTCTTGCACTTTTAGTCCATTTTCCTTTAAGTGAGCTTACCTATGTGATTAACATGTTTTCAGGTACTAATGATGAAGATTTTAGCACTTTGTGGACCTGTGGCCAACAAAGAAAAACTTCACATAAGAGGGAAGGCAACTTTTGGACTGAATGTGATGCATGGGAACTTTTTCCCGGGCAAACCCAGTATTTTTAAATACTTAAGGATGCAGTAGCAACTTATTAGACAAGGATGCTATTAAAAACCTTATTGCTGAATTTTTCAGCATCATTAAGCATTATCATTCGAACATTATTGAGAATTCACGTTTGGAGGATTTTGTACGGGTTTTGAGAGCAGAAAACGGCTCACTTGAGCAACGGAGAAAGAAAACACGTTTCATCTCCATAGCTGAGATTTCTCTAAGTTTTGGTATGATGATAATGCCTACTTTGATTTCTGTTGTATTCATGAGTAGCTAAATTTATCTGTTAGGGTTATGGAAACCTTGTAAGATACTATCTATTACTATGAGTTTGTGAATTCTTGATGTGTTATGCTACTTATATCATTAATCTCTTCATTTTGATTGAATTCTTATGGTTGCAAACATAGAGAATATGCCATTATAGCATTAACTTGTTCGAGAGAAAAGTTACATGTTTGGAAAAGAGAGTGTGACAAGGAAATAGGGTTTCCAACCCCTATTTACACGTTAATGCCTTAACCGGATTAACTTCTTGGAGAATTTGTACCATTTGTTATACACTTTAGGCTCGAGAGAGCTAAAGCAAAATAAATCCTTGATGGTTGAGAAACACTTGGATTTAGAATTAGAATACGATTCTCTATAAGTGCATGCATGTCTAAATTCCGCGTTACTCATAGTTAATAGAGAAATAGAACTTATAAGGTGGATATAACCCTAACTTATCAATCTCTGTGATTAAATCTGACTACGCAAATCGTTCCATTGTTACTTTGATAATATTAGTTCACGCCTAAACCAAACCCCCCTTTTTCCTTGGATTTTTCGACCAACAGTCTACTAATAATTGCAACACTTAGTGACCAGAGTATTCCCTGTGGGATTCGACACCCAACCCAGTTGGGTTCTATATTTGACAGTGACCGCTTACACTTTCTAATGAGAGTTGTAATTTGGGCGTATCACGAGGCCACAGTAGTAGGGCCTGATCTAGTGTTTGATGACTTAGATAAGGTTTAGTTGATCAGCAAAAGGCTTAGGGCATCCCAAAACCAACAGAAATCATATGCAGATGTGAGGAGACAAGATCTCGAGTTTGAGATCAGTGACTTTGTGTTATTGAAAATCTCTCCCATGAAGGGGGTGAAGAGGTTCGGCAAGAAGGGAAAACTCAGTCCCCGATATGTTGATCCTTATGGAATTCTCAACCGTTTTGGAAAGGTAGCTTACGATCTTGAGTTACCTTCAGATTTAGCTTTAATATTTCATGTTTCCATGCTAAAAAAATGCATAGGTGACCCAACGGTTGTAGTCCCTATCGAGGGTATAGATGTTCAGAACAACCTTTCTTATAAAGAGATCCCAGTCAAAATTCTTGATCATTAGATTCACAGACTGAGGAACAAAGAAGTTCCTCTAGTCAAAGTTCTTTGGCGGAATTTTACCCGTGGAGGGAGCTACTTAGGAAGCTGAAGCAGATATGCAGACCAAGTATCCTCACCTCTTCTCCACAAACTCAAACTCAGCTCAAGGTAACAATTTTTCCTTGAATTTACTCAGTTCCATGCTCAGATTACCTTTACAACTCTGTATCGATTAAGTTGCATAGCATTCTTATATCATGCCTACTTTCATAAAACAGCTCAGTCATGTTTTATGCCTTCAGAATTTCAGTCATGCTTCAGTTATGCATGTTCAGTGTGAATACTCAGTATATCAGTAGTTCCAGTCATGAAATCATGCCTCAGTTGTGCTTGTCCAGTATGTAAATTCTGTCTTTTAGTATTCTCAGCTTAGTCAGTCTCATTCGAGAATGAATGTTTCCTAAGGGGGAGATATTGTAAGACCCCACAAAATCCTATGCTTAACTCAGTCCTTTAGAGCATGAAAAAGGTCCTAGACTTAGAAATTTCAGCTAAGTGTTTACACTTAGAATTATTTTTAGCCTTCATAAGTTGGCGATCTTATTTCATGACCCATATGACCTTAAAATGTCGATCCTTGGATTGAATCATGATTAGGTATGTCAATAGGTCACTTCAGGTGATTTTTGGATTTTTCGAACCTTGTTTGAATCAAGTTTAGGTGACCAAAACAGTGGATCGATGTGATCTCAACGCACCGTGTTTCCCATCGCGTCGACAAATATTTTCCCAGCCTCAATGTGTAGATTTGAGTAAACCAATGCGAACTTGACACGGTGCGTTGGTTATCGCGTCAATGCCATCGATGCGGTGCATTGATCTGTGCATCACTGGGCACAATTTTTGATCTTTAATTTCACATCCAGAGGGGTAAATGGGTTTTTTTCCCACCTTATATCAGCCCCCAAAACATGAGATTAAGCCTCCCTAAAGAAAAAATCCCTCATTCTTTCTCAAAGTTTCTTAAGAACAAACCCTAGGGGATCTAATTTTAAATTCAAGCTTCAAGAACACACCATCAATCCTCACGAATTTAACTATCAAGGTATGTTAGGTGTCCATCTATGGGTTCTTTTCACCTATGGAGTCCAAGAATCTTTTTTAAAAAAACTACAATCTTAATGATTCATGATTTACATGCTTAAATTGCATTGTATTCATGTTCGTGACGTTATTTGAGTTTTCAATCCATGATTAATTGCAAGTTCCATGAAATTGAAATAACATGTTTATCAAATTGTGAAATCCCCAAGTTATAATCCTTGAATTAGCAAGTTCGGGTGTTGTAGTTACAATGTTTATATGTTACGCATGGTTATATGCATTAAGTAGTACTCCCTAAGTTTTTGATAGAATTTCCATGTAAATTAAATGGTGAAATCATGACATGCTAGTATACACATAAGTTTATGCCTTACAAGTATTTGATAGAATGTCTATATGAATGAATTATGGGCAAGTGAACATTGTTATGTTTTCAAGATCATGTTATGCTATACTCTTCATGCTATCGAGTCCTGGAGGTATTTGAAAATCTAGCTATTGACCTAGAGCTACAATAGTTATAGGATAGTTTCAGAGATATCACGACCAGTAGTATTTAGTCAGTACAGAACTCAGTATATTCAGTCAGACATCAGAACTCAGTGAACTCGGTCCAGTTCAGTTAGTTAACACGATAAGTAACAGTTCAGTCCATCCTAGTACAGTTTAGAAATCCATTCAGTGTCTATTCAGTTGGGAGTAGGATTCAGCACCGAGTGAACCCAATGATGGGGACTCACCTGCCAGTAGAGGGTGTGATCCTTAGAAGCAGTCCTTATGTTCCAGAACTACATAGCCAGCGTAGGTTGATATATCAACCTTCCAGATTGAGGGTTGATGAGGTGTTTTACCTGCTAGATTGAGGGTACCACCATTCTCATTCAGAGCACCTGCCAGATTGAGGGTGACTCTTCATCTTGTCTTTACCCGTGGCATGGTGCTGACACCCTTCCGGCTGGGGTTATAGGTTGAACCCCAATAAGTTCAGAGAGGGGCAAGTCGGTTAGATGATTACTTTCCACAATTTTAGTTTCAGTATAGAACTCAGTTTAGTTCTACAGAATCAGGACTATCATACACATTCACTCAGTTATCAGTAACTTCAGATATCAGTTGCTCAGTTATCAGAACTCAGTGTTTAGCTTCAGTTAAAGCTCAAATACAGTATACACATATATGCACAGTATTGCATACTCAGTAATTACAACAATTTCAGTTATTTATGTGCTCTCATATTCAGTTACTCTATATCATTTAGTCAGTTACTGTTCATGCATATGAACCCTTGCATTTAGCCTCACCTTATCTAGCATACCAGTACATTCCAGGTATTGACACATACTTTCTCTTTGCGCTATGATGTCTCATATCATAGGTTCGGACGCTTAGGTTCCTGACCACGCACAACAGTGTCAGATTTAGTAGTGAGTCCTCATCTATAAAGGATATATTTTTATTTCAGTATTTCAGTAGTTGGAGTTAGTTGGAGGCTTGTCCCATCAACTCCACAATTCAGATAGTTCTGTTAGAGGCTTTTCAGACTAGACTATTTCAAATAGTATCGGTATTTCAGATGTTATATTTTACCAGTATTTTAGATTTTGAACCTTATGGCATTTAAGCCTATTTTGCATATTACTTTCAGTATTATTATTCAGTGCTCATAGCAGGTACCAGTCATAGGTTAGCTTGTGGTCCTTCGGGGTCGTAAGCACCATGTAGCATCCGAGGTACAGACCCGGGGAATTACATAGGTGTTTTACATGATTTTTATTTATCAAGTAATAAGTCAGTCAGACCATGGTTTTAATATCATATTCAGAACACCATGATCATGTTTAGCACTATCACTTTATAATTACCTCAGAATTCGTATGCATTATTATTTTTAGAATACCATAACCTAAGCTTACCAGTTATCAGTTATCAGTTATCAGTGCATGCACCAATTAGTCTTTCAATGTCTTTCAGTTGGGAGTAGGATTTAGCACCGATCGAACCTAGGGATGGGGGCTCACCCGCCAGATAGGACTGGTCCTTAGTAACAGTCCCTAAGTTCCAAAACTACGTAGCCAATGTAGAATTATGAGAGATCACCCGCCAGTTTAGGACTGACACTCTCTTAGGGGTCACCCGCCAGATTAGGACTGAATCATTAGTCCTTGGGGACGCCAGCCTTGTGGATCCACATCGTCTGCCAGTGTTAGTACCCGTGGCACGGTACTTACACCCTTCCAGCTGGGGTTACAGGTTGTACCCTAATTATCTTAAATTGGGGCATGCCAGTTACATGATACTTCCCACAGTTTAAATCAGTATTCAGTGTATCTCAGCTCAGGTTTTCTTGACCAAGTGTACAAATTTTCAGTTATTCAGTTATACAAATTTTAGTCATTCAGATTACAAATGATCTTAGAAATATATTTATACTTGGTCTTGTATTCTCAATATTATATGTCACATTTTCATGCTCAGTATCTATACATGACCCTCACTACAGTTTTTACAACATATTCAGTCTTATAAGAATTTTTTTTACAACATTTATGTTTTTACAGCTTTCCAGCTTTAGTTCTACTTATTCTACAAAATTAAAGATTTAAGAAACTAAGTTTAGTGATTCACCAGCTTATCAAATTATGTTTGTTACTCATGTTTAATATACTTTAAATTTCAGTTTATTTCAGTCTCTTAGTGAGTCTACTTGCACTCAACATGGATATTTTAAGAGTTTGTACCTATTAAGTTTTACTTATTGAATTTACCCCCACTTAATCAGTATATTCCTGAAGTACTAATACACATATATGTCTATGTGGTACATTATCTCATAATGTAGGAACCAGTTGTAGCCTATACGACATAATCAGACAGTTTACAGCTTCCAACCAATAGGTGATGAGTTCTCTTATTTTGGGGACTCCAGTCAGTAGTAGTTCATGTACTTTTCTTTGATTATTCATATGTATTAGTTTGTGGTAGTTGAAGGCATGTTCCATCTATCTATAGTTAGTATAGTAGATACTTCATAGTTAGTCAGTCAAAATTATGTATTGTAAATCAAGTTCTTTCTTTAGATATATCATTTTGTAAACTTAGTCAGTATTATATTCAAAAAGATTTTCTCATGATTATTCTTCCACTAGCAAATTATGTTTTGTTATATACATATTAAATCAGTTGCTCAACAGTATGCCAGTTCATGGGTTAGTTTGGGATCACTCTTGGTTCCAAGCACCATGTTATGACTTTGGGGTAGTCTCGGGTCGTTACATATGATCATTTTCTCCTTTTTCCTTTTCAAGGATTATTGTGTTTAGAACTGATTGATCTACCACGCTTCATGTATGCAGTAGATTTTATCCTTCAGGTACATTCAATTTGAAGCATGTACAACTAAATATGAGATTAATATTGGGTCAGAAAATGCTTCTAGAATTTGAACTTGAATTATCTTTTGAATGAGGATTATATTAATGATAATTCACAATTTATATTTTAACTATTTATTATCTCCCCCTCATGTTAGAAAAACTAACATACATCTCAATTTACTTTAGATAATTCATTTTTGTGCATCATGGTATATCTATTGATCATATACAACACATCAAAAATTTTTAGAGGGAATATTTGATTTATGACCTTGAACCAATTGAGAAGAAAAAATAATCATAATCTATTGGTCTAATGCATACAAGTGCTATTGTATACAATATATCATATTTTAGACCAACACATGAAGCTTTGTTCTCATTAGCAATGGTTCAACTATTTATCTAAGGCATTCAATGCCGAACCAATATTATCAAAATGAATTGTCTTGATTGCACAGTTTGAAAATTACGCTTTTAACTCAATTTTATTGAGCAAACAACTTTATGAATGTCAAACTGTAGGTTGACAATAAATGTACATATGATTATCTTATGAATGCATCTTTTTAACATATCACATGATAGGTGAATGAACCCATATTCACCTTTTATACTTTCCAAAATTAAGGGATTCAATCCCAATATTAGTTGGTCCAACCAACTTATCACGAGAACAAACAACATGAATAATTCACGAAGAATTTTCTAATTCTTCATTACATGTCTAATAATCAATATGTACATCTTCAGAATGCCATAATCGTTCATGCCAACTTATGAACTTGTTTGTACTAGTAAACGACAAGTTTACTATGATATGTGATTTTTGTTTTAGTAAATTTCAGATTTACTATTACATGAATAAATTTTTGAATTTACTACTTTGGGAGTACATTTAGAATAATTTCTCTCAATTATTCTGCCTCTTCTGGAAGTGAGTTGTGATACCATCACAATCAAGCTATATATTATCATATTCACCTTAGGGAATGAGTCTATACTTGTAATAATCAAAATTTTCATTCCCCGAAATGGAATATAATTGTTCCTTAAGTCTATTATATTTTGATAGTTTATAACTTCTTTCATGATATTACTACTTCAGGAGTAAATTGAGGCATACATATAATGTAATGTAGAGAATTTTTCTAACATATCTTATAATCATAACAAGCGCGTGAAAATATTATCACTTTTGATGATTATTATCATATTGTCCCTCCACGCATATATTCATACATTTAATCATTTTTTTAAAAAATATATTAGGCACTACTACCAATGAAGCATATTCAATGGGACAAATTTAATGTCTTTTTACCAAAAACATATTATTTTACCTTATCCTTTATTATATCATCAATATGGTGCATTGAGATTCAAACTCAACGAATTATCCATATAAAGACGTTTTAGGCCATAAATCAATGAGAATTAAACCCAACATCTTATCATCATAGTATATCGAGATTCTAATATGAGGTCTTACGCTTTTAGTGAGATGAAATATGAATCCACCGTCTTTCTCTCAATCAATGACATCATGAGTCAAATCGTGTAACTCACCTTTAACGCTTTGGTGAAATAAACGAATCCATTTTGTTCTTATTAGTCACTGCCTCACTGGATTTGATAGGTTAATTAACCTTTAACTTGATCCAATATCACCAAGTAAGCTTGTTTGTATGCTTAGATAAACCATGATTATAAATGATTCAAATCAAATGAAATAAATATTCCATCTACAAAATATATGCAAAAGTAATGCATTAACATACTTTAACTTATTTTCTACCTATATTTTTAGTTGCAGTGTTACCTGGTTGTCTTACCCATTTCTCAAGATTAACAATATGGGTTCATATAATGTAACTCAATGGTGAAGTTAGAGACTTTGTGCTGATAATGTGTTATGAAATATAAAACATAGAAGAAGAAGAACGGAGAGCGAACATAGAGTGATTCTTATTTCTCTTGAGGAATTCTTCAGAGGTCAATTACAATGAAGGAGAACCCCTTTATTTATAGGGAAAAACTAACTTTGTCCCAAAAGTTGGGGTTTCTAACTTTTTTCATAAATAGACATTCACTTTATATGATAATGCATTTATAATAAATAAAGAAAAGTAGAAGCTAGATATAGAAAAGTAACCCAAAAAAGCAAAAAGAAAGAAATAAAAAAGAAGAAAAAAACAAAAATAGGAAAAGAAAATAAAAAAGGAAAAAAAGAAAAAAGAAAAGAAAACGAAGAAAGAAAAATAGAAGCTAGAGATAGAAGAGTAAAAAAAAGTGAAAAGACAGAAAAAAGAAAAAGAAGAAAAATGAAAATAGGAAAAGAAAAAAAAACCAATAAAGAAAAAAAATAAGAAAATAAAAAAAGAAGAAAGAAAAATAGAAGCTACAAATAGGAAAGGAAAAAAGTGAAAAAAAAAACGAAAAAAAACTAAAATGAAAAAAGAAGAAGATGAAAAAATGAAAAAGAAAGAGAAAAAAAAGGACAAAGAGAGAAGAGAGAGAGAGAAGGAGAAAAATAAGGGAGGATGAGAAGCCACCAAAATATTGCTATTTTGTTATCACACTTAATTTTTTTAAAGTGTTGCTATTTAGGTTAATTATGAACTTAAGCTTGCTAGTCTCTATACTTTTCCCTCTGTTTGCTCCGTTATAAGTTTGGGTCACCCTCTTAAATAGTATATGTGATTTGCACTTTTTTTTAACTATAAAGTAGGTGTTTAAAGTGATTAAATTCATCATAATTCTACTATGTTCTTATTCTCTCAATGTTCTTTTTTATTTTCCTATATATACTTTGATTAAACATTTCTTATTTTTTCCCTCCTGCTCTGGATGAAGTTGTTATCTTTTAATTTTCTCTTTTATTTTATTTTAATGCAACAACCAAGAATAACATAGCAGCTCTGTAAGAATAAAATTGCAGCAATTGGGCAAAATGCAATTGTAGTAGTCAAGCAAAATATAACTGTTGTGCAAAATTCAATTGTAGCAGTTGTGAAATATTCAGCTGCAACAACCAAGAACATAACAGTTATGCGTAACTATGCAGTTACCAATATGCATCATATAGTAAATACTACTCGACAATTAAGTTTGAAATAACCAAAAAAGTGGACTGTATTGACCCTTTAGGCTATTTTCTCGATTTTCATGCTTTTTTGGTGTTTTGAGCCTTTTTATAACAGCTACATATCATTTATCACTTGTCAAAACTGTCGGTTCAACTACCAGATAGTTGTTTTAGGCTCATTTCTCTGTTTTGGAGCTTTCGTTGTTAAGGAATTGGTCTCGGACCAAAAATCTTAGTAAACGGCCTCGGATAAGAAATTCGACAGCACTAACAACTCTAGAACGCTGATTTTAGGCTGGAGGATCCTTGGTTCATGTCTCATGGCTTTCTGACCCATTTTGGGTTATTGGGTAGAATTTTTCTTAAAATAGAACTAGATATGGGACCCAT
The DNA here is from genome assembly GCA_030864215.1 of Capsicum pubescens. Classification (NCBI taxonomy): domain Eukaryota; kingdom Viridiplantae; phylum Streptophyta; class Magnoliopsida; order Solanales; family Solanaceae; genus Capsicum; species Capsicum pubescens. The sequence continues at coordinate 66,569,809 of CM061546.1, read as the reverse complement.
ATTTAATCAAAACGACCTTGAATAAAAATTTTGATGGTTCTGTTGAGTTTAAAATGTCAAATTTTGTATGGTAGCATAGTTTGTTTGCGCGCACAGATTTAGAATGAATCTCAAACACCCAATCGAAGTACATGTGGACTTAGGAGAATTTAGTGCAACCAACCGTTGCCCATCGCGTTTGCGAGGTTGGGGCCTTATTCATGAAGGGTCAACCTTTTGACCGTTGTAATCACGAACCTTCCCTCTCGCGTTCGTGATGAAGGGTCAACCTGACCTAATTTATTTTTTGTCTTCGCAATAGCGACCCTCAGGTATTGAGATCTATTTGGCTGCATTCGCAAAGGGTAACCTTACCAGGTATTACGATCTCTACCCTTGGCCTCCGCTATCATGAAGGGAAATTGGTTGACAGTATGTAATCCCTCTTTCCATATTTTCCCACCATTTTCTAAGTCCTAATCCGCCATTATTGAACCCTAGAGCTTGAAAACGAGTGAAAAATCATCCATTGAAGTTTAGGTAAGACATCCCAACACTCCCTGGTTATTTTTCATTATTTTTCCATCGAATTTCACTATTTTCATTATAAATTCCTATAATTTAGGTCCCAGATTCCTATACTTTAGGGGCTGATTTGGATCTCGATTTGTGACCTATTAATGGGGAGCCTTGGAGTAACTGGTAAAGTTGCTTCCATATGACCAGAAGGTCATGGGTTCAAGCCTTGGAAACAGTCTCTGGCAGAAATGCAAGGTAAGGCTGCGTACGATACACCCTTGTGGTGGGGCCCTTCTCCGGACACCGCGCATAGCGGTAGCTTTAGTGCACCGGCCGTCCTTTTGTTTATGCTCAATTTTTAAGCATACATTTCTTATCCTTTGAGGAACCTCGTGAAAGATTTAATTTTAAATTTTGTTTGTGGGCCCTGCAGGCCTGTTCTTGACCCAAATTTCGAAAGGAGTTTTATATACAATATGGATGTTGTCTTACTCTTAATAATATGTAGATTATGATTTTGATAGTAAGATGATAATTTGAGATCGTGGAGTAAAGATGAGCGATTTATGGGGGATTCAAGATTGTGATTCAACGTCGAGGTAGGCTTCGGTCTACTTTTTCCTATGAGATTGTGTATGGTATAGATTGCATGTTAGGTAGGGATGATAGGATATATTTATGACTAGTATGGCATGACTTATCCTACTTAGGGAATTTGGGATAGAAATGTGACCCGAACCTTAGCCTAGAATACTTAATCTAACCTTAAGAATGGGGATCCTATTATCCTTGTTTATGGACTTGTTTAGGCATAGATCTACATTACGGATCCTTTAATATAAGACTTACTATTTGACTGAGTAAATTTATCGGTACTTACCCGATTAGATCCTTTAGTGACTTTACGCCCTTATTTGTCGTAGTTTTTCAATTTCTGAGGTTTTATTATGTTAATTATATACTGTTGGGCCTGTGTCTACGGTTATGCTACCAATTGGAATCCATGTGAGTATTCTATCCTTAAAAAGGATATGATTCTAGTTTATAGATGCTTAGGCACTTATGATTGTATTGTTTGGATAATGGTGATGGCACACATACTTTTAGTCGTATTCATGCTTACTTAGTGGTATGATTCCCACCAACCCCTTGATTTTCTATTATTTTCTAAAAAAAGGATTTATCCCCACTTCTCACTTTAAAATGGATTCTTTTAGTAAGAATCATACCATCTTAATTTATGATTTATGAACTTTTGGAACTAAATGAGATATTTTGAAAATTAGACCGAGGTTGATTCCAGTCTATTATTAAATAACTCTTTTACCACTACTATTTACTTTGGTTGAGAGAGATTTCAATCATTTCTATGCTACTACAGATTTAGTCCCAACATCACTCCCGGGTAATGAATTTACAGATTTACACTCTTTTAGTCATGATTTGGGTCCGTGCACTTATTATATATATATATATATATATATATATATATATATTAGTACTGGATGGAGTAGATTGATTATGATAATTATTGGAAGTCCTGGTTCGAGACCAGGCAGTGTATACGAATATTTTAAGTCCCCTATGAGTCCCTTCATCCATAAGCCACAGTGCTAGAGAATGATGATCATTGTAGGTCCTGCCTTTGCAATCTTTTGAGCAGATGGGTATTATACACTTGTTACGTTATAACTCATGGATTGGACATGGTCGACGATTGGTTTATGTTGCATTCATTCATATGCATTGCGTATCACCAATATGATTATTTGGTGCTTATGTCTATCGACCTTATGGGGGGTTGTATAAGTATGAGCTATGATTGTTGTTTGTTGAGTGTTTGCTTGAACCTTCCGAACTTAGGAGGGCTTGGTTAGGTATTATTTGTCTAGACTAACCAGTTACTTTATTGTTGGTTTATGGTTAGTTCGTAGCAGGATGGTCATAGAATGGTACCCGAGATTGTCGATGCGTTTTTGATTCCTTATCTTTCTTTATTTGATAAGTCATATTATTGATAGGTTACCTCATGGTTAGAAATTATTGTTAGAGATCCAAATTATATTAGTATTGGCTTTCTTACTTAGTTATAAGCCTTGAGATGTTAGGTTGGCTACCTCAGGTTATTATATTTTAGTTTAGTCCTATATAGGTGTGCGTATATATATATATATGATATTACTGTATATCAGCCTCTTTCCTCATTTATTCATATCATATATGTATCTTTTGGCCTTGTATTACTACTATATATCTTTCGTTCACTCTTCATTTGTATATTGACTAGTGAAATACGGTATTGCAATTTAGTTCCTGAATATTGTTAGAATAGGATTGTTTACACTTTCTGCTCCATTAGCATGATTATGTTTAGTTTCTTGAATAGTTTCCTGTTGTTTATATTCCTTCTTTACCTGTTATTTATACTTGAATTATTTTTGAAGCTTAGTCGGTTGATGCCTACCGAGTACCACTGTTTGGTTCTCATACTGCACTTTTGCAGCGTGCAGATCATAGTATGAATTTTTGCTGTTGATGTGTGTATCATGCAAAACCATTATGGATTGGAGATTTGGAGTAAAATACTGATGTTCAGAGTATTTCTAATCTTCCTTATATTAATTTGACTTAGTATTTCATAGATGGTTTGTACATATACATTTATTCTGTATTTCAATTTGTACTTTTTTGTATTAGAAGCTTTTTTACTGACTTCACCAAGTTTTGGGATTATTTTATATATTAGACTCCTTATTAGAATCATTTTCCGCTGCTTTCTTCCTTTCTCTTGATAAACCATTACTCATCATTCTAGACTATGGGTCGGCTTGCTTATTAGTGGGTTATAGTAGGTGCTATCATGACTGTAGAAATTAGATCGTGATATTGGTATTAGAGCCTAGGTTTATCGGTATGTTGCTACAAGAGCTAAGCGTCTAGTATAGTCCTACGGATTGGTATGGAGATGTCTGTATCCTATCTTCTGGAGGCTATAAGGCATTCTTAGGAAATTCTATTATTGACTCCCTACTGTGTGCTCATATTTCTATGAACTTATAGTACTTCTTTTGACTCCTTTATTTCCTAAATGGATAACTCGAGGTTATCGATAGATGCAGATGGGACTTTAACACATGTTACTAGAGTTTTAGCTCTGCATCGGGCTAGGGAGTTATAGACTCATGTCGAAGATCTTCAGTGTTAGCCAGAGAAATTTAGGGGCCAGCGTAGGCTCAGGTAGAGTTTGTGACCACCTCAGTTCTTCAGGATCTGGTGTAAGGGATTTTAGTATTTTAGTGGATACCCCACAACTGGAGATGATATCTGGTACATCGAATGGTTCTCAGAACGGAATTGGATTTATTGGTGTTTAGTAGGGTTTCTTATCAGTTTTAGAGTATGAGATTTGATTTCTCGACAGGGCCAGTCATACTCCTATATTATATCCTTCAGATCATGAGATGGTGAATGGATTTACTAGAGAATTAGCTTTACCACTCCATTTGCGTTAGAACATTTGATTGCAGTTGGATCTACTTTCTTTTAGGTTGTTGATTATGCGAGGGCTAAAAAAGGCATGTATTAATACATATGAAGGTGGCGGTAAGAGGCCATGCTATCAGTACAATGTTATTGGTATCCCATTTGAGAGTAAGGGTACTCCCAACAAGGATCAGCATCACTTGAAACCTATTAGTTTCGTACAAATAATATCTTAGGCTATAACTGGGTCTTAGATCAGTTGTTGTGTCACAATGGGTAGAGTTCTTTTCATATATTGCAGAGTATTTGGTATTAGATCTGCAAGCCGTGGCAGATGTTTTGGATCAACGGGTGTAGTGCATCCGAGAGTCCTAGGGGCATGTTTGGACTGTGGAGAGGTTGGTTATTGGTTTATGAAGTTACCCAAGTGTGAGTTTGTAACTCCCTGAGACTACCCCCTGGACATCACACGGTGCTTAGGACCATAAGTGATCCCAAGCTAACCCTTGTACTGGCATAACTCATGAGCAACTGAATAAAATACATAAATCTGAACGAAATAAGCGAAAGATTAATCTTTTCTGAATATGATCAATACAAAACTATATTAAAATGATTACAACCCTTATTATATGAAACAAAACTGGAATCAAATACATTAACTCTACTAACTGTCTATGAAGCCTCTACTAGTATTGACTGTAGGTAGTCGAGACATGACCCCAACTATCCCGAATCAATACGTCTGAATAAAGAAAAATAAAATACTACTCAAACTATGACTGACTCGAGTCCTTGAATCAAAAGGACTCATCACCTACTGACTGGAAGCTGCAAGCTGTCTGAATATGATGTGCGCACTACAACTCGTACCTACATTATGAGACAATGTAGCACATAGACATATATATGGATCAATACTTTTGGAATGTACTGAGAATGTGGGGGTGAATGCATAATTAAAAACAGTAACTAAAGGTACATATAACTTGTAAAGAATGCATGATAAGTGTAAATGACTCACATTGGCTTGAATAACTGAAAGCTAAAAATCACAAATCATGAATAATAAAGCATACTGTATAAATCTTGTGAGCCATAACACTCAGTTCTAAAAGTTGTACTTGTATTTTGTTTTCAAATCATGCAATCTAAGTGTAGAAAGGACTCACCTTTATCATATGAAAACTAAAAGCTGAAATTCTGTAACTGATGTCTTAAGTAAGGCAATATCTGAGTAAATTTGTGAGCCTTTACACTTAATTTTTGAAAGTTGTTCGGTTATTCTTTTCCTGTTAGGACTTAGGGAGGTTCTTATAACTGACATACACCACGTGAGCTATCATGGTGTCCAACGTTTTGTTCCCTTGAGGGGAAAAGCTTACGTAGGGAAGAGCTGTCATACTCTTGCCAATGAGTAGGACCTGAGCTAAGTGATCACAATTTGTATCTGCATCCATATAAATGGGAATAATCCTAATCTATACCTACATTGGCTCATAGTTTTGGGACATGTGAACTGAGACACCTACCCAACTCGGTGCTAAATACTACTCCCTTTACTTATATGCTTATTCTGTAGGAAATCCACCTTAAAACCAGCATAAGGGTTTATAATGAAAATCAGTTATGCAACTATCTGTTTTAAACTGTATTCAAAACTAATCTGTGTGGATTCCATATCCTAGCTGAGGATCCAAAAGATCAAATCTTTTTAAAATCTGAATATATGCTTGTCAAAGAATTTTTAACATCATATTTCTTGAAATATCAAGAGCTAAACTTAGGGCTTATAACCCATGCTTGAAAATCATGTCAAATCATAACAAAATTCATGCTCAATAGAAATAATCTTGAAATACTTTAACAATTCTAGTCAAGACAATGAAATTCAAATCTTAATGTATATAAAAATCAATGCACACGCATAAACATGCGAAAATAAAGATGCAATTCAACACTTAATCACTTGTAACTTCATAGACTTCAAATAATGATAATTGGGTATGAATCCTAGACTGCAAATCATATAAATTCAACTTTAAAAATTAGTTTTGGGCACAAGGATGAAAAGAGTATCCTTGTTCATAACTCCACATACCTTAAACAGTTTGCATTTGATGTAGAAAGCTTGACTTTGAAACCCTTGGAGATGATCTTGAAAGCTTTTCCTGAGATTCTTGGATTAGGGAACTTAATTCTTGATTTTTCTTGAAGAGATGTAGAGATTGTGTCACGACCCAAACCAAGACACAGACCGCGATGAGCATCCCAAACCATGAAGGCCGAGAGACCTTCTATACTAGCAATCATATGCACAATTCATAAACTATAAGGAAATGCAGAAAATAAAATAGAGTCATGGTCTTCCAATTTCAACAGGACCCAAATCCATCTAACACCTGTCTACGAAATCTCTATTAACTAAAAGAAAACAATATCTATTTGAAGACTGAGACAAGACCCCCGGTCGAACCATAAACTAAAAATAATTAAATCATGAGATAAGGCCTTCTGAAATAAGAGAGGTTCACCAACTCCATTCATCTAATAATGGTCTACAGCTTAGCGGGACCCTAGGACTAATCCTCAGATCCTGAAATATAGAGGGGTCAATACAAATGTACTAGTACGCAGAGCAATCCAAAATAATATATTTATATATAACATACGTGAGAGCAATTCATAAAACATTTTACATATGATATATGAAAACACATGGGCAATCTTAAAAGATTTTAACACATTTCTTTGAAACCACAAACCACTCTTTATTTTACTTCTGTGCTAAATGGTACACCCTACAATCTGTAATTTCATGGGCTATATGAAATCCACTCTTGATTCGGCGGCCAAGCCCCCAATCTAAGTTTGCCGCAAGGATTGGAGTATCTATAAGGGGAACACACAACATCTTACATCAGGGTGACAAAATCCCCAATCAAATCAGCATGTCATGGTAGTGCACAAGATCACAAAGCTGGGCTCCTAGCCATAGTCCCAATTTGCGATGACATGAATCAAGGTTCATAAAATCACGAAGTATGGTACCTATCCTGTGTCGGCAAATCACGGTTTCTAGCGTTAAGTCTTTCAACTCATACTTTCTTCGGACAAACATCTAACTCTCTTTAAGCCCATTTTTAACCTTTTCTAAACATGTATCTTTCTAAATTCAAAATCTGAGTAAAATCTATATTTTAGTCTGTCCTGAATCAGCTATGGCATTCATCTGTTTTGGTATCGGCATACCAAGACTTAAAATTCATATTTCTCATCCATACATTATCAAGTTACAACTCTTTTCAAGCAAAACAATGTTTAGACCATCAAATCAATCAAATAATGCAAGAGAGTTCTTATTTTCATAATGTATTTCAAACTATGCAGAGATTCTCTCTTTTCAACATTTCGTCAAACATGTGGTGATCCAAGTATTTTGTGACAAACTATGCAACTCTTTAAAATCATCACTTCTCCTTTATATAAACAAGAAACAAACTTCCTCTCTTCAGTTCATAACAAAAAACAAGTCTCAAACAATATTAAACTCACTTGTCTCATGCTTCTCAATATGCATTTGAAATAATCTATACCATATGAAAACAATGGGGATTCATATCAAGAAAGGGATTCTATATGTTCTCTCAATTCAATCTTCAAATTAACTTACATACATACTTGTATACGAATACAAATCAAATTTAGGGGAAAGGCCTCAAGACCAAAGCATTATATCTTTGAAAGAATTCAAAATGAATGATCTTTAATATAATTCAAAACCCTTCATGAACTCATGATTTCTCAATATTTAATCATTAATAATTTTTTTTTTCACCATGACCATGTAGTTTAGGAAAACCCTACGAACCTTAAATTACAAAGTTTAAAGAATAAAACTCTAGTCTTGATTTGTTCCTTGGAAATCTTGGACTTAAGGAGTGATTTTCTTGATTTCTTGTTCTTGGAGGAAACCCTAGTTTGATCTTATATTTTTGAGAGTGAAAAGAGGATTTTGATGTTGTATAACTGATAATGACGGACTAAAAATGTTTAGAATATAATTTTATTCGTGTGACAAGTTTCTGGGAAGGAAAAGTACCAAAATACCCCATTAAAATGCACTTTTTGCGCGATTCGACCTCAACTGATGGTTTGGTTGACAGACCGTCAGTCTGGTGACAGACCATCACTCCAACCGTCAGTTCTTATCCATAAATGAGCTTACTGCTTAAGTCTTGCTAGAAAACTTGATGGGCCATCACTGGTTGACGGTCCATCAGTCTGGCCACCGCACCTCGGCAGACTGACACCTCTCAGTAAAATAGGCATAACTTTTTACCCCAATATTCAATTAAAACAAAACTAGTGGAATTGGAAAGAGGACTCAAAGAACTTTCATTTTATATATAGTAGGATCCCTTGTTCGTTATATACAAAAGTTATGGTCGATGAAAGTTGACCCAAGTTTAGACACACACTAAAACTCAATCAATACAAAAGCTTTCAACTCGTCTTAGAGTTAAGGGACCTCTATGATCTCAATTCATGACCAAATAGATTTACACACTACATAATTGATTAACACACTAAATTTTCATACGATTTATTGGCTTTTGGATTACATTCTAGCCCAAAATGCGAGGTGTTACAGATTGTGATGGAGTTTTGAAGTTCTTGGATGGAGGCTAGAGTTTGTTCTTCAGAGAGGGAGACTTTATTGGAGAGTAATTATGAGTAAAGGGGCAACTAATGCTCCTTGGGGGCTGAAATTATGTGTTATGGATGGATTTGGGTGAGGGGAAGTGACCAAAGTGCCACTAGACCCTTTAGGAACTGAAGCAGTGTGTGAAAAAGCTCTGTATCCCATCGTATATTGCAGTAGGGACAGCAATTCATCACGTCACTTATCGCGTCGAGCAACCAACGTGCCGCACCCCAATTGCGTCATCTTACTACCTCACACGAAAAATGCCATAACTTTTTACTCGGGTATCGGATTAAGGCGAAATTGGTATCATTGGAAAGCTAACTCAATTTTCTACAATTTGGTTGGTCTTGAGATGAAAAATTCTATATATATAAAAATTTATACATGTTCAAAGTTGACCCTAGTAGAATCAAATGCAAAGATTTAGCCGAATCAAAGACTCTTAGCTCAACTTCACTCTAAGTGCTTCCTATGAATATTTTCACCTCGAGATCACTTCACACACTAGGATAATGACCATGAAACTTATATCAACATGGGAATAATTTGGATTGGAGCTCATACGCGTAGGAATGATGGTTAGAATTCTAACGAGAAAATATGAGATATTACATTATCTCCCCTTTGGAATTATTCATCCTCGAATGATGGATAAGAATTTGTTGAAGCCTTAGAGGTGCAAAATAACATGGACATGATATGTCTTTTAAGAAAGTATATAATTGAGCTGAAATATTAAAACCCTTTATCAAGAAACTGATTTCTAAGCTGACTTGTCTTTACTTACTATAAGGAGCTGATTCATGCTAAGAGTTTAGAATTCGCTTGAAGTGTTCATTATACAATCATACATATAGAAATACAAAGTGATAACTTATGTAAGCACGAATCATAAGATAATGAGACTAAGATCATACAATGGGTATTACATCATCTGAGCTGGAATACTTGGAAAACTAAGATCGATCACTGAACACTTATGAACTGAATCATGACTAAATATCTGAATTGTAGATATGATGCATGGACTGAACTGAATTACCTCATGGAATAGCCATACTCATGAAACTTTGGTTAGTAAGACTTGATGGAAAGTTGGAAATATATAGGAGCATATCTGCTTGATTGCTAAACTAAATTACAGGCTATATGAACTGAATCATACTGACCTCTCATACTTAAATAGAGTAATTCTTCAATACTCTTCTACAAAATTCTACTAATGTTAGGGAGCAAAGAATTTTGGGCATGATCTGAACAAGACATCTGACTAAGAAGTCACAACATTGACACCACTCTATAGCATGGAATATAGACATATAGAATATAAGATAGGATAGAATTACTAGGCCTTAGGCAATGCAACTTCTTACTTTCAAGCTTAGCAACACTTCTCGATACTATTCCCCTTAAATACCATACTCATTTGATTCAACTTATCATTCTCACATGGGCATTGATAAATCTATCTACTAATGTCTAAACTATACTAAATCCTCCCAGCATGATCAAGCCTAACTCAAAATCACAAGGTACAACCCTCCATACCATAATAGCAGTCTAAACCACATGATTTAATCTTCTATATCTTTTAGAGCTCACACCCTAAGCATAATATGCACTGCATTGCTACCTATCAATGTGAAATATGACGCGTCGCGTTGCTACTCATCAATGAAAAATGCAATGCGCCACGACCATATCATGGAGACTCACTATTTTAACTATCCAAACAGGTCTCAAACCTCACCCAAAAAATCATAAACTTACCCTAGATGTGCTATCAACAACCCCAATCATGATTCAACTTAAAGGTTTATATTTCGAGGTCGGGAAAGTCGGAAACTAACGCGCAATACATTCATCCACTTATACACCAACATGACATTCAAGCCTATTGTTATAACCACATATGAATGTATAAACAAACACCTAAAATAGCATACTTCTCATATTCGCTAAACCTCTATCAACAACAACTTTCTTGCACTGTTCTTAAGAAGACATACCTATAATTCTCAACTAACTATGACATATATAAAATATTTACCACAGTATTCTTTCATCCTTTAACCTTAGATATAAAAAGCATAAATAATCTTTCTTAATGAGGGTCGTCAACTCTCTCTCATCTAAACCATTGCTTATTCGTTATCACTATCTTAACACAAGGAAAGGTCACTGAAAGGTTAGAAAATAAGGACCTGAAACATGAAGGGGTACTAAGCATAACTGGACACTTTAATAAGGCCTAAGGAATAAAGTATCAACATCATGAATTTACCAAAGAAATCTAAACTTCGGGCATACATGACATAAATTGAATTTTTCTAGTATCATGAGTTTCTGAGAACTGATCATACCCTGAAACATGAGTTCATGCTTATCATAAGTTATTCAACATAAGACTGTAGTTCATAGATTCATGAGGATAACTCGAATCACAGAGTGAAGCTGTTACTTACTTACCAAAAGCTGAGAATGGACTTGAGCACACATGAAGTGTATAAGCACTAACCTTTGGCATAGATCTATCATGCAAGACATGGATTTGGTATGATAATGACTGAAATCCAAGGAATGATCTAGTGTAAGAAGGGGTCACTATCTTATCATAACTCTTAGAGGTAGTTACTTAGTACCTTAGTTGGAGGTTGTTACTTAGTACCTCAGTTAGAGGTTGTTACTTAGTACCTTAGTTAGAGATTCAAAAGCTTACTCCGGGTTTGGACATACTCAGATTCGTACTCCTTTGGGCATATCAGGACTATGGATTTAGACACAATCAATATAGGTGCATTTTGATTTACTATATTTTACCTTCTATTTGAGTTGAGTTGGGGTTTTCATACCCATGGATGATTTTATACCTTTGATGTTACTATATTAGTTATTGTAGCCTGTGTAGATTTTTATGCTTATGTGGCTACCCATGTAGATGATTTCTTTTACTATTGGATTGATAGATCAGTATTGTGTTTCCCTTGGGGTGTTTTACTTGGGTTAAAGTCTCATTTCCTTTGGCATTATGGCCTTGTTACGACCTTAGAGTGGTATTGGTTATGTTTTTTTGGTGCCTCTTGCACCTTATGTTGTTGGCATTATTATTTGGTTGTTATTGATTCTTACTTGATAGGCGGCTAGTCTTCCTTGTGATTCTTATGCGTTGGCCTAAACAATAAACTCTATTAGTTGACTCTCTCTCTTTTAGTGAGGTGAAGTTGGTTGTTTTCCTTCTACTTGCAAGGTTAGATCAATTGTTAAGTGGTTTGTGATAGTGAAGGTAAGTTTTGCCTTCCATGGCTTTGTTGTGATTCTAAAGTTTGTAATTCAATTTTATTTCCTATTTTTGGTGTTGAAAAGTCTAAGGCTTGCTTTTCTGGTTTGTTAGGTTCATCTCCTGGTGAAAGTCTTGATATTGGTAATGGTGTTGAGTTGGTTACTCTATTTTTCTATGATGTGGTTCACGGATTAGTTGAATCGAAGTTGTTTTTTATAGGTGATTTTGGAAATTTCATTTTTTTGTAATTGATTAGCCTAATGTGAATTGGTGGAATGCTTCAGTTTGATGATATGCGATTGTGTATCAGTTGTTAGTAACCAAAGTGGGTGTCATTGGGTGTAAGTATTCATTTCCATAGATGGAGTATTGGTTTGACCAGATTCAGGCTAAGGTTGTATTTTTCTGAGTTGCTCGAGCTTTAACTACCATTAGTACTCTTTGCAGCTTTGGGGAGTTCTTGGTTATGACTTGTGTTATGTCTTCAGTGGATGTGGATTTGATAGTTTGTATCTTTAGCCTGTGGTTTATCCTCAGATGTGGTTATGTTCTTCGGTAATATTTCAGTTTAAGCTCTTGCGAGAACCATTGGGGATATGCCGATTTCTGATGGTGAGGTTGATTTGGGTGTTTGGCCTTAGTTAAGACTTGTTGGCTTAAGTTTTGAATTTTGACTCTGTTGAATAACAACTTGAATTTCATGATAGATTGTTGCATAGGGATATTTAATCATCAACAAGACGGTTTAGATAGTTGAGATCGAGTAGTTTGACGTCGATGCTGAGATTATAGCTATGGATTGCGTAACTTCATTGTAGCCCCATTTCTAAATTCGTTTTAGTTGGGAATTTATTTATAGTCATATTAAGCGTACTCATTACCTATTATCTTATCTTTCATCGATTTAAATGGGTTATGCTTGAGGGATAGTCCATTGGCATACATTATTTATTTTAACTGCTTTAGACCTTGATTCCTAGATTTCATTAGAATTTTAATGCTCTGCTCAGCAGAAAAAGTGTGCTTAAGTTGGACTTAGCATGGGTTCATCCATATGTGGTGGGATGTTTTGGTGCGAACCGCTCAATTTTGAGAGATTATGCTTGGAATTCATGATTATTGGTTTCGAGGGTCATCCGGGCTAGTTGTAGCTCTAGATAGAGATCGCAGGCTTTGATCATCTCTATTTATGTATCCAGGTAACTCCTTATGGGTTTATTTTTATGCTTACCATTATGGATTATCAGTAGATCAACTTCGATCTCTCGCAGTTAGTATGATGTGATTGCTCGGTTAGGACTCAAATGACATTCTATACAAATCAGACTAAATAGCAGGTTTGGAAAGACAAATAGTTAGATTGGGAAATTGGAGTTGGTTGCATGATTCATGCATTGGATTTTCTTTAGTTGGTTGAGTTTCTGCTTAATTGTGCTCGTATAAGCATGATATTAGTGTATTGTGGATTGAATTTGCATGAATTAGTCATTCTCGATACTGTTGGAGGCCATGTGGTTGTTGAGAATGAGTTTTAGTTATTTGATAAGTGAAGTAAGAAAGTTGGTGAAAAAGGGATAGCTTTGTCGAAATTCCTTGAAAGCATTGTTTGTTCTTAGAGTTTTTTTGGGGGGTCATGCTCTACGCATACGGGCTTAGTACCTCGTTCTTTTGACCTTTCGATCACTTCCTACTCGATCGAGTGGTATGACTCAAAGAATGCATTTATGTAACACTCCAAAAGTCCTTAAGATCATATATTAGACTTAGCCTAAAACACTAAATGAAAACCAGTAGATTTCCCTTAGAATGACTCATTGTATGAGTTATACAGTGAGGCCACTAGTCATGGGCTGACTCATGGTAAGCAATCAGTAGCTAGCCTAGTCCTAGTGGTTACAACTCAGACCACGAGTCATGGCCAACCAGGTCGAGTTATGATGTTAACCATTCTGAGCAATAGACCAAATATCCTGAAAGATGAAATTTTCTTCCCAGTGGCCATGACTAGATGACCCGACCCGACCCGAGGCCTTGTCGTAATGGGCATCCCAAGTCCAACCAGGACCATAGACCACCCCCGTTACCCAACCCAACCTCCAACCACATGCCTTGAGTTGGCTGAATTTTGAGCATATAATAAGATAGCGCATGTATACTAAAATAGACTCTCGGATAGGTCCATAACCATCACAAACCTGAATGAGTCCAACCATCCGTTGCCAACCAATAACCATACCATAAACCAATCCATACATCCTATGCCAAATGAGTTCCAAATATATTTATATATATATCCAAATCATAATGGAACAATCATAAATCAAGTTTAGTCCACCGGTATTAGCCCTAATACCAATGCCAATACTAAGGCTGACACTAATACTGACACCGCCCATACCAAACCATAGTAGTTCCACAAAGCCTCTATCTAAAAGAAAAACAATATCCAGTTGGGACATGCCCCTAACCATAGCCAAAACCAATTTTCATAAAGTAACCAAAGTATGTAAAGACATATATGAATGAAATGGAGCCTTCTAGAATATGGAAGCTCACCACTTCAATCCAATAGCTGATCTCGAATCTGATCAATAAGTAGGAGAAGTAGTATACCGGTTCCTGTATCGGGTGGTGATATAGCTGCCATAAGACGGGTTAGGGGGTGAACGCTAGCAAGTACTCAGGATAAGGATAAAATAATGCCAACCTTTAAAACCAAGTAAACCAACCATATGCATACAGAACCATACATAGATACATATATAACCATGTCGGGAAAAGGAACTGGGATTAGCATGCATTTAAAACCATTAACCTGGGTATGTGTAGCTTAACCATCCTAGAACTATCCACGGGATATTAGGTATAGTGTAACCCCCTGAACGAGCCCTGATGTGTGTAGCCACATGAACTGGGGATACCACAAGTGTAGGGGATTCTCGAGTACCCTTCTCTCTCCATGATACATATGTACAAATATACTTAGGGGATTCCCGTGTACCTTGTAAGTATCATATATGGTTGTCATGACCAATCCTTATGTCGGTAAATATGAGTTTCCAGTGTCCATCCATTGGACTCACACCTTCCACGACTATCTATCATACCCCACTATTATTGCCCAATTAAAACCAATACCACATAATCAAACCACTATTGCATTCATTATTAACCAAGGCTATAAGTAGTGGTATCATCATACTGACTATAGCTTGTAAGAAATGTCCTTATCTAACCTTTTAAGAAAAAGAGATTCCTATGTACCCGTAGATTACATTATTAAGTTACTTAGAGGAATCCCATGTACCCTACAAGTGTTTCATTATCATGTTTTCTTGGGGGATTCCCTTGTACCCCACAAAGATGTTCAATTAACCATAACCATGACCACCAAGACCTTACCAATTAACCATTCCTAACCATTTAAACTATTTAGGGTTTCATTACCAAGTTATGCCATGCAATAGTTCAATGAAAGTCCAACGATTTAGCCAAAAGTATTCTCATAGGAGTTTTATCAAACATGTTGGGGAAATAGTGTTTCCAAAGACATAACCAAGTACCAATTAACCCCATGCAACTAAATGTTCAAATCATCATTATAACATGAAAACCACAAGTAAAAGACATGGGAAAACCATAACCAACTATTATAACCAAAACCCTAAACATATATTTGAAAACCCAAAATCATACAACAATTATGCCATGAAAACAATTCATTAAAACATTTCTTTAGTTGAAATAACAATGAGGGAGAAGTATCTTTCCTTAGATTGAGAAGAATATGAGAAGAAGGTGAGAAGAAATCACCCCTATGAGCCTTAATTGACCACCTATTGATGAAACCCTAGCCTTTGTTTAACCCAAGAGCCTTTAGAGATTTTGAGAGAGTTTATAAGTGTTTTAGATTAGAATATTAGGGTAAATGATTTCCCAAAAGAGTTATAGGTCATGGGGTCCCAAGGGGTTATAAGGGGAAATGTCTAGATTACCCCCATATTAAACTGCATAAAATTCCTGCAGGAGGGTACGACCACCCCACACGACCTATACCCTTGGGTACGAGTAGTACCTACCACTCGTATCCAAAGTAGAACCTCAACCCCCAAACTGACTAACACACAACTCCAAAGTCCCACTCATACCCAATCATATGATTGGTACCCATAAATTGTACCCATAATAGAATCAAGAGGAGTTGACACTGTCCATCTTACGAGTTGGACTATACCACTCGTACCCTATAGCATGACCCATGGTGAGCCACTCGTACTTGGATACACGCTAAGTTACTAAGTTTAAGATTAAATGAAGGAAAACCCAGCCCTACGACCCATCACCTACCATACGACTCATACCCACCAAAGTCATACCCATTTCAGAAACTCAACCACCCAACACCACCATCACCGGACAATATAGGACTATCAAAATACGAGTCATACCCCATCATACGAGATGTACCATAATCGTATGATGTCCAGAAGCCAAAAACTATGAAAATTTTCTAAGGGTCAAATCCCAGGGTGTTTCACTAGAGGCCATGAGTCAGATATTGACTCGTAGGTTTAGGGTACAACTAAACCAAATTTTTTAGTTATGTTTAAAAAAAGGGTATTCTCATATTTTCGTATGACTGAACCAAAAATTTTAGTCACATTTTAAAAAGGGTATTTTCATATTTCCTTATCTTTTACACATATGCTACGTTATTTTAAGGTCTGTTAGGAGGGGGTTAAAGGGACTTATTTCATTTCTTACCCCAAACACTTAGAAACTTCATAAGAGAGTGGTTAAAATCTCTCAAGGCAAAAAACCTAGGGTTTTTCTCAAGTTCAGAATTTCAAGCTTTCTTACATGAATTCTCAAACTCAAGTATGTGGAATTTTAGCAATGATTATCCTTTCACTCTTGTGTCCTAAAGTAATTTATGAATTTCAGTTTCTCCATGATTTATGATTTAAGGTTCATACCTAAGTTATGGTTTTCTCTTAAACCTTAGTTTTCTTGTGATCCCTATGCAGTTATGACATGTTTTCAATGATATTATATACAACATGATACTATTCTATAAGAAATAAATACTAGCATGATTCCAAGTAAATTTCATCGATTCTATTATTTCAAAGCAAGTTTCAAACTATTATGATTTTAGAACAAACAAGCATGATGAGTTTTTAATATACATACTTTCAGAATAATCGGATCCTGACTAAGTTCTTAGAACATTAATTTTAAATGAGCTACCTATACATTATCAGTTTTGGAGTAGTACTTAGCACTGAATTAGACTAGGGCCATAATTTCACCCAAAGTTCTAGGACAAGTGCCACCATAGATTTATTTAGCCCTCCTAGTTTGGGCCTTAGTATAGTGATGACGCCACCCTGGAAAGGTATTTTGGGTCCTCTTGATAGGGTGCATATCTCAGACTCCATTTTAGCTCATGTGATTTATGTCGGTTAATAGACTCTTCCATAGACTCAGACTCAGTATATTTGTATAGGACCCTTAGATTAGTTTAACTTGCAGTGTATTATGATTTTTAGAACATCTTTACATATCAGCATCTATGTATATCATTATGGATCATTGTATTATAGTTCAATTTTTTGCACTCGATTTGCATTTAGTACAACTTATAATTTTATGTTAAAATTACATCATACCATAACTTACCATAACTACTTAAAATTTCAACCTTATAAAATAATTACATAAATCCCTGATTTTACTCAAAAGCTTGGATACACCATCTGTGTAAAATTAGGTGATGTATCCATGTAAAATTAAATCATGTATCTGGAAGAATGTGATGTATTCGTGTGGACTAAATTAGTGATTTTTTGTAATTTTAGAAAAAGTCGGAATAAGAAGTAATTAGCTTCAAAAGGGTTGGGATTTATGTAACTTTTACTTATTTTATAGTTGTATATGTTACATGCTTAGTACACATAAAGTACTGACCACACACTCTCTTTTGTGATGTATCGTCTTGTGATGTTGGTTTAGATGCTCAATCTTAACATCACGGTTAGTATGTTTCAGTACCACTTCAGCAACTACTAGTGGTGAGTCCTCATCATTCAAAAATGAGAGTTGTTATTGCTTTCCTTTATTTTATCTGTTTTAGTATTTAGAGTAAGATCACAATTTCTCATTAGTAGTAAAGGATTTTCAGACATAGAGTTAGATATTTTAGCTTTTCAATTCTTTTTAGTATTAGGATTTTATTCAGAGTTGATTTTAGTCCAGATATTTATATAAATATTAGTTTGGCTTCCGCACAGTTATTTAGTTGATTCAGTTTATAAGCATTATTTTATTTAGCTTGGGGTCACTTGTGACTTTGTGCATCGTGTTACGTCCAGAGTGTAAAGTGAGAGCCCATTACTATAGGCCTCATGGATAGTTTTCCTAAACCCGAGGAAAAGTTTAATTCTATTTTAGTGATTATGGATAGGTTAAACAAATAAGATCATTTTGTTTTAGTAGAGACTAATTACAATATAGAGAGGTTAGCTAAGATCTACATGTAAAAGATTGCTTGGTTGTATGGTGTTTCTATTTCCATTATTTTAGATAAAAACACTATGCTTACATTATATTTTTGGAGTTTTATGCAGTGAGAGTTGGGCACTCAATTAGATATGAGTACAACTTTTCACCCCCAGATAGATGGTCTGCCATAGGTCCATTCAGGTGTTGAAAAACATAATTCGAGCTTGTGTGATTGACTATAATGGTCGTTGGGATCAGTTCATGCCTTTGGTGGAGTTTACATATAACAATTACCATTTGGGCATCCAAAAGGCTCCAGTTGAGGGATTGTATGGTACAAAATATAAATCTCTAGTGGTTGGTTTGATTCTTTTAAAGTTAGGCCATAAGATACAAACTTACTGAGAGATTCATAGGTAGGGTAAAGTTAATACATGACCAACTTTTGATAGCCTAAATTAGGTATAAGGACTATACAAATAGAAGGATTTATGCTTTAGAGTTCATGATTGGTGAGAAAATTATGTTGAAAATATCACATATAAAGGGTATGATGAGGTTTGGGAAGAAGGACAATCTTAATCCCAGATTTATTAGTCCTTTTCAGATTCTTTGATTTATTAGGGAGGTGGCCTCTGAGTTAGCCTTACATCTGGGCCATTTAGTCATGCATCCAGTTTAATTTTTTTTCCATATCTTCATGTTAAAGATGCCATGACACAAATTACTAAATTGTATGGGCATCTACTCTATTCTAACTAGATAAGATATTCCTTACCATCCAACCAATCATTATGAAAAATTTCAAAAAAAAATCCTTATTACAGTTAAAAAAATTCAAATATATATATTTGACATAATCATAAAACCAAAACTCTTACAACATTTAAGAAACAAGATACACAACTTACAACATTAACCAAGACTTAGCTTAGGCATTTACAAGAGTTTCTAATACAATAACAAAAAAAATAAAAGATACAGATCCCCCATAAGAATAGGATAAGAAGAAGCTGCTAATGAATACTTGCCACTTGAAATAAGAAATCTCAACTGATCTTGCAATCATATCCCAAAAAGGGGATATAACAAGAGTAGTATCCATATAACCACATGTACTAGTAGGTATCATTGACCAACTATGGTTAGATCACATAAGAATCATATAAAAATTATAAAAAGAAAGCATGACAATTTATATATAACAATTTAACTATAATGATCCATTTTGTCATTATTGAATCCTTTGTGATAAAGGAGTAAAAATTTTAATTTTCATTCTCTAATATGAATTTGAGTCCACAATAAAATTTACTTTGTCTATCGTACCACCTAAAGCATTCATGCTAGGATTTGAGCTTTACGATGTTTATAAATAGACTCAAACTCAATGAAATTTATTTTTTCATAAGTATTAATATCAGTTCTTTAGTATGGAAGTGCATCAGGTATTTACTAAGGTCCTGCAAAACTCCTAGCACAAAGTTAAGTTGGAAGTATCCTTACCGATTGAGTTTCGATCTAAGTTTAAACTAGGTCAACTTCAAATGAGCACTACTCCTAGAATATGAAGATTTGTACGACCTAATACCCACTAAATGAAAGATATTTGAGTTTTCTTTCCATAGACACCAACCGTTCATTAATCCACTTCTTTAGTAAAGATTTATGACCATTTTACTAAAGACTATCTGTATTGAAAATCTGAGGCCTCTATAGTATGATTCGAGCAGTTAATATGCCTATTTTGGCCGAATTTCAGGTCTAAAACTCAAAAATCTCATTCCAAAACCCTAGAGGGGAAATTTCCAAGGTCTAAAGTGAAAATCCTTTATTGAGGTAATATTTTTACTTTCTTTTAATGTTTATTAATTCTTTTGTCTTCTAGAATTATTGGGATGGGAAATTATGGGGAAATTATTGGAGATTAGAATCCCAGGTTCATGAAATTATGGGTAAAACCTATGTGTATGTGTAATATCACCTAGAATTTCTTTTAGATTATGAACTAATGATTCCTAGCATGAATTTATTATTCTAAATCATGATATTTGATAGTGGGAAACCTAGAATTCTATATAAATTATACTTTTAGCTTTAAAACTCCATTAGTGAAGATAATGTGAGTATGATAGAACTAGTTAATGATTAATTAACCCTTGGATAATGTTATAGACCATGAATATGATAGAATTAGTGAGTTTGAATTTTCAAAGTATTTATTTGAAGAGCAGTTAATTAATTACTCTTATAACTACATATTTATTTAATGATTAAGCATTCTGTGGTATGAAGGAAGAGAAATAGCATCCTCGGTATGGCTTGTTCGATTGAGGTAGGTTATGGTTTATGAATAGTAGGTTCAAATTAGCTAAACATAGAGACTATGTAGAATCAATGAAAAAATGCATGATTTGTCCTTGGGTGGATAAAACTAATGATACAAACATCTAACATGTTGTAATATACTTATATATGAATCCCTTCAGGTGTAATATGCATTTTTATGACTTTCATAATTTGTTATAATCTAGAGTTAATAATATAATAGTAATCCATTTGTGTGTGGTGTGTTCTAAATTACACGTTCTCCTTACTGTAAATTGATCTAGCATATTGAGTATGAAGGGAAAAAGATAGATGATGTTCTATCATAAGGTTTTTAGAAATACTTGGCAAGATACTATAACATAACCTATTGTAAGATGAATAAACTAAGGTTACTATTGTATGTGGAATATTGATGTCACACCCCGCATTTTCAGGCTAGTCTTTGAACCGTCGTTCTTACGTGTATAATCTATAATCCAAATGGTTTCCATGTGAATGTAAGTTTCATGATATTTATCCTCGTGTTTGATGTGCTTTTGAGGTGAAAAATATTCATAAGAATCACTTAGAACAAAGTTGAGCTAAGAGCCTTTGATTCGTCTAAAGTTTAGTATTTGATTCTATAAGGGTCAACTTTGAACATGTATAACTTTTTATATACGCAGAATTTTACATCTCAAGACCCACCAAATTGTATATAATTGAGTCAGCTTTCCAATAATACCAATTTTTCCTTAATCCGATATCTGAGTGAAAAGTTATGGCATTTTCTGCGTGAGGCAGTAAGCCGACACGATTAGGGGGTGGCGCGCTGGTCTCCCCGATGCGATGAGCAACGCGATGCGTTGTTGTCCCCAACGCGATAGCTAACACGAAACAGAGCTATTTCATACTCTACTTTAGTTCTTAAAGGGTCTGGGGTCACTTTGGTCAATTCCCCTCACCCAAATCCGTCCAAATCACATAAATTTCAATATTAAAAACATGGGTTAAGGATTTAACATGTGAAAATCACCATTCAAATATATCAAGGCAATTTCAACGAAAACCATTTGTAAACATGATACATAATCGAAATTCATGAAGGTTTCATGTATATAATCCATATTAACATGTAAAGATCATAACTTTGAACTAGCAAATGAGATTTTGGGCTTCATAGTTGCAAGGGGACCCATGGATGAACTCCCACATACCTTAATTGGTTTGATTTTGAAATTGAAGGCTTGACTTAGAAGCATGGGGATGTTCTTGAATGCTTTTTTTGAACTCCTTAGATTAGGAACCTTAATTTCTTGATTGTCTTGAAGAAAATTTGATGAAGTTCTTGGTGTTCTTGAGGAGGATAAGATTTTCTTGGAGAGAAAAAGATGAATAAGAATGTATCTAATGATTTTGGGGGTTGAAATTAGGTGTTATGGACGGATTTGGGTGAGGGGAATTGATCAAAGTGACCCTAGATCCTTTAGGAACTGAAGTAGTGTGTGAAATAGCTCTGTATCGCGTTGGCTATCGCGTTGAGGACAGCAACACGTCGAGTCGCTCACCACGTCGGGGAGACTGGCGCGCTGCGCCCCAATGGCGTCAGCTTACTACCTCACATGGAAAATGCTGACAGCGCCCAAGCGCACACGCAAGTGTACGTGATCTTATCAAGTAGTAAAGCGGCTTCAAAGAAGCCCAAGTATCGATATCACAGGGACTTGCGTTCGCCGCCTATCTAATTCTAGTCTAACTAATTGAGAAAAAATAAACAAGAAGAGGGTTTGTAATTTTGTAAATTAAATATTAAATAAATAATGCGTAAAAATAAAAGTCTTGGGACAATCAATGGAGAAAAGTCCAGGGTTAAAGCACTTCGAATAATCATACTATGTTTTTGAATTTTCTTCATTAATTTGCTTATCTTGGTTGTTGATTCGTAGGGTTAATTGCATGATTATGGTTTCCCAACCTCTAATCCTTTAACTATTATGGACATTACAACTACATCGTTAAGCGGGGATGTAATAATCCAATTAAGTGAATTAAATCTATCATCCTACGTTTGAATCAAGCAAGACATCTAAGTATATTCTTGTCCTAGACGCTAAGTTTAATTCTTTATTTTATAAAAGAATAAAAACCCAAACTTTGTTTATTCCCATGTTCTATCTCCCTACTCCCTCTCCCGAGATCAAAAGATTGACAATATATGTATTTCAAGGGTCTCGAATTCTTAAAATAATTAAAACAAGAATAAACAAACAACCAACAATGATAAGCAAAATTAATCCAAAATAATAGTAATCATGTTCTTGGCTTTAACCCCGGAAGGAGGATTTTTAGCCACTAATATTCATAATCATGATCCAAATAATTGAATACATGATATGAAAAATTAAAGACTAAAAATAAAATTAAAACCTAATAAACCGTGTAGCCGCCTCCGTATAAATTCTCCAAAGCTGTTCAGCCGTGTAATAGCGTCTTCAGGTCATTATATATACTCCAATTTTATTCCAAAGTTGACCAACTTTATGTCAAATTATGCTAATGTGCTCCAGCTGTATCATGTTTGTATTATAATAAAATAATGATACAAATCCATTTTTGAAATGGAATTGCAAATCCCACAAGTGTCCAATTGTGACCCCACGTGTTTCCTCCCTAGTTGACTTAACTTGTACAAGTTGCACTGTGTCGGCACCTCTTCATTTTGCTGTGAAGGGATTATCAACGCGACGCGTCGATCAACGAGTTGGTTGCATTGAAGCGACGCGTTGACTTTGCGTCGTCTCACTGGAATTTGCATTTAAAATTTTGATTAAGTGTAGAATGTTCTATCCTTTGTCCATGCCTTTTGTAGTGTATTTCCAATGAATTTTTGAGCCTTTTTATCATCAATATATCACTGTATTTAATTAATCAAGCCTTCTACAATATCATACACCACATATTAAACATCAAAACAACACAATATTCTCAACGTTGAATCAAAACAAGAGCTAGGATAAGTCAAATTCGCAATGATCTTCCACTCATTATTCTGACTCTTTACTTAGTCAAATTAAATTTTGTACATTACAAACAAGTTATTTCACTCATAATTACACATTTTAAATATTTGGAATAAATTAAACACATTAAAATCCACTGAGATCAACTAGATACACACTTAGCTCAAGCTAGTAAAACTAGTTTTCCGGGTTGACTCTAAATTATCCATTAAGCGCAAACTTGTTTGAAAAATACCTTGGACATTGTAATCACGCACTTGGACACTTAAATGCTTATTTATATCAATATTAACATGTTTAAGCACACAAATTGCTTTCAAAACAAGGCAAAACAAGTTAGAATAATGATACAAAAGTGTAAAAAATCACCTCAGATCAAATGCCATAACTTTTCACTTGGGTGTTGGATTAAGGAAAAATCGGCATCGTTGGAAATATGACTCAATTATATATAATATGGTGGGTCTTGGGATGCAAAATTCTACGTATATAAAAAGTTATACACGTTCAAAGTTGACCCTTATAGAATCAAATCCTAAACTTTCAATGAATCAAAGGCTCTTAGCTCAACTTTGTTCTAAGTGATTCTTATGAACATTTTTCACCCCGAAAGCACATCAAACACGAGGATAAAGATCATGAAAATTAAATTCAAATAGGAACCATTTGGATTATAGCTTATAACATGTAGGAACGACGGTTCAAAGACTAACCCAAAAATGCGGGGTGTTACATTATCTTTCCCTTGGGAACATTCGTCCTCGAATGAGACTGAGAGTAATGCAAAGGTAACTGAGATCATATTCTGAACATGCATGACTTGGAACATGACTGTATAACTAATCCTGATCATGATACAATGAACTGAACTGATTTCATGAATACATGCAATGACACGAGAATGATTATAAAACTGAGATAGAAATGAGAGAGTCAACTAATGAGTAACCATTACTTCAAGATGGATCTTGTTTCATGAAGAAAAGATCAAAGATTTAAGACATGAATACTCAGGATATTTCAACATCTTCCCTTGGGATATTTCGTCCCCTGACTGATACTGACTTGGCTGAAATACTAAGGAAAGACCGACATGATGCACGGGGCACTTACGGACTGAATCATGACTGAATATCTAGAATCTGAAACTGATGCATATGCATGGACTGAGATGAATTCAAAATTTTCATGGACGTGAACTACCTCATGAATAGGAAAGATGGAAAACCATAGGAACTTGTCTATGTGACTGCTAAACTGAATCGCTGGCTATACAAACTAATTCATACTAAAAGCTTATACTCAACTATACATTCCACTTAAAAACTGCACTTCACTTAAGGTTACTGACAATATTAACATGGGCACTAATAACTCTACCTACTGAAGTCTGAGCTTAACTGAATTCTCTCACTATGTTCAAGCCTACTCAAATCTACAAAGTGCACACATAACACCGCAATACTAGTCTGAACTATGAAAACAAGGAACACTTACTCTCTCCCATCTAAACAATTATTCATCATCACTATCTTAATATTAAAGAGAGGTCGCTGAAAGATTAGAACATAAGGACCTGAAGCATGAAAGGATAACTATACATAACTTGACACTTTATTGAGGCCTGAGGAATAGGGTATCAAAAGCATAAATTCATTGAAGAGAGCTAAACTAAGGGCATACATGACATAAACTGAATTTCGCTGATCATTAGGAGTATAACATGAGTACCTGGAACAGAACATTCTGTAAAGCATGAGTACATGAGTCATGATCTGCATGACCTAACTTTGGAGTTCATGATTTCATGGAACATGATTCATACTGCTGAGTGAATTGGAACTTCTTATACTAGGAACTGGAAGCGTACATGATTTTCTATAAAACACGTGAATATGAGCTGTGATGATGGAGCTGACATGTAAGGCATGAGTAGATATCATGAAAATTGAAAATCTTTGCAGTGAGATAAGAATGGGTTGGGAGTTTGTAACGCCCCGAGTGTGTACCCTGAACGCTACATGGTGCTCATAATTTTGAGGGACCACAAGCTAACCCATGACTGATACCTGGTGTAATAACTGAATAATAATACTGTAATTATGCAGAAATTAGGAAAAAAACTTGCCATAAGGTTTAAAACAGTAAATAAAGACTGAATACTGATACATCTTTTTGAAATACTCTAGTTTGATAAGTCTCTACTGTCTGAATAAGGGATTGATGGGACAAGCCCCCAACTAACCCTGACAACTGAAAACTGATAAACTGAGATACTGAAGTAATAATCATATCCTCGAACTATGACTCACCTACTGACATTCCTGATCATGAATTCACTTAAAAATCGATATTTAAAGGTTATAAGGGTCATGAAAAAGGATCGCCAACTTACAAAGGCTAAAATAACTCTAAGTATGAATACTTAGCTGAATTTTTCTAAGTCTGGGACCCCTTACTAGCTTTTACAGGACTGAATCAAGCTTAGAATTTTGTGGGTTCTCACAATATCTCCCCCTTGGGAACATTCATCCTCGAATGAGACTGACTAAGCTGGGAATACTAATAGACTGAATTTAGATACTGGATATGCACAACTACTGATATGCTAAAATTTTATACTGTACATGCATATCTAATGCATGAGTACATAGATGAACATGATTCATGAATGCATGACTGGAATTGCTAATAAGCTAGTCTCTTATACTGAACATGCATATTTGATGCATGAATATCTGACTGAACGGACTCATGAATGAATGACTGGATATACAATGGTAACTAATACCAAGTTTATAAAGAAAATATGAGCATGAAACTGAGTAAGTTTAAAGAGAATCGTTACCTTGGGCTGAGTCTGAGTTTGCGGAGAAGAGGTGAGGATACTTGGTTCGCATGTCTGCTTCTGCTTCCCAAGTAGATCCCTCAACGGATTGGTTCCGCCAAAGAACTTTGACTAGAGGGACTTCTATGTTCCTCAGTCCGCGAATATGATAATCAAGGATTTCGACTGGAATCTCCTCATAAGAGAGGCTATTCTGAACGTCTCTACTCCCTACAGGGACTACAACTGCTGGGTCACCTATGCATTTCTTTAGCAAGGAGACATGGAATACTGGATAGACTGAAGCTAATTCTGAAGGTAACTCAAGCTCGTAAGCTACCTTTTCTAAATGGCTGAGAATTCGGTAAGGACCAATATATCGGGGACTGAGCTTTCCCTTCTTGCCAAACCTCTTCACTCTTTTCATAGGAGATATTTTCAAATACACATAATCACCAGTATCGAACTCAAGATCCTTTCTCCACACATTTGCGTATGATTTTTATCGGCTCTGAGCTGTCTTAAGCCTTTTCCTTATCAACTGAACCTTCTTTAAGGTGTCAAATACCAAGTCAGGCCCTACTACTGTGGCCTCTCCTACTTCAAACCAACCAATGGGAGACCTACATCTCCTCCCATAGAGCGTCTCAAACAGAGCTACCAGAATGTTGGAATGATAGCGGTTGTTATATGCGAACTCAATTAAAGGAAAGTGGTCATACCAAATATCTTTAAAGTCTATCGCACACTCTCACAACATATCCTTTAAAGTCTAAATAATCCTTTCTGCTTGACCATCTGTCTGAGGATAAAAGGCTATCCTGAGGTGGACTTAGGTACCAAGACCCTTTTGGAAAGCCTTCCATAAATGAGAGGTGAACTGCGTACCTCTATCTGAGATCCTGGACAACGGAACTACGTGTAATCTGACCAACTCTATGACATGGTACTTGGCATAGTCCTCAACTGAATAAGAGGTATGGGTTGGTAGGAAATGAGCTGATTTGGTCATCTTGTCTGCAATGACCCAAGCTGAATCGTGCTGACGCCATCACAAAATCTATGTTCACCTCTTCCCACTTCTAAGTGGGAATACTGAAATCCTGCATAGACTCACTAGCTTTTTGATGCTCAATCTTAACCTGCTGATATTTAGAGCACTTAACTACAAACTCTGCAATGTCTCTCTTCATCCCACTCCACCAATTGATCTCCCACAAATCATGGTACATCTTAGTGGTCCAGGGATGAATAGAGTAATGCGCACCATACGATTTTGCAAGAATATGCTGTCTCAGTCCATCTACACCTGGCATACATAGCCGATCCTGATAACGCAATACACCATCTCCCACTTCGGAGAAAACCTCTATCTTCTGATCTCTGACTGATTCTTTCAACTTAACTAGGCCGGGATCCCTATCCTGCTTTTCCTTCACCTCTAAAACCAGAGATAATTCTGAACTACTCTGCACCCATACACTACCTTCTACTGAATCTACTAAGCAGACACTTAGTCGGGCAACCTGATGAACTTCCTGAGCTAACTTTTTCTTACTATTTTCCAGATGAGCAACACTACCCATAGACATCCTACTAAGAGCATCAACCACTACATTGGCTTTACCAGATGATACAGGACACTTATGTCATTGTCTTTCAACAACTCCAACCACCTTCTCTGGCGGAGGTTTAGGTCTTTCTGAGAGAACACATACTGTAGGCTCTTATGGTCAGTGAACATATCAACGTGCAAACCATACAAGTAATGCCTTCAAATATTTAAGGCAAATACTACTGCTGCTAACTCAAAATCATGAGCTGGATAGTTCTTTTTATGGGGATTAAGCTGTCTACAGGCATAGGCTATGACCTTACCTCTTTGCATCAAAACACACCCAAACCAACTATGGAAGCATCACAATACACAATAAAGCCATCTGAACCATCTAGTAGAGTCAAAACTGGGGCTGTAGCGAGTCGAGTCTTCAACTCTTGAAAACTCTTCTCGCAAGAATCTAACCACTAAAATTTGATTTTTTTCTGAGTCAATCTGGACATAGGGGACGCAATAGATGAAAATCCTTCAACAAACCATCGGTAATAGCTAGCCAAACCCAAGAAACTCCGGATATCTAATGGAGAGATAGGTCTGGGCCAGTTTCTCACTGGTTGGATCTTTTGGGGATCAACTCTAATACCATCACCGGAAATGATATGGCTGAGGAAGGCTACTAGCCTTAGCCAAAATTCACACTTACTAAATTTGGTGAATAGTTGATGGTTTTTGAGAGTCTATAATACTATTCTGAGATGGTCTGCGTGATCATGCTCACTGCGGGAGTAGACAAGAATGTCATATATGAAGACTATGATGAACATGTCCAAGTATTGCTTGAACACACGGTTCATCAAGCCCATGAAATCAGCTGGAAAATTTGTAAGAACAAATGACAAGACTAAGAATTCAAAGTGACCATACCGAGTTCTGAAAGCTGTTTTTGGAATGTCACATTCTCTGACTCTGAGCTAATGATAGCCTGATCTGAGGTCTATCTTAGAAAAGTAACTGGCACCCTGAAGTTGGTCAAACAAGTCCTCAATTCTGGGAAGTGAATACTTGTTCTTAACCGTGACTTTATTTAGCTGATGGTAGTCTATACACATTCTGAGAGAACCGTCTTTCTTACGCACGAATAGAACTGGTGAATCCCACGGGGATATACTAGGTATGATAAATCCCTTGTCTAGGAGATCCATCAACTGTTCTTTTAATTCTCTGAGTTCTGATGGAGCCATTCTGTATGGTGGAATAAATATGGGCTGAGTGTCTAGAAGAAGGTCTATTCCGAATTTGATTTCCCTTTCAGGAGGAACTCCGAGAAGATCTTCGGGAAACACATCTGGGAATTCACATGCTACTGATACTGACTCAAGATTAGGGGTTTCTAATCTAGAGTCCTGGACTCGAATGAGATGGTAGAAACATCCCATAGATATCATTTTCCTTGCCATAATTTAGGAAATAAGCTGACCCCTAAGTACTGAAATACCACCCCTCCACTCTAGGATGGGCACATTCAGAAACTGAAACTCGACAATTTTATTTCTGCAGTCGACTGAGGCATAGTAGGAATGAATCCAATCCATGTTGAGAATGACATTAAAATCAATCATCTCTAATTCAACTAAGTCTGCTGAAGTGACTTTCTGAGATACCATAACTGGACAGTTCCTGTATACCTGCTGGGATATGATGGATTTACCCACTGGTATAAAGACTAAAAAAGGCTTTGCTAGGATTTTGGGACTGACTTTGAGGTCGACCGCTATATATGGAGTTACAAAGGATAAAGAAACTCCTGGATCTAACAAAGCATAAACATGTAAATGATAAACTTATAACGTACCAGTGACCATATCAGGAGAACTTTCATGATCCTTTCGAGACTGAAGTGTATAGAGTCTATTTGGGCGTTGCCCGCTGTGGCACTGGAGGCGGCACCCTGCTGATTCGGGTGATCAGACTGAGCCGAGGGATGGTTATGCTAACTTTGTGAACCAACCTGAGGACACTATCTAAATCTGTGACCTGTATTGCCACATCTGAAACATACGTCACTGCTATCTCTGTAGATACCCTGATGGTGTTTACCACACTTCTAGTAGAGAGGATTTGTTCGGGCACTACTGAAACTAACCTGGGGTTTAGGGCCTGACGCCCTATCTCTATTGCCATCTTTGAATTTCGGCATAAGAAAACTGGCTGAGGATAAAGCTGTAACTAAAGATTTTAAGCAGAACTAAGAATAGTTACCACCCTCTGACTTAGGCTGGGCAAAGTTGAAGCTACCTATTCTAGATCTCTTGTTCTCCCTCTTTTTCTCTTTATTCTTTGCCTACTCTATCTGCTGAGCATGGACTATGAGCCTGCATATGTCCATCTCTTTAATCGACATTGCGGTCCTACACTCCTCGACCACACTATTCGAAAATCCATACACAAACTTACCCATCTTAGATATGCTATCTGCTACCACATGAGGAGCGTATCTGGCTAATTAAGTAAACTTGAGAGAATACTCTTATACCGTTATGTTGCCCTGCTTCAGATTTATAATTTCCAAAACCTTTGCTTTTCTCAACTCAAGCGGGAAGAACCTATCCAAAAAAGTAATAGCAAACTCTACCCATTCTATGGGCCCTGCATCTGCGACCCTCTCTGCTTTCCACTATTTGAACCATGAGTGAGCCACATTCTGTAACTAATATATGGCCAACTCAGCACTCTCAATAGCAGTCACCCCCATAATATCTATAACCTTCTGCACCTAATCAAGAAATTCCTGTGGGTCTTCATCTGATGTTGACCCAGTAAAAGATGAAGGGTTCATTCGGGTAAAGTCCCGAATCCTGGTTGCAGCAGTATTGACCACTGGGTTGGCTGGAACGGCAGCTGGGCATTTATTCTGGGATGCCA
This sequence comes from Capsicum pubescens, assembly GCA_030864215.1. NCBI lineage: Eukaryota > Viridiplantae > Streptophyta > Magnoliopsida > Solanales > Solanaceae > Capsicum > Capsicum pubescens. The sequence continues at coordinate 66,538,696 of CM061546.1, read as the reverse complement.
TAGAATGAGCTAGGATGGAGAAAGCTGCTCTGAATTCAGAGTGGAGACATGTTCGTCCAGGGGATATGGCTGGACGGGCTTAGGTGCTGATTGATTTTCGGTTCTCCTTTCATTAGTCTTTTTAGGAGGCATGTTCTATAAATGAAAAGGAGAGAACGGATTAGACTAAGAGTTTAACTTGAGATCATGCTTACTTGCACGACATGAATACGGAAAGAAGGGAAACTTTTCCTAAAACATCTCATAGCCTCCTGTCCATAAGTGTGGCGCATTACACACCCATGCACAAAACTCTACTAGATACGACTTTCAGACTTTCTAGGACTCTATTGAATCTTAGGCTCTGATACCAAGTTTGTAACACCCTGGGTCTGGACCCCGGATGCTACACGGTGCTCATAGTCATGAGGGACCACAAGCTAACCCATGACTGGTACCTGCTACAATAACTAAATAATAATACTGTAATTATGCAAAAATTAGGCAAAAACTTTCCATAAGGTTCAAAACTATAAATAAAGACTGAATACTGATACATCTTTCTAAAATACTCTAGTCTAATAAGCCTCTACTGTCTGAATAAGGGATTGATGGGACAAGCCCCCAACTAGCCCCGACTACTGAAAACTAATAAACTGAGAAACTAAAGTAATAATCATGTCCTCAAACTACGAGGACTCACCACTAACACTGCTACTGAAAGCTCCAGATTGCTAAGTATGATCGGGAGCCCGTGCATCTAAACCTATTATATATGACATCATAGCGCAATAGAAAGGTATGCGTCAGTACTTTGAATGTACTGGTATGCTAAGTGAGGTAGGCTAAGATGCATGGGTTCATATGCATGAACAATATTGACTGAATATCATGAGTATAACTGAATGAGAGTACATGCATGAATACGTAAACTATAACTGAGTTCGTGATAACATTGGATACTGAGTTTTGTATTTCTCATTTACTGATATCTGATTTTACTGGTACTATATTACTGTTAACTGCGTGACTATATTTGAAAGTCTTGATTTCTATAAAACTGAACTGGGTTCTATTCTGAAGACTGAACCAGAGACTGTGGGAGGTAATCATCTAACCGACATGCCCCTTTCTGAATAAATTGGGGTCCAACCTATAACCCCAGTTAGAAAGGTGTCAGTACCGTGCCACGAGTAAAGACAATTATGTGTTAACCCTCTCTGATAGAAAGCTCTTTCGTCAACCCTAATTGGCAGGAAAACTCATATGAGATGTATCAACCCTAGTCTGGCAAGAAAATATCTCAACCTACGCTGGCTACGTAATTCTATAATGCAGGGACTGCTGCTAAGGGTCAAACCCCCTGCTAGCTGGAATGCCCCCATCCATGGGTTCGCTCGGTGCTGAATCCTACTCTCAACTGAATGGAAACTGGACTGATTTCCTAGTTCCTACTAGGCTTGGCTAAACTATTACTGATTATACTACCTAACTGAACTGAACTAAGTTCACTAAGTTCCGTTAACTGACGGAATACTACTGAATTCTGTTAACTGACTGAATTTACTGAGGTCTGAACTAAATACTGAACTGGATTGGACTGATACTGAGTCTACTGAGATTTGTAACTGATCGAGAGTACTAATGATTATGGCATGACTAAGATTATTCTGTAATTGACACTGGATCTAGGTAAACAACTAAATTGTCGGGTATTAAATACCCCCAGGAATCGATAACATGAAAAGTAAAGCATCACATGATCTTACATAGCATAGAAATATACACTTGTTCATAATGCATATATAGAGGCATTTTTATCAAACACTTGAATGACATGAACAAGTATACATGCTAACATGATATAATCTCACTATTTAATTCACATGAACAACTCATCAAACACTTGAAAGGCATTGTATATGCACATAGTACTAATCAACACATGAGCATCACAATTTCAAGGCTTTAACATGAATTCACATGATACTACATACATAATAATTGTATTTACATAAATTTGCACTTAATCATGGAATAGAAACCCAATCAACATTATAATCATGAATACACTTGAATTCAAATCATGGAAATCATGAAATCAATTTACTTAAAGTTTTAAAGAGTTTCTTGAACTTCAAGGGCGGAAGGGACCCTTGGATGAACACTTGACATACCTTAAAGCTTGAATTTTGAAAAACTGATGTATTTCCTTGGAACTTGGATTCTTGAATGTGATGAACTAGGGTTTGTTCTTGAAAAAATTCTAAAGAGAATGAGTAAATTTGGCCCTTTGGATGACTTAATTACATGTTTTAGGGGCTGATATGAGATGGGAAAAAACCTATTTACCCCTTTGGACACGAGTTTTAATTACTAAAAACTGAACTAGCGATGCGCAGATCGACGCATCGCATCGATGGGGTTGATGCTATGGCCGACGCACGGTGTTGAATCTGCGTCGGCTCACTGGAATTTGCACTGGGAGATGGGGAAAATACTCATCAACGCGACAGGCGATGCGGTGCATTGAGATCGCGTCGATCCACTGGTTTGGACTTCCAAACGTGCCTCAAACAAAGTTCAAAAAATCTAAAACTTGTTCGAGAACACCTACTGACATTACTGATCATGAATTAACCTAAAATTGATATTTAAAGGTCATAAGGGTTGTGACAAAGGATTCCCAACTTACGAAGGCTAAAATAACTCTAAGTATGAACACTTAGCAGACTTTTTCTAAGTTTGGGACCCCTTACTAGATTTTACAGGACTGAATCAAGCTTAGAATTTTGTGGGGTCTTACAATATCTCCCCCTTGGGAACATTCATCCTTGAATAAGACTGACTAAGTTATGAATACTGATAGAGGTTGGAATCTCCTCAAGGATTTTGACTGGAATCTCCTCATAAGAGAGGTTGTTCTGAACGTCTATACTCCCTATAGGGACTACAACTGCTGGTCACCTATGAATTTCTTTAGCAAGGAGACATGGAATACTGGATGGACTGAATCTAAGTCTGAAGGCAACTCAAGCTCGTAAAATACCTTTTTAAAATGAATGAGAGTTCGGTAAGGACCGACATATCGGGGAATGAGCTTCCCCTTCTTTCCAAACCTCTTCACTCCTTTCATAGGCGAGATTTTCAAATACAAATAATCACCAATATCGAACTCGAGATCCTTTCTCCGCACATTGGCATATGATTTCTGTCGGCTCAGAGCTGTCTTAAGCCTTTTCTTTATCAACTGAACCTTCTCTAAGGTGTCAAACACCAAGTCAAGCCCTAATACTGCGGCCTCTCCCACTTCAAACCAACTAAAGGGAGACCTACATCTCCTCCCATGGAGCACCTCAAATAGAGCCATTTGAATGCTAAAATGATAGCTGTTGTTATATGCGAACTCAATCAAAGGCAAGTGGTCATCCCAACTACCTTTAAATTCTATCACACAAGCTCACAACATATCCTTTAATGTCTGAATAGTCCTTTCTGCTTGACCATCTGTCCGAGGGTGAAAGGATATACTGAGGTGAACTTGGGTACCAAGACCCTTTTGGAATGCCTTCCAGAAATGAGAGGTTAACTACGTACCTCTATCTGAGATAATAGACAATGAAACTTTATATAATCTGACCAACTCTGTGACATAGAGCTTGGCATAGTCCTCAACTAAATAAGAGGTATGGACTGGTAGGAAATGAGATGATTTGGTCATCTTATCTATAATGACCCAAGTTGAATCATGTTGACGACGAGTACGAGGCAATCCCGTCACAAAATCCATGTTCACCTTTTCCCACTTCCAAGTGGGAATACTAAACTCCTGCATAGACCCACTGGGTTTCTGATGCTCAATCTTAACCTGTTGATATGTATAACACTTAGTTACAAACTTTGAAATGTCTCTCTTCATCCAACTCCACCAATAGATCTCCCATAAATCACGATATATCTTAGTGGCCCCTGGATGAATAGAGTAACGAACACCATGCGCTTCTGCAAGAATCTGTTGTCTCAGGCCATCTACACCTGGCACACATAGCCGACCCTGACAATGCAATAGACCATCTCTACCTTGGGAGAAAAACTCTATCTTCTAATCTCTGACTGATTCTTTCAACTTAACTAGGCTGGGATCCCTATCCTGCTTTTCCTACTCCTCAGAAACCAGAGATGATTCTGAACTACTCTGCACCCATACACTACCTTCTGCTAAATCGACTAAGTGTACACCTAGTAGGGCAAGATGATGAACTTCATGAGGTAACTTCTTCTTACGATTTTCCACATGAGCAACACTACCCATAGACATCCTACTAAGAGCATCAGTCACTACATCGGATTTACCCGAATGATACAGGACACTCATGTCATAGTCTTTCAACAACTCTAACCACCTTATCTGATAGAGGTTTAGGTCTTTCTGAGAGAACACATACTATAGGCTCTTATGGTCAGTGAACACATCAACGTGCACACCATACACGTAATGCCTCCAAATCTTTAAGGCAAATACTACTGCTACTAACTCAAGATCATGAGTTGGTTAGTTCTTTTTATGGGGCTTAAGCTATCTAGAGGTATAGGCTATAACCTTACCTCTTTGCATTAAAACACACCCCAAATCAACTTTGGAAGCATCACAATACACAACAAAGCTGTCTAAACAATCTGGTAGAGTCAAAACTGGGGCTGTAGTGAGTCGAGTCTTTAACTCCTGAAAACTCTTCTCGCAAGAATTTGACCACTGAAATTTGATTTTTTTTGGAGTTAATCTGGACTTAGGGGATGAAATAGATGAAAATCCCTCAACAAACCATCGGTAATAGCCAGTCAAACCTAAGAAACTTCAAATATCCGATGGAGAGATAGGTCTGGGCCAGTTTCTTACTGCTTTGATATTTTGGGGATCAACTCTAATGCCATCACCGAATACGATATGGCCGAGGAAGGCTACTAACCTTAGACAAAATTCACACTTACTGAATTTGGCGAATAGCTGATGGTTTCTGAGAGTCTGTAATACTATTATCAGATGGTCTGCATGATCATGCTAAATGCAGGAGTAGACAAAGATGTCATCTATGAAGACTATGAAGAACATGTCTAAGTACTGCTTGAACACACGGTTCATCAAGTCCATGAAAGTTTCTGGGGCATTGGTAAGACCAAATGATATGACTAAAAATTCAAAGTGACCATACCGAGTTCTAAAAGCTATTTTCGAAATGTCACATACTCTGACTTTGAGCTAATGATAGCCTCATCTGAGGTCTATCTTACAAAAGTAACTGGCACTATGAAGTTGGTCAAATAAGTCATCTATTCTAGGAAGTGGATACTTGTTCTTAATCATGACTTTATTTAGCTAACGATAGTGTATACATATTTTGAGAGAACCATCTTTCTTATGCACGAATAGAACCGGTGCACCCCATGGGAACACACTGGGTCTGATGAATCCCTTGTCTAGGAGATCCTTTAACTGTTCTTTTAATTCTCTGAGTTCTACTGGAGCCATTCTGTATGGCAGAATAGATATAAGCTGAGTGTCTGGAAGAAGGTCTATTCCAAAGTCGATTTCCCTTTTGGGAGGAACTCCAGGAAAATCTTTGGGAAACACATGCTACTGAGACTGAATCAAGAGTAGGGGTTTCTGATCTAGAGTCTTGGACTCAAACGGGATGGTAAGACACATCCCTTAGATATCATTTTCCTTTCCCTAAGGTAGGAAACACGCTGACCCCTAAATACTGAAGTACTACCCCTCCACTCTAGGATGAGCTCATTCAGAAACTGAAACTGGATAATTCTATTTCTGCAGTCGACTGAGGCATAGCAGGAATGAAGCTAATCCATACTGAGAATGACATCAAAATCAGTCATATTTAATTCGACCAAGTCTGTTGAAGTGACTTTCTGAGATACCATAACCAGACAGTTCCTGTATACCCACTGGTCTATGATGGATTTACCCACTTGGGTAGAGACTGAGAAAGGCTCTACTAGGATTTTGGGACTGACTCCAAAGTCAAAAACTATATATGGAGTTACAAAGGATAAAGAAGCTCCTGGATCTAGGAAAGCATAAACATGTAAATGATAAACTTGTAACATACCAGTGACCACATCAGGAGAACTTTCCTGATCCTGTCGGGAGTGAAGTACATAGAGTCTATTTGGACGTTGCCTACTGGTGGCACTGCAGGCGGCACCCTGCTGATTCGGGCGATCGAACTGAGCTGAGGGACGATTATGCTGACTTTACGAACCCACCTGAGGACATTGTCTGACTCTATAGACTGGCTTGCCACATCCGAAACATACGTCAATGCCATCTCTGCAGACACCCTGATGGTCTTTGCCACACTTTTGGCAGAGAGGATTTGTGTGGGCACTGCTAACACTACCCTAGGCTTTAGGGCCGAACGCCCTATCTCTATTGCCGCCTATGAATTTTGGAACGGGAGCACTGGCTGAGGACGGAGCTGGAACTAAAGATTTTGGGTAGAACTGAGAACGATTACCACCCTCTGACTTAGGCTGGGCAAAGTTAAAGCTACCTATTCTAGCTCTCTTATTCTCTCTCTCCTTCTCTTTATTCTTAGCCTTTTCTATCTACTGAGCATAGACCATAAGTCTAGATATATCCATCTTTTTAATCAACATTGTGGTCCTACACTCTTTGACCACACTATTAGACATGCCAGACACAAACTTACTCATTTTAGATATTCTATCTGCTACCATATGAGGACGTATCTGGCTAATTGAGGAAACTTAAGAGAATACTCTTGTACCGTCATGTTGCCCTACTTTAGATTTATAAATTCCAAAACCTTCACTTCCCTCAACTCAAGTGGGAAGAACCTATCCAGAAAAACAATAGCAAACTTCTCCCATTCTATGGGCCCTGCATCTATGGTCCTCTCTGCTTTCCACTATTTGAACCATGAGTGAGCCATATCCTACAACTAATATGCGACAACTCAAAACTCTCAATAGCAGCCACCTCCATAATATCTGTAACCTTTTGCACCAAATTAAGAAATTCTTATGGGTTTTCATCTGAATTTGACCCGATAAAAGATGGAGGGTTCATTCGGGTGAAGTCTCAAATCCTGGTTGCAGCAGTATTGGTCACTGGGTTGACAAGAATGGCAACTGGGCATTCATTCTGGGCTGCCATAGAATGAGCTAGGATGGTGAAAGCTGCTCTGAATTTAGTGTGGAGACATGTTCGTCTAGGGGATATGGCTGGACGAGCTTAGGTGCTGACTGATTTTCGATTCTTCTTTCGTTAGTATTTTTTGGAGGCATATTCTGTAAATGAAAAGTAGAGAATGGATTAGACTGAGAGTTTAACTTTAGCTCATGCTCACTCGCACGATATGAATACTGAAAGAAGGGAAACTTTTCCTAAAACATCTCATAGCCTCCTGTCTATAAGTGTGGCGCGCTACACACCCATGCACAAAACTCTACTAGATACGACTTTCAGACTTCCTAAGACTCTGTTGAATCTTAGGCTCTGATACCAAGTTTGTAACGCCCCGAGTCTGTACCCTGAACGCTACATGATGCTCATAATCACGAGGGACCACAAGCTAACCCATGACTGGTACCTGCTATAATAACTGAATAATAATACTGTAATTATGCAAAAAACTTTCCATAAGGTTCAAAACTATAAATAAATATTGAATAATGATACATCTTTTTGAAATACTCTAGTCTGATAAGCCTCTACTGCCTGAATAAGGGATTGATGGGAAATCCCCCAACTAACCCCGACTACTGAAAATTGATAAACTGAGATACTGAAGTAACAATCATGTCCTCAAACTTTGAGGACTCACCACTAACACTGCTGTAGAAAGGTCTGGGCTGCTAAGTATGATCGAGAGTCTATGCGTCTGAACCTATGATATAAGACATCATAGCGCAAAAAAAAGGTATGCATCAGTACTTTGAATGTACTGATATGCTAAGTGAGGTAGGCTGAGATGCATGGGTTCATATGAATGAACAATACGAATTGAATAACATGATTTCAACTGAATGAGAGTACATGCATGAATATGAAAACTATAATTCAGATTGTGATAACATTGGATACTGAGCTCTAAATTTCTGATTTACTGATATCTGAGTTTACTGGTACTGTTACTATTAACTGAGTGACTGTATCTGACAGTCCTGATTTTGTGGAACTATTCTGAGTTCTGTACTAAACTGAGTGACTATATCTAACAGTTCTAATTTTTGTAGAACTGAACTGAGTTCTATTCTGAAGACTAAAACTGAGAGTGTGAGAGGTAATTATCTAACCGACATACCCCTTTCTGAATAAATTGGGGTCCAACTTATAACCCCAGTATGATGGGTGTCAGTACCGTACCACGGGTAAAGACAATGTGAGTTAACTCTCTCTGACAGGAAGCTCTTTCATCAACCCTCGCTAGTAAGAAAACTCGTAAGAGATATATCAACCCTAGTCTGGCAGGAAGATATCTTAACCTACGCTGGCTATGTAGTTTTATAATATAGGTACTGCTACTAAAGGTCAAACCCTCTGCTGGCAGGAATGACCCCATCCCTGGGTTTGCTCGGTAATGAATCCTACTCTCAACTGAATAGACACTGGACTGATTTCCTAGTTCCTACTAGGCTTGGCTAAACTGTTACTGATTATACTGCCTAACTAAACTGGACTGAGTTCACTGAGTTCTATTGACTGACGGAATACTACTGAATTCTATTAATTGACTTAATTTACTAAGGTCTGAACCGAATACTGAACTGGACTAGACTGATACTGAGTCTACTAAGATTTTCCTGAGTTCTGTAACTGACGGAGAGTACTACTGATTATGACATGACTGATATTATTCTATAATTGACACTGGATCTAGGTAAACAACTAAATTGTCAGATATTAAATACCCCCAGGACTCGATAGCATGAAAAGTAAAGCATCACATGACCTTTCATAGCATAGAAATGCACACTTGTTCATAATGCATCTATAGAGGCATTTTATCAAATACTTGAATGGCATAAACTAGTATACATGCTAACATGATATAATCTCACTATATAATTCACATGAACAACTCATCAAACACTTGAGAGGCATTGTATATGCACATAGTACTAATCAACATATTAGCATCACAATTTCAAGGCTTTAACATGAATTCACATGATACTACATACATAATAATTGTTTTTACATAAATCTTGCACTTAATCATGGAATAGAAACCCAATCAACATTATAATCATGAAGACACTTGAATCCAAATCATGAAAATCATGACATCAATTTACTTAAAGTTTAAAAGAGTTTCTTGGACTCCAAGGGTGGAAGGGACCCTTGGATGAACACTTGACATACCTTAAAGCTTGAATTTTGAAAGACTGACGTATTTCCTTAGAACTTGGATTCTTGAATGTGATGAACTAGGGTTTGCTCTTGAAAAATTCTAGAGAGAATTAGTAAATTTTACCCTTTAGACGACTTAATTACATGTTTTAGGGGCTGATATGAGATGGGAAAAGACCCATTTACCCCTCTGGACGTGGGTTTTAATTACTGAAAACTAGACTAGCGACGCGTAAACCGACGCATCGCATCGATGGGGTCGACGCTATGGCTGCCGCACCGCATCGGCTCACTAGAATTTGCACTAGGAGCTGGGGAAAAATACTCATCGATGCGATAGGTGATGCGGCGCATCGAGATCACGTTGATCCATTGGTTTGGACTTCCAAACGTGCCTCAAAAGAAGTCTGAAAAAGCTAAAACTTATCCGAGAACACCTACTGATATTCCTGATCATGAATTAACCTAAAAATCGATATTTAAAGGTCATAAGGGTCATGAAAAAGGATCGCCAACTTATGAAGTCTATAATAACTCTAAGTATGAACACTTAGCTGAATTTTTAAGTATGGGACCCCTTACTAGCTTTTACAGGACTGAATCAAGCTTAGGATTTTGTGGGGTCTTACAGAATCATCCTCCCTTACTGCTTTTCTACACATACTGGCATCACTACTAGGATTTGAGAGCCTGACTTGGTTGCTTGTTCTATTATCTCCCCCTTAGCTTAAAGCCATCATTCTAAGTCTATGGGCCCTTTTTATAACTCTAAACTAAACCGAACTATATTACTCTAGAGCCCGATATAACACTACACATTAACTAAACTTACCTTAAAAGACTGCATCTGAAAGTATAAAATCCACTGCTAATACTTCCTTCTGAAATACAACTCTTAACTTTCTATAGCCCATAACATAGCTGGTAAGAATGTTACATACTACATTACTAGCTTCATTCATACTTAGCAACTCTAGGATACTATCTAAGAACCCACACTTTAAAAACATAGAAATACTACAATCCCATATCTCCTTGGGTACACCTCTAGATCATACACACATCATCATACTTAATTTCAAATTAATAAACTTAAATTCTTGCATACACTGTTCAAGCCTACTAATTTACTTTCATACAACTAGCCCATGGATACATAATTTATTTAATCCAGATAACACTATCCCAACTCAACTACTGCTAAACTTCTGGGTTCATGCTTCTAACTCTAGATCATATGCTATTAAAGGATTTTAAGAAAGGATCTAAAAACACATCTAACTTTGGCTCAATGCAGGATTTTCATGAACATAAATTAAATCTTTAAAACTTTTGAACATAAGGGAACTGATGGGATACTTTTAAGCTTGCATGCAATCCCATAACTGTCTGAGGGGACTGCCTGAGAAAACTCTATTAGTAGGAATTTGAGCTTGACTGTTTTTATTGCCTCAAAACTAAGGTAGAGTTGGCATGAATGGATCAAGATGATAATTTGTATAAATTTCTTAGAGGACACTTCTACTGCATGATAAGAGACATGAATGAAGGAAAACATTTCTTAAATGCCCTGTAGCCTTTCGAAGAAAAGTAAAAACATCTCCGTATCTTTTTGCAAGACTCTACTAAACACGCTTCATAGACACCCTGGGACACTTGAACTTTGGGCTCTGATACCATGTTTGTAACATCTCGAGAGTACACCCTGGATGCCACATGGTGCTTGGAACCACTAGTGATCCCAAGATAACCCATGAACTGGCATACTATTAAACAACTGAGTTCTAATACATTAAATAACAAGTTCTGCTGTGCAGAAACATAATCATACTGAAAATCTAAAATAGCATGTAACTGATAAAGTTTTACAATCTGATAAATCTGAGAAAAGAATTGAATTTACATGACTGACTCTGACTGACATCTATAAAGCCTCTACTATACTGACTATAGATAGATGGGACATGCCTCCAACTACTAGTAATCAATACATATGAAAATAAATAAATTTCATATGATCTAAAACTGTCTGGAGTTCCCGAAATAAGAGAACTTAGCACCTACTGGCTAGAAAATACAACTGTCTGATCATGATATGCGGGCTATAATGGTACCTATATTATGAAACAATATAGCCACACAGACGTATATGTGGATCAGTACTTCTGTAATGTACTGAGTAAGCGGGGGTGAATGCAATAAGTAAAATTGATTATATATATGAAATCTTAAAGAATGCATGCTAAGTGTGAGTAGACTCACCAATAGGCTGGAGTAAACTAAATGCTAAAAACATCTTAAAACATGAGTAACAAACATAATCTGATAAGATGGTGAATCGCTACACTTAGTTTCTTAAAACTTTCCTTTTATAATATAAATAGAATCAAAGCTGGGATATGGTAAAACATGAATACGTGAATATTCAAAAACAAACCTATATGTATTGAACTGATCTGATTAACTGAATAACTAATGCCTGGGTGATGAGATGAGTGAAATCTAAGAAAGATGATAATTAGTGCCTATACACTGAGTAGCTGATATAAGAATATAGACTATTGATATCCAAACACTAAATAGCTGATGACTGAATACTGATCATGTAACACTAACTGGACTAAAATGAATAACTGAACTAAAATGGAGTATTGTGCCTATGAGATAAGGAATAACTGAACAACATGAGATGATTAAGCATGAATGTATGAAAACTGTAATATCTGAGAATGCATGACCAAGCATAAAACACGATTCTGATATAGTCTATAAACTGAGATACTGAAATATTGATAACTGAATAACTGACGATCGTATGCTATGGTCAAGAAAACTTGAAACTAAACTTTGAACTAAATACTTAACTGATACTGTGGGAGGTATCATCTAATCTACATGCTCCAATTTGAGCTAATCGGAGTCCAACTTGTATCCCCAGTTGGAAGGGTGTCAATACCGTACCACGAGTACTAACATTGGCTATGTGGATCCACTAAAATGGAGTCCTGAAAGACTAAAGAGTCACCCTCTATGTGCAGGTGCTCTAATGAGACATCTGTCAACCCTCAACTGGCAAGTTAACATCTCAAACCTATGCTAGCTACGTAGTTCTGGAATGTAGGGATTACTACTAAGAGTCACACCCTCAACTGACAGGTGAGTCCCCATTCTTGGGAATCCTACTCCTAACTGAAATACACTGAAATACTAATTGGAGCATGCACTGATAACTAATAACTAATAAGCTCAGGTCATGGTATTCTGAAAATAACAGTGCATACAGATTCTAAGGTAACTATTAATGTATAAAATAATAATGGAACTAAAACTGGACTGAGTTTAACTGAACATGATTTCACGATTGATAGTTCTCATTATGATAATTAATAACAACTGAGAAATCAAGTAAGTTCACGGTTTAACTAAAATCATTCTGGAAATACTGAGACTAAGTAAACAACTAAGTTTCGGGTATTCATAACCCCCAGGACTCGATAACAATAATAATAGGACATACTAAAGCTTTGGAATCATGAACTTGAACGTGGGAATATCTTAAACACGGGAAAACAATAGGATAACATGGCTAGATTCATAACTTGGGGTTCATCTTGAAATTGATTGGACATGATACGAGATTTTTATCAAACATGTGGAGACCCTAAACTTGTGCATGGGAATGAGCAAGCATGAAAAAATATCATGGCTACACGAATCAATTCACAACTTAAGGATTTGATATGAAAATCATAACAATCAAAATATGTATTGGCTCATTCCACTTGAAAACATATATACTCTTAGCTTGAAATCAAACATATGAGGATCACGAGTTAAAACATGGGAGTAGTTAAACCATGAAAATCACATAAATTTCAATATTAAAAACATGGGTCAAGGATTTAACATGTGAAAATCACTATTCGAACATATCAAGGTAATTTCAACGAAAACCATTTGTAAACATGATACATAATCAAAATTCATGAGGATTTCGTGGATATAATTCATATTAATATGTAAATATCATAACTTTGAACTTGTAAATAGGTTTTTGGGCTCCATGGATGCAAGGGTACCCATGAATGAACTCCTGCATACCTTAATTCTTGTACAATTCATTTATTTTCATATGTATTGATTAGTGGTAGTTGGAGGCATGTTCCAGCTATCCATAGTTAGTATAGTAGAGGCTTCATATATGTTAGTTAGAGTCAATCATGTAAATTCAGTTCTTTCCTCAGATTTATCAAATTGTAAAACTTTATCAGTTACATACTATTTCAGATTTTCAGTATGATTATGTTTCCGCACAACAGAACTTGTTATTTAATGTATTATAACTTAGTTGCTTAATAGTATGCCAGTTCATGGGTTATCTTGGGATCACTTGTGGTTCCAAGCATCGTGTGGCATCCAGGGTGTACTCTCGGGGTGTTATAATTAATGGTGGTTTAATTGTGGTATAACATTAAGATGGAAGTTAAGGAATTAATTATGTTATAGCTAGGGATGAATTGTGAACATGTGGAAGTATTCATATATGTACATATTAATAAAATTAGAGCTTAGACTTAATTTAGTTTTGTGTGTGCTCTTAAGTGTATCCATTGATTTCTCTCCGGACATACTTGTGGTTAATGAGTTGTTGGTTGATAATGCTTAAATAAATAAGTAGTTGATTTGTCCTTGGGACATCTTTGTAAGTGATAAAATGATGACTAATAGTTAATATGCAAGAGTGATAAAAATGAACTTGCTTGATAAACTGGAGTTTAAGCTCAAGTTTTATGCATATTGACTAAGTGTTGTTTATTTGGTTGCAACACATATTTGTAAATAGTGATTTTGGTTGATTGACTTGGTGAAAGTGTTGTTTAATGATAAACTTGCAAGTTGAATTATAATTTCAACTAGTACATGAACGCTGGTGTGAATTAATTATTGCTAAATGCATGATTGTCATTAAATTAACAGATTAGGGCGAAATAAGGGTGGAGATATTGAAATAAGGGTGACATAACACTTATTTTGGAATAAGGATGGCAAGACACTTAGTTGTCTAATGTGATTAGTACATGGACTGAGATCGTCCTCTATAAGTCCTATAGACTAGTGGGCAACTATAAGTCCCATAGTATGTGTCTACACTATGACTAGAGAGTTTGACGGTTTCTTGAGTGGACCAATTTATGTTTGATTTTATATTAAGATTTCTTGTATGGAGCAGTTATTTAATGAGATATTATGGTTCCGTGTATGGACCAATTATGATTATGAGATATTTATGGTTCCTTGTATTGACCGGTTTATGTTTTGTGATATACTATGGTTCTTTGTGTGGGTCGATCCTTAATGTGATAATATGACAATGAAATTTTTTATGTCCTAAATGGAAAGCTGAAATGGGCGTAATTTACCATTTTGTGAGATTAATAATATGCATGTTGTTAAAGCTTACTTGATGACTTGAACGTTTACTTCATAAATTGAAAGCTTACATGATGACGAAATGTCTACTTGATGAATTGAAAGCTTACTTGATGACTTGAATGTCTACTTGATTAATTGAAAAATTACTTGATGACTTAAATGTCTACTTGATGAATTGAAACTTTGCTTGATGACTTGAATGTCCACTTAATGAACTGAAAGATTACTTGATGACTTGAATGTCTATTTGATGATCTGAAAGCTTATTTAATGATTGCAATTGTCACGACCCAATAAGACGTGAGTGGAACCCACCCCATTCTTTGATGGAAGAACCAATAACCTTGGAAGCATTTACCAAGACTTAGATAAAATAGATGAAACTATCCCATAATATTTTAAAATCTACCAATCTAACAACTTAAAGTAATGCGAAAATAAGTACTAAAAGGCAAAACACCCTAGAACTCGAAAGCCAATTAACCAAAACATACTAAGAATATCAGGAAGGGGATGCAACCCCAAAACTAAAAGAAAGTGCATAATGTACAAAACAAAGGACCGTGATATGAAGGAAAGATTCCATGGTAGCCGAATAAGCTGGTCACCCCTGAAATCTGAATCACTTGCTAGAATCACAATTGAGGTCTTGTAAGAGCTGCTGGAATGTGCACCATAGTCAACAAAAGTAAGATCATATGTAGTGTCAACACATAAGAACAACAATGTACTGGTAGGATTATTTGGCCAATTAAAAATGAGAATGTGAGTATATAACCGAAACATAGTACAACAAGTTAATCCATGCTTATCCTTGTAACACCCCGAGTCTACACCTTGGATGTCACATGGTGCTTACGACGACCCCGAAGGATCACAAGCTAACCCATGACTGGTACTTGTTGTGAGCATTGAATAATAATACTGAAAATGTATGCGGAAGTATAACTGAATATGCCATAAGGTTCTCAAAATACTAAAATAATAACTGAATGTACTGATGATAACATCTGAAAAATTAAATATCTAACTGTGCTAGTCTAAAAGCCTCTAAGATTCTGAATATAGAGTTGATGGGACAAACCCCCAACTAACTCCGACTGAAATAACTATTGAGCTAACTGAAATACTGATATAGATAAACTCTGTCCTCGAAATATGAGGACTCACCACTGAATCTACTATTGATAGCCTGAGCTACTAAGTACGGCCAGGACCCTGAGTGTCCGAACCTATGATATAACACATCATAGCGCAAAGAAAGAGTATGCATCAGTATATGGAATGTACTGGTATTCTAAGTAAGGCAGGCTGATATACATAGGTTCATATGTATGAGATGATAACTGAACGAATAAACATCATGAAGTAACGGAATGAGAGTACATGCAAAACTGTAATTACTGAAAATGCTGAATATGCAATACTGCACATATAATGTCTGTCTGAATTAGACTATAACTGAAGTACTGAGTTCTGATAACTGAATACTGATAATTAAGAGTTTAGACTGATGCTGAAGTACTGATTTTTGATGGCTAAGTAACTGATGATTGATAGCCATAGTTTTGTAGAACTGTCTGAGTTCTTTACTGAATACTGAGACTAAAACTGTAACTATGAGAGTTATAATCTAATCGACATACCCCGATTTATAAACTGAGTTAGGGTCCAACCTGTAATCCTAGTTGGAAGGGTGTTAGCACCTTTCCAAGGGATACTAACAATGCTGTGTCAACCCTAATCTGGCAGGAAGACTCATGAAATATATATATGATTGCCTCAACCCTAATCTAGCAGGAGGACGATTTACCCTACGCTGGTTATATAGTTCTGTAACGCAGGGACTGCTACTAAGGGTCAAACCCTCTGCTGGCAGGAATTCCCCCATCCCTGGGTTCACTCGGTGCTGAATCCTACTCCCAACTAAATTGACATTGAACTGTTCACTAAGCTATACTAGGCCTGACTGAACTGACACTGATCGTTTTGACTGACTAAACTGGACTGAGTACACTGAGTTCTGTTAAGTGATTGAGTACTATGGTTCTTGACCTTTACTGGGACTATTCTATAACTACTGCTACTAAGTAAACAACTACATTTTGGGTAACAAGTACCCCCAGGACTTGATAGCATAATAGATAAAACATAACAAATCTTGAAAGAATATCAATATTCAATTATTCACAATTCAATCATGGAGTTCTTTTGTCAAACACTTGGAGGCCATGAACTTGTACATGAATGAAAAAACACATGCTAACATGTCATGATTACACCATTCAATTTACATGGACATTCTATCAAACACTTGGGGAGCATGATTATGATACATGAAAAATAACGTATAGGGCATCATTACTTCAACATGTAATCTTGCAATTCAAGGGTTTTGACATGAAAGATTCATAATTCAACACACATGCTAACATAATTTCATGGAAACTCATAAAAGATCTTAACTTGAAACCCACACAACAACACAAACATGAGCATAATTCAATTCATAGCATGGAAATCATAATTCAAGTTTTGAAAAGATTTCTTGTACTCCAAGGGTGGAAGAAAACCCAAGGATGAACACCTAACATACCTTGATTGTTAATTTTGTGAAGATTGTGGTGAATTCTTGGGACTTAATCTTGAGCTTGATGAAACTAGGGCTTGTTCTTGAGAGGATTTTGAGAATAAAGAATGAAATTTGCACTTTTGGGAGTTTAATATCATGTTTTAGCTGAATTGGATGAGGAGAAAAGGACCTAAATGCCCTTGGAAATTCGGAATTTAATACACAAAAACTGCCCAACGATGCAATTAGCAACGCGCCACATCGATGAGATCGAGCGATCACCTATGCATCGCGTCGATGGGTGCAATGCGGTAGCCAATACGACACGTCAAGATCACGTTGGCTTGTTGTTTTGACCATCCAAACATGACCCAAACAAAGTTCAAAAATTCCAAAACTCACCCAATAAGAGCTATTGACATCCCTGATCATGAATCAACTTGAAAATTGACATTCTAAGGTCGGAAAAATAAAAAATAAGATCTTTAAATTTCGAAGGCTAAAAATTCTTCTAAGTCTTAACACTTGGCTGAATTTTTGTTTTCTAAGTCTGGGGCCCTTTTTGGCATACTATATAGGACTGAAATGATTAGAATTTTGCGGGGTCTTATAATTCTAACCTAGACCAAGCATAAAAAGCATAAATTAAGAAGTTTAGGATTACAAGCAACAAGTCAAGTTATTTACCATAAAGTCAAATAAGTCAAGCCAAGTAAAGACAAGTTAAGTAATAATCAAATATATAAATGCATTCTCCGGTTCACTCATGGAGCCATCAAACTCACCTGAACATTGTATATACATGTTATGGGTCATAACCATCCTCTAGCCATAACCTGCAGGGGATAAATTCTATCCATATACTAAAACCCTAGACAGAAGTATCAACCAACCTTATTCCACCAATAAGCCAGGAGAGTGTTCAAATATCGAAACCGCCCTCATTTAACCGTAAGGTTGGTCAAAATCATACAGTAAGAATAGAATCATTACATTACCATATCAAACAACATGCACTAACAAGACATACTAAGAATTAGTTAACATGCACATATAGTACAAATTGGATTAAACTACCATACTATCACCTATCTCGAACCAAGCTTGCACAACTTCACTAAGCCGGAGTCGTGCTCTTTCATGTAATTTCCTCTTGATCTCGATCTAGAAAATGCATATAAACACATAATTAATGAAATGACCTACTATGTTGAGAATTATAACTCACACCCGACCCTTAAGGCCAAGTTCATGATCATTCCCTCATTTTTCTAGGGTTTTTTCTACCTTAATTGACCTAAAACTACCAATTCCACAAATTATTTAGTGAATTAACGACATGCAAGGTAAACTAACAATAATTAAGAAAACCCCATTGATTTTATATGAAATTTACCCCTTGAACTAGAAAACCAAGAAAATTCAACTCTTGACCCTCCCCTAACTATAGAAACTAGCAATTCTTAGGCTAGATTATTGATTTACTAGTTAATGGGATGAATTCTTTACCTTAACGACGAAAAAAGATGAAAAACTGATGGTTTTCTCCCCAAATCACCACTACTAAATCCCCAAACATTTGCTGAAAAAATAAACCATTTTAGGGAGTTTTAAAATATAATAGAGATTTATGGCGCTACAACAGCCCTTTGACCGCGTTGATCGTCGCCATAGTAGAAATTTTTCTGCTTTTGAGAATGTTGCTATAGATACATGCATGTATATATAGCAACATTGATGGGATAGAATGTCTAGTTTCCTCCAAAAATCCCTCTACAACACATCACAAATCAAAGATGTCCCAAACAATACCCTTTACGCAAAACCCAATTCCAGGAGTTCTACTTATCCAAGTTTGATTCCGTAAAATCCTATAGGTTACTTATTATTTTATTTAATTAGGGATCAAATTAAACACCACTATACTTACCTGAGTTGTTCCTAGATTTCCATAAATGGTACCTTGCTCTGATTTTATTCAAAATTAGCCTAGCCTAAAATTTATAACTTTGAGTCTCAAAATAATTTTAACTTAAAATTTTAAATGAAAGTCTTATATGTAATGACGAACAAGGTCATTACAATATATACCAATTTACTCATCGATTGTCCTCAACTGATCAAATGAGAAAATAAGCCAAAACTAAGAGAGAAGAGAATGTACTTGCATCCTCAAATAAGCAAGGGTACTTTCTCGCATGTCCTCCTTGATTTCCCAAGTGGCCTCTTCGACCGAATAATGCTTCTATTAAACCTTAATGGAACGAATTTCCTTTATCCTCAACTTTCAAACATCCTAATCTAGAATCGCTATCAATTTTTCTTCATAGGCTAAATCTTTATCTAATAGAACCGAATCCCATTTAATGATATAATCCCCATCTCTATGATATATTTTGAGCATAGAAACTTTAAACACCGGATAAACTCCTGACAACCCCTATCGGTAATGCTAGCCTATACATAATCGAACCCATATCTTCAAGAATCTCGAAGGGACCAATATACCGAGGGCTGGGCTTGCCCCTCTTACCAAACCTTATGACTCACTTCACAGGAGATACTTAAGCAACACTTTTTTCAGCAACTTTGAAGTCCATGTCCCTTACTTTACAGTTCACATACCACTTCTGCCTACTTTAAGCAACCAACAACTTGGTTTGAATATACCTTACCTTTTCTTGAGCCTCCCTTACCAAGTCAGTGCCAATCTCAAACTATTTAATAGGTGACTTACACTTCCTTTCATAGAGTGACTCAAATGGTGCCCTATCAATGCTAGATCAGTAGATATTACTGTATTAAAACTCACACAATGGCAGAAATTGGTCCCAATGACCATCAAAGTCAATAAAACAAGCTCTCAATATGTCCTCTAGCACCTGAATTATCCTTCAGCTACTCATCAGTTTGAATATGAAAAGTTATGCTAAATATGAGTTTGGTGCCCAACTCCTCATACAACCTATCCCAAAAATTTAAAGCATACTTCACATGCCTATTCAAATGATGTTAAGGGGCAACCCATGAAGTCACACAGTCTCCTTGACATTAATATATGCTAATTGATAGGAGTTATAGTCTACCTGAACTGGCAAAAAGTGAGTTGACCGATCCACTATTACCTAAATGGAGTCATATTTCTCCAAGGTCTTAGGAATACCCACCATAGAGTCCATGATGTAGCCCAAATTATACCTCCTAAAAAGTATAACACGGTCGCTTGTCAACTATAAAACCCAACTAGGTTGGGGTCGATCCCATAGGGAATAGGACAAAAATCTACCACAAGTTTGCTGATGTAGCTGGAAAGTACAAAAAGTAAATGGGGATTTTGTAAGAATCAGTAGTAATAGTAACAATAACAAGTAGGGTTTTAATCGGTGTGAGATGATCATTAGGATTGTATTCCCCCTGACTTCTTAACTACAGAGACTTATCATGCTTGTCAAACTTCTTGGTGCC
Source organism: Capsicum pubescens (assembly GCA_030864215.1). Lineage (NCBI taxonomy): Eukaryota > Viridiplantae > Streptophyta > Magnoliopsida > Solanales > Solanaceae > Capsicum > Capsicum pubescens. The sequence goes on along the minus strand of CM061546.1, from coordinate 66,517,853 downwards.
TTACATGCAGAATCTAATAAGTAATGTATCACCTAACCATATTTTGACTTTGGTTTGGGTGAATTTCACTCTTCTCCTCTCGGTTTTAGAACATCTCATTACTAACCCTTGTCCTAGATCCTATGTTAATTATCTCCTCTCGATCTCAAGTTAATTAGATAAAGGTTGGTAGCTTCAAATTACTGTTATGATCTTCTTTTCCTAATCTCTACCTGTTGCTTGAGTAAGTATCAAATACAGGCGTGTTCCTAACGTTTGCAATTATGAAGAAAGTAACCAAAACCAAGAAAACCATAATACATGCACAAACACCAATTTAGAATGACTTTACACTTTCTCTGTTTTGTTAATTCATCAGGGTTCCCATAACCCTAGTTATTAGGTTTAGATGCTCATGATTGCAAAAACACATATATAATTCATAATTGAAAGCATATTAATGATCTAACAAATAATAAGAATTAAAATCAAAATCTCAACGTTATATCAAACCCTAAAAACTAAGAACAAAAATTCCAAGATCAAAAAGTGTATCTTAGAACTCAAAATAATGTAATAAGTACGTAAAGTGTGTAAATTACGTAAACTAATAATAAAACTTAAAAAGTGTATTTACAGTTACATCACATTTTTCCTAAACAAAATAGGCTAACAAAGGTCAACAGTGACAATACCTCAAGCAATGAGTCGTCTGGACTAAGACGATTCATTGTCAGCTTTGTATCATAGGCTTCCATGCAACTATTGCTGACTCGCCAGGTAACTAGATAAGTCGTTGCTTGACTCATAGGATCTCCAACTACTTTTGAGTCTTCAGATCTTTTACTTCATATGCTCAAAATGAGGGTCACTATGAGTCGTAGCTTGACCCTATGACTCGTTTCTAGCTTCGTGTCCATTTTTATCAAAATTGCACTCTTTCAGGACTTTGTTCCTCTTTAGCTCAGAACGCCTCTCACTTCGACTCGTAGTCTGAACCTACAAGATATAGTTAGTGTGTACTTTATTCTTTTTCACTGAACCTTCACTTATCAGGCGACAACTTGGACGATGAGTCGTAGCGTCATCCAATGACTTATTGTCCAAGTAGAAGACTACTATTTTTGTGCTTTTTCTTCCTTGTCCTATTCTACTGACTTTCGAACATGTTTACTTGCAAAACAAACACAAAAACATCATATCTAACAAAAAGACCTAAGTATTTGCATAATTCCCTTATTTTAAGCATCAAAAGTGCCATGAAACTATGGCACATCAGTCCATACCAATATGTTCCCATTTTCATATATGTATAGCTATCTTTTGAAGCAATCCAACAAGCCTTTGATTTTCATACTTCACATGCTGATAATTGTGACACTTGGACATATAATCCACTATGTCCCTCTTTATCTTGGGCCACCAATAAAGTGGCCTCAAGTCATGGTACATCTTGGTTATACCCAAATGAATAGAAAATGTGAACCATGGGCCTCCAAAAGTACATCACGGATCAAATCACAAACTTGAGGAACACATAACCTTTTCTTAAACCACGTCACCCAACTCACATCAATAGTGGCATCTGCCACCTCTCCATGCACTACTGTATTCCAGAGTGCATTCAACTTCTTATCCTCAAATTGCTTAGCCTTAATATGATCCAAGAATGTTGGATTCATATTAACACTAGCCAATACTCCAACTCTATTTGAAACCTCAAATTGCATGCTCTGAGATGCTTAAATTTGAAAATCTCTAGCTAAAGGTCAATTAGACACCCTAAAAAATGATAAAATATCCATAATTATAGTTTTTTGGCATAATACGTCTACCACCATATTGGCATTACCTAGATGATACTAAAATAGTCACATTTTTGTCCTTCAACAACTCCATCCATTTGTGCCGCCTTAGATTTAAATCCCTATGAATAAACACATATTATGAGCTATATTGTTCTGTGAAGACCTCATATTTGACACCATAAAGATAGTGTCTCCAAATCTTTAATGTAAACACCATAGCTGTCAACTCTAAGTCATAGGTTGGCTAGTTCTTCTCACGAGGCTTCAAATGCATCAAACCATAAGTAATGACATTCCTATCCTGCACCAACACATCACCCAAGCCCAAAAGTGAATCATCATAAAACACTATAAAGTCTTCACCTTCAACTGGAAATAAAAGGATAAGAGCTATAGTCAAAAGTGTCTTCAGCTTTTGGAAGCGAGGCACATTAATCTGACCAAAAAATTGGCACTTTCTTCTAAGTCAGCCTTGTCAAGTACAATGTAATAGATGCAAAGTTCTTTATAAACCTGCGATAATAACTAGCAAGACCCATGAAGTTCCATACTTAGTCACTAAATTAGGCCTGATCCAATTCTTAACTGCCTCAATCTTCTAGGGGTCTATCATTACCCCCTTTTTGGAAACAACTTGCCATAAAAGGCAACTGAAGACAACCAGAACTCACACTTTTAGAATTTGGAAAATGATCATTTCTTCCTTAAAATCAGCAACACTATACGAAGATGACCTGTATGCAGCTCTTTACTCTTGGAGTAAACTAAAATGTCATCGATAAACAAAATAACAAGAGAATCCAAGAATGACTTAATGATACCATTCATCAAGCTCATAAAAGCTACAGGAGCATTAGTTAACCCCCAAGGATATCACCAGAAACTCATCATGGCCATAACAAGTTCTAAAAGTTGTCTTTGGTATGTCCTCTGGTCTAATTTTTAATTGATTATAACCCAACTGCAAGTTAATTTTAGAAAAAAATTTCACACTTTATAACTGATCAAACAAATCACCAATGATAGTGTAATACTTAGCAAATTCCAGTCGTTTCAGTCATATATAGCATGCCAAAAAAGGTCCCAGACTTGGAAAATTTCAGTGAAGTATTGACACTTAGTCTCATTTTTTATCTCAATAATTCAATGGCTTTATTTTTTATCCTTACAACTCTAAAATGTCGATTTCTAAATTGCTTCAGGATCAGGGATGCCAAAATGTGTTCTCGAATGAGTTTTGGATTTTTCGGACATCATTTGAGGCGCGTTTGGGTGTTCAAAATAGTAGATCGATGAGATCTTGATGCACTGCATCATCCATCACATCGACAGTGTCATCACCAGCTCAAGTAGGCAAATTCCAGTAAGCCGGTGTGATCTCGACAAGTCGCATCGGCCATCACATTGACCCCATCAACGCAATACGCCGGTCTGAGCATCTATGGGCACATTTTCTGTAATTAAAGTCCACGTCTAGAGGGGTAATTAAGTCAGTTTTCCAACCTTTATTCAGCCCTAAAACACAAGATTAAGCCCTAAGAATGGCAAAATTTATTTTTTATTCTCAAATTCTCTCAAGAACAAAACCCTAGGTCATTCAATTTCAAGTCCTAGGCTCAAGAAATCACCAACAACTTTTAGAGAATTAATAATCAAGATATGTTAGGTGTTGATCCTTGGGTTTCCTTTCACCCTTGGAGTTCAAGAACCCTTTTTAAACTACAAGATTATTAATTTCATGACTTACATGTTTGAGTTGGATTGTGTTCATGTGTGTATTGTTATGTGGTCTTCAATCCATGATTAATTACAAGTTTCATGAAATTAAGATAGCATGTGTGATGAATTAGGTGATTCTCATGATTAATCCTTGAATTTACAAGTTGAATGTTGTAGCCATGATATTTATATATGGTTATTGTTATATGAAATATTCATGCTCCCCAAGTGTTTGTTAGAATGCTATGTGAATTGAAGTGAAATCATGACATGTTAGCATGTGTTCCCATTCATGTACAAGTTCATGTCTTGCAAGCATTTGACAAAATATCTCAATGAATGAATCATGACTAAATGACTAGCTAGTATGCTTTCAAGGTTGTGCCATGTTTTACCATTGATGCTATCGAGTCCGGGGGTATTCAATACCCAAAAATCTAGTTGTTTACTTAGAATTTCAGTAGCTACAGAATAGTCTCAGTAACATCACGAACAGTAGTACTCAGTCAGTTACAGAACTCAGTGAACTCAGTCCAGTTCAGTCAGTTAACACGATCAGTAATAGTTGAATCAAGCCTAGTACAGTCTAGTGATCAGTTCAGTGTCTATTTAGTTGGGAGTAGGATTCAGCACCGAGCGAACCCATGGATGGGGTTATTCCTACCAGCAGAGGGTTTAACCCTTAGTAGCAGTCCCTACATTATAGAACTATATAGCCAGCGTAGGGTAAGACGTCCTCCTTCCAGACTAGGGTTTACTCAACCATATATATATATAATTCATGAGTCTTACTGCCAGATTGGGGTTGACCCAGTATTGTTAGTATCCCTTGGCAAGGTGCTAACACCCTTCCAACTAGGGTCACAGGTTGGACCCCAACTCAGTTTATAATTAGAGTATGTCGGTTAGATGAACACTCCCACAGTTACAGTTTCAGCTTCAGACCCAGTAAAGAACTCAGTTTAGTTCTATAGAATCAGGACTGTCAAAAATAGTCACCCAATTATCAGTAATACAGTTATCAGTAATCTCAAATATCAGTTACTCAGTTATCAGAATTCAGTATTCAGTTTCAATATATATAGATATATATGCACAGTCTTGCATAATTAGTGTTTTCAGCAGTTTCAGTTATCTATGTACTCTCATTCAGTTATATACTTATTATTTAGACAATTATTATTCATGCATACGAACCCATGTATATCAGCCTACCTCACTTAGCATACTAGTAAATTTAAAGTACTGATGCAAACTCTTTGTCTTACTCTATGATGTCGCATATCATAGGTTCGGATGCTCAGGACCGCGCTTAGCCAGATTCAGTTAGCAGCAGCAGATTCAGTAGTGAGTGCTCATCCACCGAGGATATTATTCCTTTTCAGTATATAGTAGATTCAGTATTTTATTAGTCGGAGTTAGTTGGGGGCTTGTCCCATTAACTCCACATTCAGATAGTTCAGTAGAGGCTTTTCAGACTAGACCAGTTCAGACAATATTTAGTTTTCGGATGTTATTATCAGTTCCTATATTTATTAGTATTTAGATTTATGAACCTTATGGCATTTCAACCTAACTTCTGTATTATTTTAGTATTATTATTCAGTGTTCACAGCAGGTACCAGTCATGGGTTAGCTTATGGTCCTTTGGGGTTGTAAGCACCGTGTGACGTTCGAGGTGCAGACTCGGGGCATTATAGCTGGGTTAAGGATACTTGTTTTGAATTTAGTTGTCTATAATCAATAAACATCATCATACTACCATTCTTATTCTTGAAAAATAGAACTGAAGTACCCCCAAGGTGAAGTACCTAAAAGAATAAGACCCTTGTCAAGTAGTTCTTGTAATTGAGTTTTGAGTTCCCTCAACTCTACTAGAGATTCGATAGGCTGGAATGGATATAAGGCTACTGCTCGACTCTGAGTCAATATAGAAATCAATAGCTCTATATGGAGGCATACCCCGTAAGCCTAAAGAAAACACATCCTGAAATTCAAAATCCACTAAAACTAATTTTATAAAAGAGGAATCCACACTCAAATCCCAGATATGAGATAAAAATATTGAACACCCCTTCCTCACTAACCTTCTAACCCAGACAAATGATATAATTTTCACTAGTTTTGCCTTATACACTTCCTCCCACTCTAGTTTATCTATTCCAGGCATAGCTAGAGTTATTGTTTTAGCATTCTAGTTTAAGAAAACATAATATGGAGATAACTAGGTCATACCCAAAATTAGATCAAAGTCCAACATATCCTGAATAATCAATTCTACCCAAGTTTGAAAACCCACAAATAACACAGAACAAGAATGATAAACATGGGTTACTACCACAGACTCACCAATCAGAGTAGATACATATACAGGATAGTCAAGTATATCACACACCAAATTCAAACCAACCATAAACAAGATAGATATATAAGAATAAATAGGCCCAGATCAAATAAAATAGAATCCATTCGGTCACAAACAAAAATGGTACCTGTGATCACCCATCAGAAGACTCGACATCAATCTTTCTAAAAAATGCATAACAGTGAGCCCGACCTTTAATCTGAGCTAACTTATTCCGCAACTGTGATCCTCTCCTTACACTACCATTTTCTCTACCACCCTAACCGCTGACCTAATTTCCCCTTCTGCCTTGTGGATGACCCATGTCATCACCTCTTTTCCCTCTATCCATTGGAACCACACCCAACTCTATTTCTCCTGGGCATTGGACTATCTCAAAGAGAACTCTCTCTTAAAGTGACCAATGATACCACAGTAGTAAAATCCCTACTTGAGAGAAGGATAGCTGATAGAAGAGTAAGAAACACTTTGGTTCCTAATAATCTATGACTGAGAAACACCTTAGTTGGACCCACAGTAGAAGTTGGCAATGCTGACTACATGGGGTGAGCTAACTAGGCCTGCTGACTATGTTCCTTAGAGATAGACCTACTGAAGTTCCCAACATTGCAAACTTTCATAGCTAACATCTTAGCCTGACCCATTTTTGTCACCCATTGTAACTTCTCCCTATAATCTGACACTTCTTTGAACCCCTTCCCTGCAGAAGTCATATGCACAGACAAGACCTAAAGGTCATAATTCAAACCCTTAACAAAACATCGAATCCTCTCCTATTTGTAGCCAATAACTAAGTAGCATAGCGAGATAAAGCATGAAACTTATCCTCATAAGCCACAACTGATATATCACCCTATTCCAATGCTAAAAACTCATCTTTCTTACAATCACAAAGGGACTGTGGCATATAATTCTATAAGAACAAAGCACGAAATTTCTCTCATATCAATAGAGGTAAAATTGGTAACCAACATTCAACATGCACCCTTCAACATTTCTTAGCATACTTCTCCAATAGAAAGTTCATGAAATCAACTCCATGTTGCTAGACAATACCTGTCTTATTTAATCTCTCATAACAGTCAATGATGAACTTGAAAGGGTACTTAAACTTGGTACCCTAGAATTTTAGAGGTTTTATTCACAAAATTTTATAGTAATTCATATTTTGTACCAGTCATCACCAAACCCAAAATTGAATAAGAAAAAACATCGATCCCTAAAGCCTCATCTATTTAAGGAGCCATAGAAATAGTAGAATCAAGACCTAGAGTCTGAACATCCAACACAGTAAGGGTGGCTCCAGTACCATCCAACACACCTAGAAAAGCTAACACTTGTTGAACAACCATAGCAGACATAAAGGGTAAGGAAAACCCCCCAATTAGAATCACTTTGGGCTCCATTACCTGCTCCTCTAATACTTCTATCTCCTCAAAATTATCATGAGGTGGGGAGGTAATACTAACCTTTTAATGGTCTAGCCAGCCGCTGCTTACGCTCTACCCCTAGAGGGTGTGGATCATCCCCTTCTTTCCTTACCTTTCCTTATCACTCATCCTCTTTCCATTATGATAGGCTCCGTAGTTAGAGCGTTCGATATGAGGAAAAATAGAATTTTATTTGACCTAGTATTCACCATTTGTAGAAAAAGGAGTGAAAAAATTAGATACCAATTTGGATCACCAGATACCAATTGGAATCAAGTTATAGCTTGAAAGAAGTAAGATGACAATTTACCTAAAGTCCTATATCCTCCCAAAGAAAATTATAGACATCTTCTACCATTCCAAGAAACTTTAATGGACCCATTTTGGTATGATGAGAGTGAAAAACCTAGTCTTTGATATCAACTTTGTCATAACCCAATTGGACGTGAGTGAAACCTACCCCGTTCTCCAATTAAAGAACTAATAACCCCAAAAGTATTTACCAACACTAAGAGAAAATAGAAGAAACTATCGCATAATAATTTTAAAGCCACCAGTTTAACAACTTAAAGTAATGCAGAAATAAGTACTAAAAGGAAAACACCACAAAATTCAAAAATCAATGTACCAAAACATACTAAGAATATCAGAAAGTGGACACAACCCTAAAACTAAAAAGAAGTGCATCAAAACATACTAAGAATATCACGAAGGGAACACAACCTCAAAACTAAAAGAAAAGTGCATAATGAACAAAATAAAGGACCATGACAAAAAGGAAAGATTCCATGGTAGCTAAATAAGCTGCTCAACCCTGAATCTGAATCACTCGCTTGAATCACAGTTGAGGTTTTATAGGAGTTACTGGAATATGTGTTGTACTTAACAAAAGTAGGAGCAGATGTAGTATCAACGCTCAAGAACAACAGTGTATTGGTAGAGTTATTTGGCCAACCAAGATGAGAATTTGAGAATATAACCAAACATAGTACAAGTTAATACATGCTCATTTTAATCACACCTAGCATAACAAGTATCAATTAGGCAGTTTAGAATTACAAGAAACAAGTCAATTCATTTACCACCAAGTTAAATAAGTCAAGACAAGTCAAATAGGTCTAGACAAGTTATCAATAATCAAATAAATAAATGTATTCTCTAGTTCATTTATGGAACCTTTAAACTCACCTAAACCTTGTACATATATGCTATAGGTATCATAACCACCCTCTAGCCATGATTTGTAGAGGATAAATTTTGTCTATGTACTAAAACCCAGATACAAGTATTTGCCAATCTTATTCCACCAATAAGCCAAGAGAGTGTTCAAATATTGAAATATTCCTCATTTAACCATAATGTTGGTCAAAATCATACAACAAGAATGGAACCATTACACTAATCACACCAAACAACATGCACTAACAAGCCATACAAAGAAGTAGTTAACATACACGTATAGTACAAATTGAATTAAACTACAATACCATCATCGACATTGAACCAAGCTTGCACAACTCAACTAAGTTGGTGCCTTGCCTTTCTAGGGTCGAGTTCATGATCATTCTCTCCCTTTTCTAGGACTTTTCCTACCTTAATTCACCTACAACGACTAATTCCATAAATTATTTAGTGAATTAATGACATACAAGGGTAAACTAACAATAATTAAGCAAAATTCATTGATTTAATACTCAATTTATCCCCTTGCACTAGAAAACCAAGAATATTCATCCCTTAACCCTCCTTAAACTACACAAACTAGCAATTCTAAGGCAAGATTATTGATTTATCATTAACGAGGATAAATTCCTTCCCTTAACGATGAAATATGATAAAAACTAATGGTTTCCACCCCAAACCACCATTGTTGAAGCCCCAAATATTTTTTTTAGAAAAACAAATCATTTTTTGGGTTAATTAAAAATAAACAATGATTTATGTCGCTATATCGGCATATGTCACTATAACGGCCCTTAGACTATGCTGACGATCACCATAGCAGGATTTTTTTTACTTTTGAGCATGTCGCTATAGAGACATGCACATCGCTTTAGCAACATTGGTGGGGACAAAATTTCCAATTTCCTCCAAAAATCCCTTTTTTATAACACACCTTAAATCCAAGAGATCCAAACAGTACCCTTTATGCTAAGATTAATTTTGAGAGTTCTACTTATCCAAATTCTATTTTGTAAAATCCTATGGGCTTCTTATCATCTTAGATAACTATGGATCAAATTAAACACCACCATAATTACCTAAATTATTCCTGTATTTCCCTAGACCGTACCTCATTTCAATTTTATTCAAAACTAGCCTAGCCTAAAATTTATAACTTTGAATCAAGAAAGAATTTTAACGTAAAATTAAAAATAATAGGCTTATACATAATGACACACAAGGTCATTACAACAATTCTAATTAATGATCATATACGTTCTAATTTGACAATTGTATGCTGGCTTTTGTACATAATTCTCATATTACTGGTTTATTGAATTGTGGGTGGAGAATTATGATGGATGGAATTTGATGTGAAGAGCGATTTATGATTAGTGATATTAATTGACGAATGTTATAAGAGGAATGTCATCAACATAGATTGTTTTTTAGTAATAAATTAGGTATGACTAAGTCAGCGAGAATAATAATGGAAATACTTTCAGGTAATATGAGTGAGAGCTAATATAAGTGTGTGAAAATAATGAATTGTTAATTTTTAGATTTATTTGGTTTGATTTTATATGGTGTTCCATGATCTAATCCTAATCGGTTGATGATACCTATCAGTCCCTGTGGTTGTAATAATATTACTCTTGCTACATATTTTTTACGGTATAGTCTAATTGCAGGATCAGTTGAGGCTTTTTATATGAAGCGAGAAGTATTCATTAGTAGCTTCTGCTCATCCTATTCCTACGATAAGGTATTGTGTCTTTTGTTTTTCTTATTGTATTGAAGCTCTTATACATGTCTGGGCTAGGTCCTCGGGGAGATATTTTTCTTTTATTGTATCTTTACAATAATTATAATATTTTTATAAGTTATTGGTCATGTCTTTCGAGTGGACTAATGCCCCAACTGCGTTTATGGAGTTGATGAATCGGGTATCTCAATCGTATCTCAACTCCTTTGTCATTATATTTATACATGATATCTTGGTTTATTTCAAGAGTAAAACCGATTATGAAGAGCATTTGTGGATTGTACTTTAGATATTGAAGAAGGAAAAATTGTATGCTAAGTTATCCAAGTGCGAGTTTTTGTTAGAGTCTGTTTCTTTCTTTGGTCATGTGGTGACCAAGATTTGTATTATGGTTGATCCGTCCAAGATTACCGTAGTTTATGATTGAACTAGGCTTACTTCTCCTACCAAGATTGAGAGTTTTATCAGTTTAGTAGGCTACTATCAACACTTTATTGAGGGTTTTTCATCTATTATAGATCCATTGACCTAGTTGACTTAGAATAAGATTTTTTTTTAGTGGTCTGATGCTTGTGAGGTGAGTTTTCAAAAGCTCAAAGATTTGTTGACATCATGTCCTATCTTGACTTTGCCCAAGAATGGCGTAAGTTTTACCTTCTTTTGTGATACTTTTGATGTTTGACTAGGTGCAATATTGATAGAGGAGGATAAGGTGATTGTGTATTCATGTTGTTAGGTGAAGTCTCATGAGAAAAATTACCCTAACCATGATTTAGAGTTGTGCGCGGTTGTTTTTGCTTTAAACATGTAGAGGAACTATTTGTATGCAGTTCATTGTGACATCTTCTCGAATTACCATAGTCTTTAATATTTTTTACCCAGTGAGATCTTAATAGTAGACAATGTCATTGTCTTGAGCTGCTTAAGGACTATGACCTTACTATTCTTTATCATTCGAGCAAGGCTCACGTGGTTGTGAATGCTTTGTTCTAGAAGTTGACTAGCATAGATATCTTGGAGCATCTTTTGACCCAGGTATGGCCATTGGCCTTAGAGTTTTACTCTTTAGCTAACTAGATGATTAGTCTTAATATTTAAATTCCTGGGCATATTTTGGCATTTGTGGAGGCTAGGTCTTCCTTGATGGAGCTAATTTGGGCACAATAGTTTTGTTGATGTTGGGTTGCAAATGATTCAGGATAAGGTGTTGAGTGGTGAAGCTATAGAAGCCTCAATTAATTTTAATGATATTTTGAGGATTGGAGGCCAAGTTCGTGTGTTGAGAGTGGGTGATTAGATGAGATTAATATTGAAGAAGGCTTATTGTTCTAGGTATTCCATATATCCAAGAGTTTCAAGATGTATCATGATTTGAGACAGCACTACTGGTGGGGTGGTATGAGGAAAAATATAGCGGATTTTGTAGCTCGTTGCCTAGATTGCCAGCAAGTAAAGGCCGAGTATTTGAGGCCTAGTAGAATGCTCAGAGATTACCTATTATTGAGTGGAAATAGGAATGGAATACTACGAACTTCATGATTGGTTTACCTCATACTTCTCATGGTTATAAAAGTATTTGGGTCATTGTGATTGATTGAACAAATCTACTCATTTTTTACCTGTTCAGGTTTCCTTTAATGCTGAGAGGCATTTCATATCTATATTTATGAGATAGTTTGTCTTCATGGTATGCCAATGTCTATCATCTCAAATAGAGGTTCAATGTTTGTATCTCACTTTTAGAAGGATTTTCAGGAGGAGTTAGATATCCGGGTCGACCTTAGCATAGACTTTCACCCCTCAAATCAATGGTCAATTAGAGTGGACTGTTTAGTTTTTAGAGGATATGCTTTGTGCTTGTATTATGGATTTTGGTGGTCAGTGGGAGCAATACCTAGCATTGGTAGAGTTTGTGTATTATAATAGCTGCTATTCCACTACTGTGATGGCTCCCTTCGAGGTTTTATTTGGTCAGTGTTATTTCTCTCTAATTGGTTGGTTTGAGGTTTCTGATATTAGACCCCAAGATTGGAACTTGCTTCTTGAGTCCTTGGATAGAGTTTGGGTCATTCAAGATAGACTTTGAGAAACTCAAAGGAGAAAGAAGTGCTATGCGGATCGTAGACTTCATGCCTTGAGATTTAGTGTTGGTGATCGAGTATTTCATTGTGTTCGCCCATGAAGAGAATGATGCGGTTTGGGAATAAGGCAAATCCTCGCCCCAGGTATATTAGGTCATTTGAGATTCTTCAGACTATTGGGATGTAGCTTATAAGTTAGCATTGTCCCTATATTTATCAGTCGTTCATCCATTTTTTCATGTTTCCATGCTTTGGCGTTACACTCCAGATAAGTCTCATGTCATTCGTTGGGATTTGGTGTAGTTAGACGAGACGTTGTCCTTTGTTGTGAAACCTATCTCTAACCTAGATAGGGATGTTAGACGGTTGTGTTCTAGATATATATCGATGGTTAAGGTCTAGTTGAGGCATCGACCTTTAGATGAGGCTACTTAGGAGTTCGACCCCGATTTTCATGGTAGTTATCCCCAATTTTTTACGGATTCAGGTATTTCTCATACCTATAGTTCAAGGACAAACTAGATTCTTAGTAGTAGATGATGTAATGACTTTTTTTGTGAATTTTTTATTTTTATGTGATTTGATAATTTTACCTTCCCTGTGGTTTCTACATAATATTTCTGAGGTGTGGGGATGATTGGCATGGTTCCCAATATATTATGGTGCATTTTGTGTGAGTTTGTAGTTTTTGGAGGTTATAAAGGCTTTGTAGTTGGTTTCAATCAACATTTATTATTTTGTGCTTTGTTCATTCGATGGCAAACCAAACTATGCCAGTAGATCCGAAACATCGATTTTGGATTGGTATCATGGTTGGTGTGATTTTATGGCGTTTGTATCTCATTTCAGTCCTCTGTTTGAAAAGTTGTGAAATTTGGTCTCGAGGGTCAATCTATGAAAATAACCTCTTTTCAAAAATTTGATGTTATCATGAGTCCAGAGCATTAAATTTGGTAGGGTAGCATAGTTTATTTGCATTCTCGAGATTCTAGATGAATCCCAAGAGGTGGACGGAAACTTGAAAAAAATTTCCAAGTCAAGCTGGTGTAGCTGCTAAAGCGCCATTTTAGATGCTTTAGTGGAGGATGCTAAAGCACCATTTTGGTCGCTTAGTGACCGACTCCAGCTGGGAAGGGTGCTTTAGCTGAGGCCACTAAAGCGGCCCCTTGTCTTCTAAAGAGGACTGGCTTGCACACCAAGTACCATTAAAGTAGCACTTGACCACTTTAGCAGTGACCACTCATACAGTATATAGATTCATTTTTCTCAATTATCCACCATTTTGGGGACTTTGAGCTTCAAGTTTTAGAGTTGTGGGTGTTTACTTTCATTTTCAAGCTTGGGTAAGCTCCAAATCACTATCTCAATAATCTTACTTCGATTCTTGTCATGTAAAGCTTGTTAAAACACAATTTCAAAAGTTGAATTTGGGGATTTTGGCCTAGAAAGCCTAAATTAGTATTTATTTAATTTAACCCTTAATTTTAACCCATTTTCGCTTGAATTTTCTTTTGTGGCTTACTTGAATCATGGGTAATGTGTTTATGAACTAAAATTTTGGTTTTATCCTTTATTTTCAAAAATTTATTTCGGGGGTCCATTCTGACCCTGACTTGAAAAAGGATAATATGGGTATCGTTGACTTCCTTTTGATGCGTAGATTCTATATTTATATGTTTTAGTTGATTCCAAGGTTGTTCGAGAGGTAAAAGCTTTGTGTTGAAGGCTTTTGGATCAAGTTTTCTTCATTCAAGGTAGGTTATGGCTTAACTTTCTTTAGACTGAGCTGGGTAGTTAATATTGCTATAAAAGCATTTTGTGGGTATGGGTATTAATCATGGAAATAGTATTATTACTATTATGTGCCCGTGTAGGGGCCTATGTTGTTGTTGGTGGTGGTTTGAGATATTATTTGCTATGTGTGACTCGTGTGGAGGTCTTATGTGATGTTGCTGTCCTTGTGTATACATGTTTGGTTGTTTTCATCTTGGTGGAAATTTCCTAGGTTGGAATTTATGTTACATCAATGACATATTATTACATATCTTACTCTAATGGTACATGAACTACATTGGATCATAGATGGTTGGCCTATTGAGTGGATTTTGGCTCACGTGCTTGTGTATTGGTTGAATTTGAAATTCTCATTCCGGTTTGTTAGTGATCATTACATCCTCATATCATATATACATTCATGAGGCATTGGTAACACTGTGGAAATACTGGTTTTTCTAATAGAAATATGACACCTTTAAAAACCCTCTACCGAAGATCATGTAATGGACAGGAGTTATGGATATTGGATTAGTATTGGTATTGGTTATTGGATTGTATATGGGTTACGGAATGACCCATAGGTCCTACCTCTGGAGTAGAGCTCGATAGGTGTACACAGAGGTTGTGCAACAACCTCAGACATATAACATCATCATCATCATTATCATTCTTATTGAATCTCATTCATTATGCACCTTATGTGTCATATTTTCATGCTTGATTTTTCATTTATCTATTATGTACTTCCTTTTGGTACTTGTACTTGGTGTATGTGTTATATTTTAAAACTGTTAGTGGAGATGATGTGGGCTATCGTTTGGGACATTTTCTAATTGCAGGCATCGTACCTATAATGTGTGTTTATATACTTTATTTTATACTTTGCTCAATCAGCCTATGATACATATTGAGTATAAGTGGACTGTACTCATCCTTACTGTGCCCTTTTGGTGTAGATCCAGGCACGAGTGCACCACACAGTAGCTGATTTCGGGCGGTGCTCAGAGTATTTTTAAGGTAGTTATCACTCTATGCTTCCAGAATCGATCTCCTATCCCATCTTATGTAGTTTATGTCTTGTGTTGCATTCAGAGATAGACTTATGTTCCTTTTTAGATTATCATTGGTATTTTTCAGACATGAGTTGTATGTAGATTGTTCTTACACCGTGACACCAAGTTTTGGGGTAATATATGGTATCGTTGCTATGTATGTTTCTGCTATTATTGTATAAGTATGGTTAGACTTCATTCTAGAAGTCTTGCCTTGGGTTTTGGTGTTGTTTTCTCATTCCATATCAGTTTGGGTAATTGTCTTAGTTGTCAAGGCTTGCGTGACAAGTGCTATCATGACCCTTAGTTTTAGGGTCGTGACATAATTATTTATTTCTAGGAGGAGTGATTAATTAAAGTTGACCCTAGTGAAAACTCATATTGAAACTTAATCGGTAGGGATGCTTTCAACTCAACTTTGTGCTAGGAGTATTGTATGACTTTAATTCATATCTATTGCACTCCCACACTAAGTAATTGACCTTAATATCTATGAACAAATAAATTTCATCGGATTCGGGTCTATCTACATGCATCGAAAAGCTCTAATCTTAGCCTGAAAGCTTGAGCTGTTATTATGAATCATGTAGTTATTATTTTGGACTCGAATTCATATTAAAAAAGAAAATGAAAAATATCCATGCTACAGTTAATAATTCAATAACGACAAATAGGTCATTACAAAAGAAATATCATTATTGTGGTTCTCATGTGATTCAGTGGGATTCGATGGATTTGGATTAGAATTTGATATTTGAGAAGGAGCCTGTGGCTATTTTGGATAGATAGTCTCAAAAATTAAGGTCTAACAATGTATTTTTAATGAGGGTTCATCAAAAGCATCGGCCAATTGATGAGGCCATATAGGATACAGTGTTGTACATGTTGAGTAGATGTCCCCACCTTTTTGACAGTCTAGTGATGAGTGGTGAATTTACCACACAATCATACTCTATATCCATGCACATTACCATATTTCCAGACACAAAGGTGATAAGATGGAAAGGTGTGGATTGGAGTTAAAAAGGAATAAAAGGGAGCAAAAAAGTGCAGCTGGAGACCTGGAGCAGAATGTGGCCTCAATTATCGCGATCGTGGTCCTCAGACCATGATCGCGTTCAGTCAAGATGGTCAACATACCACGATTGCGTGGCATTGCCCGCGATCACGGTAGGTGTAATCACAGCAAAGTTGATGCGATTGTGGCCTAGCGGAAAATTAGCCCAAGGGAAAGGATGTAAATGTACACAACTTTTCCCAAATTTTCCCAAAAGAAGACTCAAACCCTATCATTCTATCATTAATTCTACAATTCCCAATTTTGGGAACTTTGTTCTATATCTTAGCCTCCATACTTGGAGAAGAATATATTGTATTAATTTTGGGTGAAGAATACATTGGAGTAGCTTCCAAGTGAAGGATTGACAAACTCCCATTGAAGATTTGTTGAAGTTCAAAGTTTAAAGTAACATTCACTTAGTCTTTCATAAATCTAACTAGTGGAGATTTTGGGTATATTTTTACATATTTATCTCATGAGTAGCTAGTTCTTCCTCTTGGGATTATGCTAGAATAGGGTGCAATTGTGTGTGGGTTGTGATTTATTTATGTATATGATAGTTAGTTAATAATAGGTTCTATTATTGCTTGATTAAATTGGTTAGGATTCGTGGGTGAAAATCCCAAACTATTGAAAGCTCAAACCATTTTCGAAAGAAGGATTTGGGTGAACTTTAGGAACCTACATCGTCCTTGAAAGAGGGATGTGGGAACCAAAGCAATAGTAGACAATTATAGGCATAGTTTTCTAACTTTCACTATCTTAGACATAAGGGTGATTGTGAGGTTGACTATATCTTGGGTATCATCCTTGAAAGAGGGATGCCTAATTGAGGTATTTGGTGGCTTTACTTGACACACTCGTTAGGTACTCGAAAGGGTCAACGAGTAAAATCTTTGAGAATATATTGACAAACTAGTCTCAAGGACTTTCAACCTAGCCTACCAAATCATCAACGATTAGAGCATGCATCGAATCAACATGTTCCCATGCATCACTTGCCCCTAAGAAAGCATAATCCCAAGATCCGTGCCTAATTTTTAATACTCTAATTATTCGTAGCCCCAAATTAGTACTTTAAAAGTCTGTAACTAAACATTAGTTTAATCACTCTCTCAAACACCCCATATTTTTTCCTTTTTGTACTCTTGGTTTGAATGTAGCAAGTATCCATTATTTCGAGTTAACTTGATCACTATTCACATTGTTTCTCGTGGATTCAATCCCGACTCAAAGTTGGGTAAATATATTGACGACGACTGCCTCGCACTTAAATTGGACGTGTAAGTTGAGCGTTATCATCTAGGTACCTTTTTTATCCTTTTATTTGAGGATAAACATGTATTTTAGTGGCAGATGATGTATTAACCCCCATAGTGGTTTTTTTATTTTTTGCATATTTTGACCACTTTACCCCTCCCCTTAGTTGCTTTTATATTTATGGTCTATGGTTGAGGGTGGCATGATTCCACAGATGGTTGGATGAGAATTATGTAAGTTTTTCATTTTAGAAAGTTTAAAAGTTGGCATGGTTGACCAAAATTAACATTTGGTGATACAAAAGTTGCATGGAAGTTTTGATAGTTCTATCAACTCTAGAGTGTGATTTTTGGATTAGTGGTACCTTTAGTTCAGGTCCTGTGGCATTCAGATGGTTTTTGAGCAATTAGTTGTAAAGTTAGAAGTTTAATCTTAAGGACTTACTTTGGTCAATATTTGGTCAAGACGACCTTTTTTGGTGTTCTGGTGATTTCATTGAGTTCGAGTTGTTTCCTTTCTAGTAGCATATATAGTTTGTATTCATGGAGTTCTGAATGAATTTTGAGGGTCTATTCGGAGAGTTTTTGACTTGCTTGTTAGCTAGTGCTCCAATTTTGGTGCAGGTAATCTTTCCCCTTCGTGTTCACAACCTGCCTCTTGCGATCATAGAGAGTGAGTGGCTTAAGCATTATGAACATAAAGGATAGTCCAACAATTGGAATGAGTAGTTGGGGTCGCGACGGGTCTAGGTTGGTTTGGTCTCTACGAATGTCATGATAAAAAACTGAGTCGTGATGGTATCGATCCCAACCCCTATTGTAGGTAATCCATCCTACTAATATCCAACAAGATATAAAACAAAAATACAAAGAAAATAATAAAACTCAAATCTTGATACTAAAGAACAGACAAACCAATCCAAAATCCTAGAAGTCACAAGTTAAGGCTCTAAAGATATAGAAAACAACTAAAGATCTTGAATATCTCAAGTACAAAAAAAAGATATAAGAATAAAGAGGAAATTCATTGAAGCCATGGATCCAAATATAGGTATACCTCAAATCTCAAAAGTCAAAAAATCATCGCACTAAAGCTGAATAAACGACCTGGAATGACTGGCTTAGTATTGCACATAAAGTGCAAAAACAAAGTATGAGTACATAAAATATGTGTACATAACAACATTGCAGGTAGTTCCCAATTTAAAGTGATAGCAAGAATCATCTAAAATTTTACCTTGCCAATACAACCCAATAAACCTACAAATAGGAAAGCCACTCCTATACTAATAAATAAATCAGATGGCAGGGGTATAATATAGCTCAGAAACACTCAAACATCTCAAATTAGTCCAAGAACAATAACTTACCCTGCTTAATCATAACAAATGTCAACCAAGTACAATAAGTATTATGAATGCATGATGCATATAATGTATACACATGTTGCTCTGTATAGCTAGTTAGGTCCCTTGGGAGACTCGCGAGGTCCATATACTGGACAATCATGCCCTTTGCTTAATATAATATAACTAGTTTCATGAGGCTCATGCTAAGCGCGGGCTCAAATTTTAGATATATAATTATAATACTTTAATTTAAAGAGGTAAAATTTGTATCATATTTTCGTACTGCATAGTTAATATAATTTAGTGTCACGTTTGGTATGTATCTCTTTAAACATACCTCTAGAAAGTAAAAAGTAATTTTACTTAATTACCTAATAAATTCCCTCTGATTCATATTTTATGACGTTTCTAGCTTGTGCACACTCTTTATAATTCATTTTTTTCAAGAAAGTAAGAAGTATTTTCACTATATTACCCTTGATTAATTAATACCATTTTAATATGATTTTTTGGTTATGTCAAAATCAACTTATTTAAATAATAAAAAAATAAAGAAATTATGAATTTGTCTTGATTACGTAAAAGATTATATATTACTCCCTCATTTTTAAAAAAAAATTAGGAGTAGGGGAAGGGGAAATGGGAAATGGGGAGAAGAATAAACCATGGAGAATATAATTCCCACCAACAAGGCGAGAGTTCTTATAGCCAACCAATTAAGCTACTAAGATTTTTCTACTGCTCCATTTCAATTTGTTTGAACTACTTTTCTTTTTTGGCTCGTTTAAAAAGAATGATTCCTTTCTTTTTTACTAATTCTTTAATTTCAACTATCCACGTGGCATGTTTATATTACAAGATTAAAGGACATTTTAGTATATTCGACATATCTTTAATTTAAGACAACAAAATTTAAAAGTTTTTTTTTATTTTTAAAACTTTATATCAAATAAACGAGGCCAAATAAATTGAAACAACAAAGTATATCATTATATGAACCCAAAGAAATAAGGAAAGACCTCCCTCCCCCAAAATAAAATAAAAAAATAAAATAAAGAAACCCAAAGAAATAACTGAAAAAATAATTGACAACATCAATATACAACCAACTATAGAGTTTCAATTTGCAATGGACAGCGAAAAAAATAGTACAAAATCTAAAATAAACAAGAAAATGGTAGCCACGTGTAGTTTGATGACTTGATGTCATCAATGAATATTCTTTTTTTCCCTTAGTGAGGAACACAAATCTTTGAGGTTCTCTTTTATATATAGTAATAGTGGACAGGGTTGCCTATATGATCCATATAGTACTGGGTAGGCGTATTCATTCAATCCATAAAATATAATATTGGCAGGCGTATCCATCCGACCCATATAAAATGTAATATATAATGTGCCAATGTGAAAATACGATTCCATAAACAACAAGTACATTTCAAGTAAAGCATTTCATCTCACAAGTCAGATTAATTTTCACATCAGGAATATTCTCTTTCAGGCTTCACAGCCTCAAAAGCTCTCTTTTTGTACCCAACCACAATTCATATAAACCATGATAGAAAATAGGGTAGAACAATCCAAACAAGTCAATTAATTATTTTTAATCTTTCACCTAACATGGGTACCTGCATAGATTCTCTTTATCTCATCTATATGGGACCTCCAAATACCTATTACTTTTCATAAATACGACGAGCACTTAAATTCTTCTAAAAAGAGTCATAGAAACCTTAACTTGCCTTGAAATAGACTCACAAAGTTAAACCAAAGGTATAACCTTTCAAATAGCCTCTAAATGAGCCGAATCTGATAAATGCATATTACATAAGTAAATTGTAATGACCCTTCAAGTCATTTTCTATATTTCTGCTTATTTTAAATGTCAGAGCCTTTCCATAGCTGCCTTAAGTCATTTATAATTTATTAAAACTGTCAGTTTGATTACCAAGCAGTTCGTTTGATTTTTAGAGCCAATTTCCTGTTTAGAAGTTTTCGTTGGTTCCAAATGGCCAACGGACAAAAACTTCAGTAAAATGATCCTATATACAAATTATGACTATGCCAGAAGATCCAAAATATTAATTTTAGTCTAGGTGGACCTTTGAATTGGATCCCAAGGCACCCGAGTTCATTTTGACCTATTAGTCAAAAGTTGAAGAAATTGGAAATTGGTGCGGGACCACATTTAGTTTAAACGACCTCAGATGGAACATATGATTTTGCCATTGAGTCTAAATATAAAATTTAGTATGGTTGTATAGTTTATTTACATATATGGGATTCCCAATGAATTTCGAGGGCTTGACGGAAACTTAGAAGATTTCCAAGTTTCAGTTGTCAACTGGTGTGGCAGTGATCGCCATCTTTGGGATGCCATCGCGGTGGTACAATATCCATAAGTCTATTGTTATTATGATATGTCTAGAAGAGGGCATGTAGTGCGATCACACACCTGCAGGTCACGATAGCAACTCCTGAGTACCTGGACTGGTATAAATAAAGCCCTTTTCCATGATCTGGGGCATTTTACATCTTTTCCTTGAGAGATAAATCCTAAAATAGTGTGTTATATTAAAATTGAATCTTGTGGGAGCTTGGAAAGCTAGATTAAAATCTATTATTCTGATTATCACCTGATTTAAGGTAAGAATTCACTCTTTTCTTGGTAAAATTTCTTGATTTAATTCTAAAAAATAAAATAACTCGTGGGCTTTATTTTAGCACTAAATTAGCGTGGTTTTCACCAATTTTTTAGGGTTATGATTTCTTGAGCATGTATGAATGTTGGGTTGGTCTCAGAAATATGATTTCCGTAAATGAGATCCACATAAAGTTTTTGGTATGATTTTTGGACCCAATGCAAAATGGTACAATATGGATATCATTATTCTTGTATTGATGAGTAGAATGTGTTTTTGATAACTTGGCATCTTGAGGAGACTTCTTAAAAGGTAAAAACAAAGATTTAGAAATTCATTGAGCTTTTTTCGACGTCGAGGTAGGCTAGGTTTACCCCTTGTTAGATTGAGCTATGTCATAGGATTAGAATGGTTGAAATATTTGACTTGTTTCCTTATGACTTATGTGGATTGGACTTCACTTCTCATGCTTAGCATGAGAATGCTCTAGGTTACTCTAGATAGGTAGAAATGCTTTAGACCCTTATACTTAGGGTAAGATTGGCCTTAGTTGCTTACACTAATGAAGTTGCCTTAGTTTTATTGGACTTATTGAAGTGATTGAGTAGAATATTTACCAAAGGGCTTATTGTGGCTTGCTATATATCTAAGGATGGATTTAGATACCTTAGCCTAGTCCAGGGTAGAACTTGCCTTAGAATGTATTTTGGGGATTTAGAAGTGGGCTCTTTGACCCACCTTAAGTCACGATTAATGATTATTCCTCTTGAAACCCTTATATGTTTGTCGAATACCCAGAGAATGCCCCTTTGAGGCAATATTGAGATACCTTGGTACTTAATGGTTATGGTGATGATGGCATTGAAGTAATGCTTATGGAATTATTTAACTAGATTATTGGATATTTTATGGCGAGCTATTGATTATGCTATATAATAAGCCAATGATTATGTTATTGATTAAGCCATTTACTAGGCTATTATTTGAGCTATTGACTATGCTATTACTCATGAACATGATCACGCTTAATAATTATGCTAGTAATCATGCTAGAAATTATTTCTATTGATGATATTAAAAACTATGATGTTAATGATACTTGAAGTCATGCTTAATGATTATATGGGAATTTATGCTATTAATTTTAGTCGAAACTATGATGTTGATTATATGAATACTCATGCTATTGATTTTGCCACCCACTATGAATATATATTGATACCTGGCAAGGCCGAAGGATATTGTGATGATATATTGATACCCAACAAGGCTGGATGATATTATGATGATATAGTGATACCCGACGAGGCCGGGGGATGATTATGAAGAGACATACCCAGAAAGGCCGAAGGATGATTATGATAATGTATTGATATCCGACAAGATCGTATGATGATTATATTGATGTACCTATGTGTCTACCGGTTCAAGTCCGACTATGCCCTATATATGGCAATTATATGCTTATATATACACTTGTATGAAATTTGAGTGTGTTTTTGATATTAGAGATGTTGATTGTAGTTCGAAAGTGATAAATGTTTACAAAGTGGTATAGTTGATGATTAGTACTAAATGAGGACTAGCAATAATGATGATTTGTAACATTGATGATTAGTTGATAATGATGATTAAGTCGATGATGATGACTAGTTGATAAATGAGGATTAGTGAACTAATGATAATTAGTTAATAAATTATGTTAGTTGGTAAATGATTAGTGAATAAATAGTGATTAGAAGATACACGGTGAATAGTCGTTAAATAATAATTAGAGGTTATATGATGACTAGTAATTAAATAGATTGGTTAATAAGAGATGGCTAGCTAATAAACAGTGAATAGTGAGTATCGATGATAAGGTTGTTAAATGAAGATAATATTATGGTATGTGGGTATATTTTCAAGTGTTGGTAAATTGTGAAATATTGGTAAATGACAGATTGAGGATAATTGCGGAATGATGGTTAAATGACGATGAAAGTTGGTTATAATATTAGTAGATTGCTTATTTCTTATCTTGAGTGTACTCTTCAGTCGCATGGGAGGTTGTAGTTATGTTTGCTTGTGTTGTTATTTTATGATATGTTATTATTTCAAATTTTTTACTTAATATGTTTAAGCGATGATTGGCATGTGTTAATGCCTTATATTATATTTTTATTCTGATTAAATTACATATTATGTACAACAATATTGGAGATGACTCGGGTTCATTTTTGTACCTTGACTTAGTTATGTTATCTTGCATTCTATCATTCTTATATTATGATTTAGCTCAGTCGTTCAATGATGCCTACTGAGTCCTCATTATTTTGGTACTCATACGATACTTCTGTACCTTTTTGGAGCAGATTTGAGTACTAGCTATCGTTGTTGATCGTTGTTCGTGCGGTGATTGATTTTTGGAGATAGAGTGAGGTTTTGGAGTTCGAGTTGCCTATTTTTCCACTATCTTTTGTATTCAGTCTTTAGTTTTTGAGACAGATGTATTGACCATTCTAGACTTTAAGTTGTACTGATACTATTAGATGCTCTTGTACTGGCTCTACCAGGTCATGGGATTGGTATCTTATATTGATTGTTTTATCCAACTAGAATCTTTTGTTTATTTATAAATTGTGTTCTTGAAATTTAGACTATGTTGGGCATTTCCTACCAAGTTAACCCATTGTGTTTAACTCTAGGTTATGTTTGACTTACCTACTAGAGGGATATAGTAGGTGTCATCATGACCTGTAAATTGGGTTGTGACTAAAATAAATCCATAAACACTCATATTGCTATACTTAAATTTCATATCCAAAAAATCAATCCTAAGCCCACAAGGACAAAATTGAAATTTTATTTAAAAATATGTTACTCATAACTAAAGGATTTCAAATATGAAACTTCATCAAAAATAGAGTTAAAATAAATATTAAAATAATCGATTAATCGTTCATTTACTTTACTTGAAAATTCTAATTTTTCAAGTTGAAAAATAAATATTTGAAGATAAAATCATGAAACAATCATTGTAGAACGTGTAAAAGTAGTATATTAAACTTACTCAATGAACAATTATTGAAAAATATTTCTTGAATCTCCCGAATTGAGTTTTCAAGCTCCAAAAATCAAGTTATGGATTTCTTGTTCAAAAATTAAAATTTTGAATCTACTCGGGGCTTTTCTTTAATGCAAACGCGAAGGACCCATGTCACAACCATCATGATCGCGAGTCCCCCAATGCAAATGCGATGATCAAATTCTCTTACCTAGACTGATTAACTCTTTATGAATGTGACATCAGTACCTCAAACACGATGAAAGGCCAAACCTGCCTATCACAAATGTCACATAGTTGTCACGAATGGAAAGAGCAATTTAGCCCTACACTAGAACTGGTGCACCAGGAGTCCAAGCCTAAATCAAAAACACTGATCGGACCTTTGAAATTTATTCAGAACCCGGGGAATATAATTTAACTATGCTACTAGTCTACACTCAACATGCAGACTCAATGGAACCACTAGAATTTTGAACAGAGATTGTTATCAATGGATGTTGTATGAAGTCAACTCCAAGCATTATCTTTCCAACTTTTCATCCAACTACTCAAAATCCATTTGAATGCCTTAGGACCCAAATCAAAGGTTCTATTAACTCAAAAATGACATTTCGGAGCTAACGGGACAGGCGGAATCCTCACAAATCTTTCAAAATAAAAAACTATCAAACTCAACAAATCACCTAAAAAACTGCGCAATCTACACCCACAGACCATAAATACCATAATAAAATTATGAAGAGGGGTAAAATAATTAAAATATACTAGAAGACAAAAAATTATTATGAGGGTTATTGAAGTGAACGTGACCTGACCATCATGATCGCAATTGGTCCAGGCCAGGCAGGCTTGCGATTGCTTTAGGGGGATCCGGGATTACGAAAGGCAATTCACCTGGATGAATTTAAAATATAATTTTCTAGCATAATACCTATAACTCATTTTTAAAACTTGAGAACTTATTTTTTGGATATTCAAAAGTTTTTTTTGAAGGATTCTTCTTTGGGTATGGTTCTTATATTGCATTTACATGTTCTTAAATAATTTATTTGTGATATCATCTTCAAATCTTGATTTTTAAATTAAAAATTTTAGGGATCTTGGGGTTTAAGTTAGGAAATGATATTTTGATAATTTAAAGATTGATTTTATCTCATTTTCAATAAAATCTCATATATGATTTCCTTAATTTATGGTAACGTGATTTTCAAAAAGTTTCCAATTTTACCTTTGTAAACTCGGACTTGACTTTTTGGGTTCAAAATTTAAGTATAGTAATATGGGTATCTATCATTTTATTTTCTTTTTTAAAATCCATATTTTATTAGATTGGAATAGTTCAGAGGCCAATCCAAAGGTTAATGATTCTAGTTAACTTTTTGGACTTCCTTTAAAGCAAGTTGAGGTTTTGATTCTTTTTTAAGTATTTATGCGATTATTGTTTGTATTTGGGAGAAGGGGTAATGAGAATATGAGGGTCTTGTACAGATGAGATGACGAGCATCTATGTAGGTATTAGCGTTTTATGAAAGGGCTAAAACTAATTAATTGATTGTTTGATATGATTTTCTAGAATATTAGCCTATGTGGTATGGTTAGTTAAAAACCGAGATCTAGGTGCCTTTATTTCAACTATTGAGCATGCTGGGAGCATGAAAATGTGATTGGATATTAGTGTGGTTAATTATGGATTGAAAAAAATTCTTTTCTATAATTATTTTTTTGTCTTGTATTGATGAATACTATTACATCTTACTTCACGTCATATGCATAATATCATGGTATCATTGGTTCTTATCCATAACCTACGAGTAGATTCAAAGATTGTGATTCTTTTGTGTCACGACCTGAGACCGCCCCCTAGTCGTAACATGGTGATTAAAGTCATAAGCGACCCTACATTAACCCATGGCCTGGCATACAGTAAGAATACTGAAAAGTAATATAATATTGGGCAGAAGCTAAGTTGAAATAACTAGTAGAATTAATAATAGGGGAATACCAGATAATAATCCAAAACTAAAAATGAAACTTGTCTGATAAAGAAACATATTAAAAATCTAGTCATTTATTTATTTATTTGTCTGAAAGGCTCTACTAGTATGAGTTGTTGGGACAAGCCCCTAACTAACTATAATTGACTGAAATAAAGGAAAATGCTGAAATAACAAATAATCAATAACTAGTCCTCAAATGATGAGGACTCACAGAAAATTGTTGATGAGTGGTATGAGAAAGTGCTAGGTGCGATCCGGGTACTGCGCATTTGAACCTATAATATGAGATAATATATTTCAGAAAAGTATGTGATCAGTACTTTGAATGTACTATGTATGTGAGATGGTAAAACTAACTAGTATGAGCTGAACATAAATGCATGAAACATGGTAAC